>CM060965.1:56091786-56291786 GCA_030765045.1 Tenodera sinensis | reverse complement strand
TTTGCAGACCGTTATGGGCACGTGCGAGGCTGAAAGTTGCATAATGTTCATCTTATCGTTGTCTCGTCAGTCAGTATTGTGTTTACTAGTTAGCGAGTCAGCGAACCGATCTTGACTGAATCGGATCTCCAGTCACTCAGCCATTCAATTCGTGTACAAGGTCAATTTGCTTGTAACAGTACTTAAAATACGATTTTTTTTAATGTTGCGTAACGATGCAACGTAGAGGATGTTTTCTTAATCAAACAAGCTGGTTATTTCGTTCCTGAATTCAAAACCGCCGATGATTACATTAGAAAAGATGGGTACTTAAATATACAGGTCCGAAGATACTGCTTCGGTCAGAGATAATACAGGATGAGTGTGGCAAATATGTCCAATACAGTTACTATCAATAAAGAACCGTTTCGCTGAAAAAAAAATTATTTGTATCAAATATTTGGAGCCATTTAGCTTCTTGATGAATAGATACGAATGGTTTATTGCATCACTAATTGTCGCGCAATTGTTGTTCCTTAATTCGAATGAGATTCAATGCAAGAGTTTAAGCTACTCTATGGCAGACACAAAATTTAATCGTGGCTGATAGCTGACCACTTCATGATCAGATTGTTCTCTTTCCTGTTGCGCAAATAAATTTTGTGAGCGCAAGTGGTGTTTATATACTCTACAGCGTGATTTCACTGAGCATTTTACTCCACAACACCGCAAGGCATGGCAAGCCTCTGATTGGATGTTGTGTTGACCAACTCCTCCTACCAAGCGCCATGAAGTTCTGTGTCTGTTACAATATAGTCACCAATAATCTAACCGGAAAGAAGAGATTATTGGAGGACATAGGGTGAGTATTGTGATGCCGGTCGGCCGCCCTCCCATCAAAGAGACGCTCAAGGTTAAGTTACCTCACACCATGGGTGGTCACGCGCCTCAAAGAAGCTGCTAGTGAATACACGGCCCACAATAATGGAGCGGTCAGAACAAAGACAATGTGCGGCAGAGCACAGCGATTCGACAGATTCTAGAAACTGTTCACGTGCCGGGCCTGCCCCGAAAAGGTGGATTTAGAGAAAAAGACGAGACGGGAGAGAAGTCAGTTTTTATTATGGAGTCTTTAAGAGTTGAGCGAGACAGTTTAGCAGTCTTAAGTGTCCGTGTGTGTATATGTGTGTGCGCACCCACACGTGCAATCAGTTTAAGTGTGTGTATTATCAGAAGCAGCTGTTTGAAGAAAGAGACAAAGGTTACGAGAGGACAGAGCAGCTGTGAGTTTTAAGGTCACGGCGATAAAACAATTAGTTTTTGTATTTCAGTATTAGAAGACAAGTAAAGTGACAGAAAAATAACTGGACTTGTTTTTGTCCCACTGGTGTCAAAAGTGAGATTTGTGATATTGTCATTCTTGCCACAGTATATTGGGCCTCAGAAAAAAAACTTGACGTTCTCAACACCCAACCCACAGATACGAAGTTCGAACTCTGATGCCAATCCAGCGCTCTAGCCGACTTCATCTTCGGAACGGCACGATAATTCTTCCTTTTGTGTTTGTGAGGGCTAGAAACAAGTAGACGTTCTTATCAGAGTTCAATAGCCATCGACAGTAAAAAGAAGAGAAGTTGGTGAATATATAAGGGAGAGTGGGGGCACAGTTACCATCACACACCACTCTACTTTATCGGCAAGACAGGGAGCGAGCGACGTCCGATATCTATGGGTCCCCAGGCGAATAGAAAACCCAAGCGGTCCCATCATTTTTCAATATCCTCGGAAACAGACTTCCAGGGAGCAACCGAGTGATCTGTCATTCTTGCACGTCAGATAAAAATATTTAACAGATTTATCTGTTTCATTGCATTTTCTTTTGCCGCAAGGGAGATAAAGTAAATGGTCCAGATGTGCGAAGCACAACACGTTCGCAATGTTGTGCTCCGGTAATTAAAAGTCCATTTATTTAAAAGTTTCTGTATGTAAAGGTTTGCTTGTGCATGTCTGTGTGTGTGAGAGAGAGAGAGACTTAAGAAACAAGCATTCATTAGAGTGTTACCGATATGTATGTTTTTGGTAGATATTACAATTTCATGGCCTTTCCCATAATATTGAGATCGCACGTAAATGAATTATCCCATATTCACATCTGCCAACTTAACTTACCCTGCTATATTACGTATTTTAAGGCCTAGGGCGCTAGCATTTTCACATCCTTAAACTTAACATTTTGATTAATATAGATGTAAAATATAATTAAACCTACTTGTTGATTTTTGCCACCTTAATAAGTTCCTATTATTTATATTGCATATGATATTTTTGTAGTGTTTAATGCCCGCTTTTGCTACATATGGCACCGCAGACGGTGACACTGATGATACATGAAATGTAGATGGAGCACCAGTGGAATGATATGGCGGGGGAATCCTGAAAACCCGGACGAAACCCGCCCCATGGCCGCTTCGTCCACCACAAATCCCACAGTCGGCTACCTGGGATTGAACCCAGGCCGCTTTGGTGAGAAGCGAATGGTCTAACCACTTGGCTACGGCGCGGCATACGATATAACTTAAAACAATAAAACACTGGAATTAGTCCAACTTTCTTTGTAATAGCGATCGAAAATATTATGCAGAGTCACCGAATCTTAATACACGTTCCGCGAGATAAACAGAGTAGGCCGTGCTCAAATCAGTAATTACCAATATGTTGATTCTGAAACCGTAGAAAATTAGAAAGTGGGTTTCACTTCTCTTATACCTGAAAAATCTGAAGAGATACTCGTATGAAAGATGCTATAGTTAATATGTGCTTTATTAAGTTCAACCATCAAGACACCATTGTAAGATGAATGTTATGTTTCAAGATTAGTATTTCACATTTCACTCATATTAAATTACTAATTACCTCCCAAAAATTGCAAGCAATACACGTGTATTAAGTGCTTTTACTAATTCTCGGTCCCGTAAAAATCATTTGCCATTTTTGCAACCAGAGACAGATCTCAAAGATCTATAAATACTATTATATTTTTCACAGATTTTTAGAAAACGACTTAAAACGAAGAAATGTTTTGCAAAAGCCTGATTTCTCTTGGAGCTTGATAGGAAAACCACGGCCATGTCCGCCACCGAGTAAAATGAGCAGCATCCCTCCGAAGCCGCTGCGAACTGGTTACTGCATTACGTGACTTGGCAGTAATACTTTATTTTCAAGACATTCTTTATTGTTCTTCTGTGTAGTTTTCCAATAGTTATATTATTCTCAAATGGGATGTTAATAAACGTTCATGTCCTGGACATGCAAAGAGAATGGAATGTCAAAGTCATCACATAGCGACCGGTCCTTAGAAGCATTAACCATCGCTTAAGCTTACTGCATAAGTAGCTACAAGGAAACATAATATAAACAATTTCTGTCTTTCTGAATTAATATGAAATAAATAGAAGTCTTTTTAGGATACCGGGATGTGAATTTCAGCGAAAATTTCGATTTTTGTTCTGTATTCTAAAAAATAGTACAAATCCTTAGCTTTAAAATGATGAATATAACACAGTATGTTACAGGGTAGTAAGCCCTTTAATTTGGACATATAAATATGGCGGCGCAAGGACATTCCCCCATTTTCCACACTTTAACCTCAGTTTCCCGTAACTTCATTTTTTAACAATTCGTGTGCACTTTTCCCAAGGTCTATTAAACACATTGACTTGAAATTTTTACTGTACCTATATGATGAACTGATTTCACTATTGAACTAGTCTTGTTTAGAAATATTAAGTTTAATTTGATTAAAAATAAAAGTAACTTATAAAAGTATATATATAACTTGCGTCTTTAAATATGCAACATTTTTCTCCTCTTCAATTTATGGCCTGTATATGTCCTTAGTTTCACATATCAAATTATCCAAAAAATAAGATGGCTGTAGAGTCAAAGCTTGTGGACAAGAAGTGTGAGGCAGAAAATTTTTTGTTAGAAAACATGGTCACACTTTTAAATTTAACCTATATATTATACACTTATTAAATGTATAAGCGTTTGTTCTCTAAACACACCAAATTTTAAGGCTAATTTTGGCAGAAAAAACTGAAATTGAAATAATAAAATAACTCGAGTATCCTGGTATCCCTAAGAAGTCTTTTACAACGGTGAGTGGAGACAATCATGTTACTACAGATTTTTGTTGCTACATATGAAAATTACATTAACTTCTTGATTTGCATCCCACATCAAAACAAATCGTGTTTCGTTGTTGCAATATTGGTAGCACTGATCTGCTTCCGGTTCAATTGCGGTATGAGCATTACTTCACCACGGTTACATCACAAAATGTCGGAACATGTAAATACGCCCCCACCCTTGTGTTTATTTGTCTGAAGCAAGACGCTTGACATAATATGTCGGTTAGCTGACTGTTACTGGGGTTTTCGAAATTAGAGCCGTCCCTCCATAACATGTCAAAGTTACTACATCCTCTTTCCATCTCCCAACTTCTCTATACATCTCTCTCTCTCTCTCCCACTCTCCTGCTCCCATCTCTATTTTAATTACATTTTCTTTAATTAATATGCTAATAATAATTTTGCATAGTAATTATTGAGAGCAATCTAGCGAGGTTGCTCTCTTGTCGCTTTGATGTATTGGATGGTGCACACAGAGCGAAAGGGGACGCACACACCGACGCGGGGGCTGCTACTAACATGGCCAGAAATATTGCTCTCTCCACTATTATTGCTAGCACCTGACCAGCTTCATGTCACGAGGGAAAAGGTGCGCCGTATGCTGCCACGTCAATAGTTTCATAACGGCTCCTAAAACATTATTTACATTCACACGACTTCCTGTATCTATTCTTTTCAAACTATCATTACAAAAGCGTTATGTTAATTGAGATAAACACTTACATAAATTATGTTATTGTTAACTTTCTTGCAGATGCAACGAGAATATGGAAAGCAGTTTAAAAGCCGTAGTCGAAACTTTTAAGAACTAGTTGCTATGTGATGGCTTTGAAAGTCCGTTAGTTTTCTTCGAATAACCAAGAGCTACAAAGAAGAAGAATGAAGTCCTGTTTGAGAAAAATAGTGTGACAAAATAAAAAGATCAGTCCGGTTACTTTCCTACCACTTTATCTTTTAAAATGTTACCACAAGTAGTTTTCTTCTCGTCGTTAACACAGCCTATGTCTTTCGGGCTATCACAACTCACACTCTTTCTTCACTTCCTCTGTCTGCCATGTAATAATTACGACGATGCAACCACTTGCGACGTTCATTGAATATTCTTACGACGTACCAACACGATACACACGCACAGCTGTCCTGCACTCACTGACACACTAGTGACTTGTCTGTAACTGTAACTCTAAAAACTCACTACTCTTTTTTTCAGATTCAGACTTGCTTATTCATAAATACCTTTGGTGCTGGAACATGTACCTGGGCTTACAGGCTACAATTTTCATAGTTTACAGTTATCGAGGTTTTTTGTATAGTCTTTTTAGTTTACGGTGACCACCTTAGGCCAATGATTAGAGATTAACGTTTCTGTTCTTTTCTGGCGTCCTTATATACTGAGGATGACGACACAGGACCACACACACGCACCGGAAATCAAGCAGCTAGAAGTCTCGCGAACGTTCTCGAAAGCCCTTTTATTTCTGCCCCTTCGATTTTCCCACTCGCCGGCCCAGAATGTGGTGTGAAGTAGTTTGGCCCGTCCATCCTTTGTTATGCGCCGAGCCTTACGTCCCAATATTAAGTAATGCAAAATTCAAGTAAATAACGAGAAATATATTAGAAATGGTTTACTAAATTGCATTTGACATAAAATGTCTGCTTTAATGAGATGCGTACTATCCCTGCAAAGTTTTCAGACACACAGGATTTAGTTATATATTTTATAATTATGCATAGCAAATACATGAAAATAATTTAAATAGATAGCACCCTTCCATGAAAACATAATTATGTTATAATTGTATGTTATAATTATGTTATAACAAAATCTTATCTGCAATTATATACTTTACACACTTTCAAAATATCTTTCCTTGTTTATATATATTTATGTAGTACATATATATTTATATTCATATATTTTAAATCGAATTAGATTTTATTCTATGCTGAAAGCATTATTAAAAATGTATAAAACGATTTTAGAGGTTTGTCCGGAAACGTTTCAGGGGTAGTGTGCATTTCTTGTGTAGTAAGATTTTGTTTATGTCCTACGGTTTACCAGATATGCAAAAACCATCCATAGTGAAGAGTACTTCTAAGGTCACTCTCAGAAAATGCAAGGCATACGTTTATGATAATATAATAAGTATATGGCATTGTAATCAAAAGCATTAAGAATCACTTTTGATAAAGTCTAACTTTTGAGGAAGTGTTCCAGTAAACGGGAGTCTGAGATGAGGGGATTTTCTGGATAGGCTTCCTTTTACACCCTTGTAATACCAATCGACTTTCTGTTATGTTAACAGACGCACACGCAGGCATCCTCACACAGACCTTGTTCTTTTTGGATTCAGTGTATCTTAAAACATGTATTTCCGGTGAATCTCGGTAGTGAATTTTTGGGTGGAATACAATATTTCACCTACATAGCTTCTGGTGTATGTATTTTGTTGTAAAGCTTCGTATATCGTATCTTATAAGCTTAAGCAACAAGTTTGGTGTATAATGGACTTTCGTTTTCGTTTCATTTTGTTTCTGTTAATAGAAACAGACACGCATAGACACACACTTAGTCTTTTTTGGTTCAGTGGGCCTCTATATGCGATTAAATGTCAATATTGAAATGTCAGGTTCCTTCTCTATTTAGTGCATTTTTGGACAAAAAGAAACAGTTGTCCATGGTGTTTTTGGAATATAATTCCAAAGTATAGGGTGCTGTCAAACTTTGAATTTAAATTTAGCATCTCCCAAGGGTGTCCTACAAAGATTTTTAAGAAAATCTCTCCCTCCCAAAACTACCCTTTACATGGAAATTACTTGCTTAGTCTTTATTTTCTCAAAAATTACCAACGATGTTTATTAAAATACCATACCATCTTCATTAGTCATCTCTATTAGCATAACTGAAACCCACCAAAAAAGTCTATAACAAGATTTAAACAGTTATGCACATTTTAAGTTCCATTAAACCTCAAAAGTTTCACAAAGTTCGTGTGCGCCAATGCATGTCAGTCTCTCTTTTTTGCCAGTGAACTACAGAAACCGGAACAGAAAATTCGAACAAGCATCTGTTCGTTTTTGAGACACGTCTAACATGCCAGACGAAGATTTGAAAATATTCCTCTTTTGTGGGGAAAAATCGTGTTCATTTCTATTTTGCCAAACATTTTGCCAGATATTCAAATTACTAATAAAATGTAGATATATATTGAATGTTCACCAGTTAAGCTCTCCTCAATCTGAATGAATTTCATGTAACTGTCGTTAGACAAATAGAGGGACAGACAAAAAGTTCTACTGCACAAAAAATGTACAGTTTATTGAAATATACAACTCTTGCCAAACATTTTTTTTCATATTAGCAATATTCAAAACGTTGGTTTTGTTAAATCTTTAGGATTCCTCAGGTTGTCATCATTGAAGCATGCTCAGGGATATGACACCATCAAGTGTGCTCAATGATTGCCGAAGCCCTCAAACCCCAGAAGTATCAGGTTTACGAGGAAGTCCATGGTATCAGAGCACGTATCACATAGAAGAGTCAACATAGCCATTCTACCTGATTCATGAAGAGGGACCACCAATCTACAGATGGGAACTGAAGTTCATAAAGAAAAAGTGCCATTTAAGATCCAACCATATCCTACCTCTGTAATTCTGTTTCGATTGGTATTTTGACTTTCAAATTGGAGCTAGTTGTACGAATACCATGTTATTTTCTAACCTTTTGCAGAAAATATAAGTTAACTTAATTTTCAATGTAGAACCTCTAGTGACACTTATTAAAATATGAATAACTATATTGCCATCGGGCGTGAAGCTACCTAACGGCTGCCGAAGTTACTGCATACCCGTTCGACTACCTGGCCTGGGGGCAGCTAATTGTTCCCGCAGAAGAATAGCCATTATGTAAAACTTTCCCATTCCCGAACATTTGTTTTGGCAGTTTCGAATAGGTTCCCTTTCTAGAACGTTCCCTTTGCTTGCAGGATCTACATAAGGAGCTGGCCAGAGCTCGGTAGAAAATTGAGAAGAGTTGAGTTATGAGTAGACAGATTTTTAGTAGACAGTTGACAGTGACTGTTGAGTTTAACAGAATTCAGTTGAACGCAGTGATCAGTGAGGGCGGTTCATTTGTGATTTCGATTCGACGGATTAGTTGTGTTTTCTTCTAAGAGTGTGCAACAGTGTCAAATATAATGTTTGCGCCAGTATAAGCGCCTAAGTAATAAATAAGCTGTGTTTAGTGGGAAATGGTGTCTTTTTCATTTATTGCAATACTGAAAAACTGTGTGGTATGTAAACTGCTTTCCTCATAAATACAACTATGTTTGTTTTAGATAAGGGTAACTACCACTTATGTATTACACACCATTTTTCAGATTATTTATTTTAGGATGTTTTATAAAGTTCCAATTTTACTAACAGTTGTTTTAATTTAGTTACATATTTATATCCTTTTATTGATTAACATATCTTGTTTATGGCAGCCTTCAATTGAAAGCTGAATTGGTTAAGAACTTATATATCCACTACATAATAGCTATTATGAAAATTAAAACAAAATTGTGAATCTTCATAAAACTTAAACTAAATTTATATTACATACTTCAAAACTTCTTACGTAAGTGATTTGGATTCAGGTGGCCTCAGAACATGTTTCCTGTGAAATTTCGACACCGAATTTTTAGGTGCAATACAATACTTTTTCTACTTACTATAAGTGGTAGAGAGATTAACAAAGGAATTATTAGAAAAAGGCCCGTCTGTGTGTGTGTGAGTGAGAGAGAGAGAGAGTAGAACAATTCAAAAACGAAAAGTCGGTTTAAATCTAAATACCAAACTTAGTATTTAAGATCAGTGTTGTCCTAGAAGGCAATGCATTCAGACTTTCAAGAAATCCCCTCACCATAAGCAAACATTTTCGTGGAAAAACTTTCGAAAATGTTGATTTTCTCAAAAATGGCTATGACTACTTTAATTAAATTATCATAGGTTTAAAATTTTTTAATGACAAATGGAATTCTTATCTTAAATTTTATAGGAATGGGCTCTGAAGTCCTCTTCATTGAAGATGGATTTTACCTATGTGGTAAGCCTAAGTGATCGACAAAATCTTACTACAGAAAATATGTAGATCCCATTACAGCACATAATTTATGTCAAACCATTTTTGGATGAATTATTTCCGCAATATTCCTTCGTATTGGTTTGAATGTTTTCTTACGTATACCTTTCTCAAATGGGAAGTCACTTTTTTTATTTAATTTCTACTGTACCTACATGAAAAGAGAGCGGAGTTTTAAAAGACCAACAGTTAAAGGTCTCAACTATCCCTTAAAACTTTTGTATTCTATTCTAATCCTGTTGTTCCTACAATGAAATAGGTTTCTAAATTATCTCTTTTAACATGAAGTAGGTGGAAAAACAAGCTTTTGTAAGAATTTTTTGTTGTGGAATGGTTGGAGAGAGTAGTGTAAGTGTAAAACATAACATTTACTTTAATCTGATTTACAGCAGAAAATTAAGAATGATATTCAACAAGGCGGAAACATCCGCGAGGAATATTGGTGACTGTTTTCAACGTACCGGATGTCCGTGGTGAATTACTCGATGAAATCCAGATGTTGGAATTACTGCGGCGAGCGCTTATTGGGCTTCAACTGGATACCGTCTTGTGGTAAGAAAAATGACGAGAAACCAGCAGATGCCGGAAGTCTTAGATGTCCAGCAGTTCATGATCGTATGCTGCACATCGCTGTTGGCAGGAAACACATCTCAAAGTCTACAGCTGTCGACCTATCTTCTATCAAAGCGATGATGCCACTATTAGAAATAGTAGTCTAAATGGCGAAAATATCAGAAAAGTGACACTTTTTTGTTTTTATGTAAACTCGTATTTCTTCTTTGATTTGACGTGTATTTTATTACTGCAAGGACAATATTAATGTTTTAAATATACTTTTTGGTACTACAGTCATCAGTTCGTACAGTAAATACTGCACCATTTTGCAGAAAAAGTAGCAACATCCACCCTTAAGTAGAGGTTTACGTTTTAGTTCATCTTATAGGAGAACAATTTATTGCGGTTTCGATCGCAGCTCTCGAACTAAGGGTCAGTAATTTGTGGGAAAACTGCTAGACGTTCAGAAAAAACAACATACCGAAATGATATATATATATTAAGGTACCACTTAATAAAGTATCTGCATTATATCCCTAAACTAACTCCGAGGCGCAACAGCCCTTTCCGGGTCAAGGTCTACTGCTCGGCCACTGCGTCCTCCACTTCTACCCACCACAGGTCTCATGAGTGAGAGGCAATACTGGAGGGTGGGATGTGTCAGGGTTCCGATTTTTTAAAGAATATTTAGAGTTTATCTCGTTCATGGCTACTTCAGGGCTTATTTTGCCCTTTTCAGTGGTCAGTGTCCCGGTCCCTCCTGGCCGGTATATGCACAACCAGGGGTCGTTACTTCTCAATTGGCTTCTCAGGAACCTAGCGAGGCTGAGTGAACCCAGGATCAGGTCTCCCAGCGGAGGAAAATGCCTACGCCGGTACCAGAAATCAAACTCGGATCTCCCGCTTGGTAAGCAGCAGCGCAACCATGCGTTAAGGAGACGAACCTTACACCCCTAACACCCTATATAAAAATAAGCAGTAGTGGGTAAACAAAGCCGTGTTAATGAACTTTGCATTTTTAAAAAGATATTTTCACTACGAACATTTTATTAGTTGCCTCTTACTGCAATTTTATTTAAATAAAATTTGTCATTACCTGGCTTAACAACGTATTTATATTTTCCAATAGCCCAAGATTACGCATAAAGTTGTATTCTTCCCTCTATTTGTGCCTATTTGTTCATTAATTTTCAATATTTATTTTTCTAATTGATGTCTGAATTCCTTGTATCAATGTGGCTCGTCTTCCTCGTTCCTTCCTTCCTGGTGGTTCCCGTGTTAGTATCCGTCGTGGTTATTCTGTACTATATATTTTCAAAAAATATTTGGCGAGTGCCCTACCAGTATAATTGTGAATGTTATCAACTTACTGCATATAAAAATCCGCCAGGTTTCCATGGTCACATGTATTTATGAAGTTTCATGAACCTATCCTTGCCCATACTAAGGTCGGTATTCTGCAGAAGAGATGCAGCTCTGTACAACCTTAATGGCTGACAGAATCAGAGGATTTATTTATTTAATGGTCCTGCTTTGTGGGGACCCCCAAGAGTGAATCTGTCAACCCATTGCCACTTCTGGAGTCTAAACTTTATTGCACAGCCGTGACGCAGCGATTTTTCCTGCACCCCAGTCAGCTAGGGGGCCTTCATTCAAATAACTGTTCACTCAAGCAATTAATAAAAATGTTAAAAAAGAGAGAGAATCCAGATAAAAAAAAGTTAAAGAATGAAATGTGTAACGTCACCATTGCAAATGATAGCAGAGAGGCAGATACAGTTGCACTTACTATGAATTCATACTGATGCGATGAGTAATTGTTGAATCCCGCTGCATGCATTATAAGGTTTTGCTTTAGAATCATTTCGATGTGAGTAAGCAAAAATAACCCTCCAGTTTTCTTTATTATTTTTTCTGTGCTTGAAACTCAACACCATCATCAATCATAGCGACATGCAGTGCAGTTCACAACCAACTATGAATATTTTGAATTTTCGAGCCCTGATAACTTATTCATGCCATGCCAAATGCAATTCTATGGTTTATTTAAGTAGCAGTTCTATCGAAGGAAGTCTGGCCAATAATAAATGAGACCAGTAGTTTATTAAATCTGTTTCAGCTTTACGCTTTATTTAAATAATATTATTTGCACCACACAGTTTTCTCCTGTTATTTGTTTTATACCTTCTTCTCCTTCCTTCACAAGGCATAGGCCTGAAGACCTGCTCCGTCTTCAAACACCCTACTGCATCTTTTCCTTGGTGTAGGTTTATAATTTAATAAAATGTTTGGTATTCGTGTCTCTTTCGTCCTTAATGTGTTTATACCAATTATTTTTATTTTCATTACATTTCACTTTCTCTACTACGTATAGTAAAGTAGAGGAAGCATTGTATTTCACCCAAAAATTCTATGTCGAGATATCATCGGAAATATGTTTTGAGGCAACCTGAATAAACAAAAACTAAAAACAAAAAAACAAAAAAAAAAAAAAAAAAAAACAGTTTTAGAAAAAGTTAGTCACGAAGCCAAGTTATTGCAGAGATGTGATTTAGTACCTCAGTTAAATCAGCTTCCTTCAGAGTTTAACACTGCATTTTACATGAGTATCTCTAGCCCCCTTACCCCTTGTTTTGCATGTTTTCATTTAGACACAAGAGTCTATGGAACGTGGCGTCCAGCAGCTCATTGGGGACACATGCGAGGCAATAACGTGAAATCTCTATTACTTTCGTTCTTTACTTAGCATAAAGTATAACTCCATACCACCGAGTATCGAGATTATCCAGGTATCAATGCTATCATAATAAAGTACTAATAAAACCATGCTCTGAGTAATAATTTTTATGCGCGTTTTGCTTATGTGTGAATAGACTTAACGTTAAAATATTTTGATTATAATTACATATGCAGGCTTATGAATTGTGCTATGTTAATTATCTCTTAAAATGCTCCTTGGTTAGATATGTCAGATATGTCAATGTGATGTAAGACTTCTTAGGGTTAGAGTTAGGGTTATACATCGCAGGAGGACACTTCGCACACTTAGACTCACACAAATTCATTTTGGCCATCACCCCCGGAGAAGGGATGAAGTAAAGGAACCACAGGAGTGCGCGTAATTAAGGGCATATGAGGGAAAGAAAATCGTGGTGGATGAGAAACCACCCCAGTATTCGTCTACCTACAAACCGAAGGTCATAGTGGGCGGTTTACGCGAACTGAACCCGGGACCTCCCGAATGCGGGTATCGTAGGTTGCCCCGTAGCCACCTCGCTAAGCATGATGCTTCTTAAGTGTACCTAATGCTGCAGTTTCAATGGCGAAATTATTTTTAATCCAGATGTTAAAACTAATGAATTTCAATTTTACATTTGATTGCGTATTTCTCCTTTACAAGAATGAATAAGCTGTTCCTGTGAATTTAAATTCAAATAATTTAATTAATTTGCATGCATAAACTTTTCTTTTGAACAAAAAATTGCTTAAGTTCGATTTCGTTTGGTTATTCAACTTAAATTTTTGTTTCTGTAACATATACAAGTATGCCTCTTTTCATTTCGTTGATGTATTACTCTGTACTCCGAAACCCTCCTATTTATTTTGCGTAATTTACTAATACCGGCTGTTAGATTCAGGGCTCAAATAAAATCATCAGCTTGATAATTTTAGAAGAATAAACACAAATACTTGATACATTAAAAGCATACGATTTCTGACCCACTGTGATTTATTTGTGTGAAAGGACCAACAATTATTCACATAAAGAACTTGTTTTCCTTATGCTTTGTGGCAATCATAAATAAATGTTGGCAAAAATGGTTTCAATATACACATTTTCTGCACGTATACAATTTACAAGTTAGATTGGTATAGCAGTCAGCTGATGTTTATATGCTCATTTTGATATTATACAGCTTGCATGAACTCCAGAGAAGCAAAAGAATTGCTCTCGAAGGTGTAATGTATAAAACATTCAAAGTAGCAGAAAATATTTCCATTAAAAATTACTTGATGAGCATAATATATATTTTAACGAGTTTTATGTTGTTTTCGTAAATTTAGTTTTTGTGTGCCTCTTAGTATATTCATATATACAGACTCCTTGGTGTGTACAGCCGTGAAGTCTCAAAATATCAGGCTGGGCTGCATAAGAAACAGACATCTAGAACGATCACTATAAGCAACCGACATATATGCAGACATAATCGAAATGCTACATTGTATCAGACCATTTTAGTAAAAATCTGATGTGTTGCACTCACTTGACATTATCTACTCTTGTACTAACCATTCTTACAGACTCTCTTCTTCATGTAAATCGAAATAAACATTTGCAGAAATTACTGCTGATTTCCTTATATATGCAAGGGGAACACGGGAATACAGTAGGCTTTGAGTGACAGTCAAATCTTTTAAAGCTTTCAAATTCCGTTCTCTTTGCATGGCCAAACAGATAAAGTGAATAACGAGCTTTCATTTGAGAAACATTTAAGTACTGCAAAATTCACACAAATAACGAGGAATACCTCCAAAATGGTTCGCTCCACAAAAAATGCATTCAGACATAACTTGTGTGTTTTAACGAGATCTACATTTTTGTACAGCAAGATTTGGTCTATCCCTCACGGTTTACCAGTTATGCAAAAGTCATTAAGGTTAAACAGCAGTATATATGCTATAGCCCGAAAATTCAAAATGTACATTCAATTTGCCAGAAAAATACCTTAAATATACGGTCTTTTAATCAAAATCGTTTGAGTCACTTTTGAGAAACTCAAAATTTTCGAAAACTTTTCCATGTAAAGGGTAGCTTATGGTGAGCGGAATTTTCTTCAAACTCTTCATGTCGCATACTTGAAATATATTAAACTTAAATACCAACTTTCGTTTTTAACCGACTTTTCGTTTTCAAGTCATGCTGTTCACAGACAAACACACAGACATTTTTCTAAAACTGTTTTTGGATTCAGAGGGCCTCAAAACATATTTCTGGCGAAATCTCGACATCGAAATTTTGGGTCGAATACAGTGGAATACAATACCTCTCCTACTTACTATACGCAGTAGATAAAATGCTCTTTTGGGCTTTAATGAACCTTAAAGGGTATCTCTGTAATTGCTATACTCACATGGACAAGTTAAAGAGAATGTGGAAATGGGATTAATTGCACTTTCGAGATAATATTACTCATATCCGCATATTTTAAAATTGTGTACCTTCAACTTCTTTAATCCGCGAACAGAGTGGGCAATAATGAAGTCATGTTATAATGAAAACACCAAGAAAATTGGAGTTGTATCCGCTATTAAAGCAAAGCTTTTGTTGGGTATTTAAGCAGCACGTAACGTGCAAGTATTGGCACTAGGAAAACACTAGGAAAACAATAAAAAGAAAATTTGGTACTTTCCGTTTCTTGCGTATCAAAATGGAAGGCTAGTAAGGAATTTCCGCTCTAAGCAGTGAAAATTCATTGCCTACAAGAATAAGCTGAAACATACAACGCTTATGTATAAAAGCTTTTTGTTTACCAAGTCGTGTGGGTTGTTTTCAGCATGTTCCAGCAAATAAACTGTTGCCCTTCATGTTTGCTTTGCAGTGGCTGTACTTGTTATGTCCGATGAAGAAGAAATCAATCAAAGCGAAGACACGCACGTCCTTCGCGAGAATAAAAAAAAAGAAAAATACATGCGCCGAAGTCAACTCCATTTATCACTCCAGCGAGGAACAGACGACAGAGAATAAAAGGGAAGGAAAAGCAGAAACCCAGCAACATCAATACAATACCTATCTTATCTG
The DNA here is from genome assembly GCA_030765045.1 of Tenodera sinensis. Classification (NCBI taxonomy): domain Eukaryota; kingdom Metazoa; phylum Arthropoda; class Insecta; order Mantodea; family Mantidae; genus Tenodera; species Tenodera sinensis. The sequence goes on along the minus strand of CM060965.1, from coordinate 56,276,134 downwards.
GAAAACACCACCGAATTTACGTGATCTACTAGATGTTCGATATTTTTCGTTTTTATTCAATACTAAAACATTTTGATGTGCCTGATGGACCGTCCTAAAACCAAAGAACTATATTGTTATACAAATACCCGAGCGCATTTCTGCAGAAGTGTATCTTTGCTATATGCGAGCTCCTGTCACATTCAGGAGAGAGAATTACTGTGACGTAACACAGTTAATTTTGAAATGTTAGAAATGCCTATTTATTAAAATACATATCATTGCATTAAGTAACTAAACAAAATCAAGTGTTTTATCATTATTATTCATACAATAAAGATTGGAATCACAAAATATCTCATACTTGTTATAAATATAGCAAATAAATGACAATTGACACTTTCAAGTAATTTCGTAATTTTATTTCCCTTAATATTGCATACAAAACACAGTCCTCTTTGTTGCCATGAACACAATCCACAATTCATCGTAACTTCGCAGCTCATAGCTGTTCTGTCCTATCGTAACCTTGACACGTATGTACTTCACTGTATTTCAGTTCTATTCTTTCTGTCTCATAAACTGCTTCCGTCGATACATTCACATTCATTCAAACAGATTTAACTAAAAACTGCTTCACACAAACAACTCCGACGCGGCGATTAAATATCTGCAACTGTCACTGATGATACTCACACTCAACAACCAGTGCACACACACACACACACACACACACACACACACACACTCTCTCTCTCTCTCTCTCTCTCTCTCTCTCTCTCTCTCTCTCTCAAAACAAACTGCTAACAGCTGCATCTTTCAACACTTAAATATTCGCTTCCCTCAATTCTGCATTCGCTTATATGGACCAGGCCTGTTACCGGCAAATTCTCTGTAAAATACACCTTTTCTCAAACTTCTAGTAAATCAGCCGGCCACTAAAAGTTTCTAGAACAGTCTTGAAATGCCTTGTTCTGCCGCGCTCATAGACGTCTTTGTTCTGATCACTCATTGTCGTCGGGCCGCGTATTTGCTAGCAGTGGTGTGAGGTACCTACCTTGAACCTCTTTGAGCCTCATGGCCACCTCACACGATTTCGTTTATAAACTTGCGGAGAAATGAACAAACAATACTCAATACTACAATTGACACTGGCATTGTAATTGGAGTTAGGAGTCCTATCCCAATCCTTTTTCTATAATTGTCCAAATAATATAAATTAAGTAATTCATTTATTAAAGCAGTACCTCTCACTGTTCTTAAAGAGTAATTACCTCTATTGAAAAAGTATCTGTATGATTAGTAAACTAATTAATTCTTATACACAAATGCATTTATAATGCGGTACTGTATAAACTAAGATCCGTTGCTGTACTAGAATACATCCTTAGCATAACTGGTGTGTAATTGCATTTAAAAGTGGTGTACTTTACCGTATATTATATGCTTTAAAATGTACTGTAATTTATTATTTCACGAATATTTCCCACCATCTCCGCGGGTCGAATGCTCATTAAATCTTGAACAAAAGCATCTCCAACTTCTTCTGGTTTAAGAAATGGGAAACAAGTGGAGCCATTTACCAATATCAGTGCTGCAATCTTTGTATTGAGATGAAAGTGCTAAATTCTGAATCGTTCTCCATTATGCCTAAGTTAAATGGAATTTGCAACCTACTATTAGGGAATCAAGCTACACTAGTTTTGCAGCTTGGTGGATAGCTATTTCAAAATCAGCTACAATACGTTTTGGTTCAAAATTCAAATTCATATTTACACAAATTCTAACTAATTCTCGGAACATGTTTTTGTAAGTTTTTGCTGATTTATTTGTCAGAAGACAGAGTACTAATGGTGCATACTGGTTATTTCTTTGTATATGTAACGTAAAAAAACTGATAAATTTACAACAGAAGTGAAAAGTACCGTCTACAAAAATTGTATCTCCTTCACAGACACTGTAAATTCGTCTTAGTTGTAAAACACGCTATATTTAAAAAGCTGTCATTAATTGCAAGGAGGTTTTTACCATTGTTACTTAAAACAGACATTTCTTGTAACGCTTACACTGTTGGAAACAATCTGTCTGGTTATATTAACACTCACCTCATGATTATAATCAATTACATTGCTGAATGCCACATTTGTTGCTGTTTCATTTAGGTAAATTCTAGATTTACAATTTTTAACTGTGCACCTCCACGCTTTGTTTCCCGATGTTTTATAAATTTAAATCCACTTACAACTGCTAAATCTTTACCTTTTTCACTTATCATATGCTCAAGCGGAACGTTACGATCCATCACATACACATTACAGATGTGGAGTTTAAGTAGACAGCAGGAATGATCTTTTTACATCTACGTGACAAACGATAATCGTGCAATCGATGTACCACTTGCCAACATAACCCAACTAAATTCTCCAACATATAAGTGAAGAATGGCAATCGAATGATAATATAATCGATATATCGCTTGATTAGTGAAAATTTCTGAATTCCTCTTGCTTGTGTTAAATGGAGTAAGAAAAGTAAGAAGGTCCTGTCTATAAAAGTTTTATAAAAAAGAATCCGTGCACCCCAGCAAACTGCCGAGCGCAACTGATGAGTTTACAAGGGAACGGTACGGGCGCAATTGGTGTGTTTACCTTGAAGGGGCTCGGGCGCAAATCCTTTGAGGCACAACTGATATACACCAATCCATATATCTATATTTACAAATTATAATTTTCAGGTAGGCACTGTTTTATAACGGGTGATCCAAAAGACTCCGAACCGGCTGCACTGTGTTTTGCCTGTACACATCCTTGGCGCTCGTCACCGACTGCTGCTGTCATAGAACCGCGGATGAAACCATGCAACATTTTTAAAACTAGTTTTAAAGCTTTTGTTTACCAATGTTATTAAAAGAGATGCTGAAACAGGCCACCGTCGTTGTCCATACATTTTGGCACCTCCTTGGGGAACTATCAACTATTACTCTCCGTAATTCACGTTTAGAAATGCTGGCAATTTCCTGGTGGATATTTTCTTTTGATTCTTCCAGAGTGTGTGGATTTGTCTTGTACACTTTATGCTTTAAGTTACCCCAGAGAAAGAAATCGCAGATCACCAGGAAATGTTTCTGAAAATCGCACTTTGACTTGGCGAGCTGAATGATTTAATACATACCAAGCATAAATAAATACACGCTGTGCAGTATATTAGCCATAATGCACTTTGTGACTAAGTACAGGACAAACTAACAAAGCATACTGGTAATAACTTAATCAGACGTTATCACGTCAGCTCAATACTGCACTTTCAGAGCAGAGCAGCGTACAACAACTGCGTATTATGTTTCTGTGTGTGCAGTGGAAAAACACCGTGGAGCAGTTCGCATGTTTTTGGGCCTCTTTGCAACCTTGATAAGCTATTTGTATAGTTCTAAGTTCACTAGTTTTGTTGTTCAGTACAGCACGGCACATTTTGTCTGTACTTTGTGATGAAATATGGGAAAATTAATAAAGTATTTAAGACGACCATTTTGGAATGCCTCTGCTGCTTCCGTTATAGTTGATATCTTCCATTTCTATTTTGAGTGCTGACAGGTGGTGCTATGCGCGTTGCATAACCTCGTACACTTCTGGGAAGAAAGCATTTTGGCCAAGACAGTATTAAGAATATAGAATGTTGTTGGTTGAAATATTTATTTTGTATATTATGAATGTAATGGTGCATGATTTTAGTGTCATTTAGCGTAAGTATTTCAGTTATTGTCATTATGAGTCATTTTAAGAATTGGGTACTGTGCAATTCAGACGGCAGCAAAATTTCTCACTTCTTTTTGGTCTACCTACATTGCACTAACAAACAGCGCACATTTTAGTGACGTTTTAGGTGCATTCAATATTGTAGCACACTTATAAGAGAAACAGCTTATCGGCAGCTTCCAGAAATTCAATATGGCTGAATTACACCAAAAAGCAGTACCGCCAACCTTCGTAATAAAAGCACTATCTCTAACCTCAAATATCACAGGGTTAAAGTAACATGCTTTCAAACTATGATAATAATGCTTGAACATTGTTACCACACAACACGAAGCTAGTCACTCCGGCAAATCTCATTTTGCAATAACACTTTTGAATAAAGTCACTTCCGAACGTTAAATATCGTAATATATTTTAATGCACTAATATGTTGTGAACTAAAAAGTAACAACAGTAACTATAACTGTATATAATGCTCTAAAACAATTCAAGACAAATCCAAGCACACACGAGCAATACAATGGCGTCCACAGATTTATTAATTTATATAGTTGGCTGCACTATTGCAACCTAACAGATGGAATATTACCAAATATAACCAGACCTCGTCATAATGAGGGTGAAATGTCACAGTTGCTTTTTGGGGCATTCCAATAAGTTGTTTCCTCTATGCCATTAATCTGTCCGTCTGTGCATACAGAACTCACTGCAAGGACGAGGGACGTTCTAAATGTTCTCAGCTTAATTCTGAGATGTGATGTTTGCCAAATTGTTATACTAGTTGTCAAACATTATCCTTTAGACGTATAAGTGTATTTTCAGACGCAAACTGCACTTACTTATTTGTGATGATGCCGTAAACAAACTGGTGTTAAGATTTCCTATAAAATGGATAAAAGTGAAATGCAAGGGGCTTAATCCCAACAGAAATGCAAATATGCTGGACTTATATCAATATTGGTATTTACCGGACTTGTTTTTGAGGTATGACACACACAAGTCGTCCTCCGTGGCCAAGTTGTAACCGAGGCTAGCCTCTGGTTCCGGAGGTCGTAGGTTCAAACCCAGCGGAAGGTAATGGAATTTTTTTTTGGGGGGCCGTACAAATCCTTAGCATGGCGTCCTTCGTAAAGGGCGTAAAGTCCTTGGTCCCGTGTAGATTTAGGACATGTAAAACAACAAGCCTGATAAAGAAGCCTCTAAACACGGTTAAGCTGTCCTTCATGCCCATATAGATGGGATGCTGAGAAACATTGCAGTTAAAGAGCGTCCATATATAAAAAAAGTAATAAATTTCAATTACAGATACACACCCAGACCTTCTTCTAAGACGCAATTCTTTTTTTTTTTTTTTTTTTTTTTTTTTTAATGAGGGGTAAAGTTCATGGAGCCTCAAAACTTGTACTCCGGTGAAATCTCCATATCAAATTTTTGGATGGAAAATAATAATTTGTTACTTATTATAAGTAGTTGGTAGAGAACGCAAAAAGATTGCGTGCGCGCGCACACATACGCGTAACAGCCACCGTGCGCACGGAATATCACATTCCAAATGAGAATTATTTCCACTGTGTATTATGTTATCAAACGAAATTTTGATAGATCAGCTCTAGATCTGGTGATTCGCCTGCTACATTCCAGAGTTAGAGGTCCCGGTTCGATTCCCGGCTGGAGAATGGAAAGCTTTCTTTAGCTAAAAATTGTTGTTCATCCTCTTTCGAGTTTGGAAGGTTGAGTGAGAATGTAAATATGTGGGAGGGTGTGCGTGTGCTTGTGTGTGTGTGTGTGTGTGTGTGTGAATTAACAGAAATATGACTTACCCTTCATCCCGTTAGGTTCCTTTCAGGGTTACAAACGTCGGCGAGCGCCGCGGCAGCAGCACAGCAGGGGAAAAAGATGCGCGCTGAAAATCTCGTCTCCCAGATCTGAAGGGAGCTATTGGGATAGTCCCCATTGGATGGCCCAAGCCCGAGAGGGGAGACAGGGAGCTAAGCCAGTGCTTCTAACTGGGAAAGTGACCCTGCAACATTTTCTTTCGTGGGAACGTTCCGGCCCCCCTTAGGATCCATTCGCCTCATCTATCCTCCCGGGGGAATTAGGAATTAACTAAACATTTCAAATGTGTTTGCAATCCAACACAAATTAATATTAGCATATCATGAAATCATCCTAAAACGTACGAATTAAAACATTGTTCCTAATGGAACACCGTATGGCATTTATAAACTTGCTCCATTATCACTTTTCCATTACCACTCAGTATCTAATAAATAATCATAATCTAGTGATTAAGCTATAATCCTATTTTAAAATACATCAAGTTCCAGGGATTGCAATAAATCAATCCATCGCCACGAACATATTTATGTCAGATATCAGGAAATGCTCTGTTCATTCATGAATGTGTTATCTGACCAAATTCAAACGCCTGTTTGATTGATCGTCAGAGCACTTGAATTAGTTTCGTGCGCCTCTCACAGATGTCACAACCGACTGCATCTGAATAGCGGTTCAAATGTTTCGCTGTCAATGTCTTAACGTGATTACATATGAATATCGCTCATAACTAAAATGACTCGGAAGCAATAGCTAGCTATGTTACACATTTGCTTATGTGTACCGATTCTTTCCTAATAATGGGGACTATATACTCTTTGTTCAGGCTTATTTCTTTCTCATATTCATTACGAAGGAATAGTTACATACCTAGAGAAATTAAAAACGTTTTAGGAAAAGGTCTTTGTTAAAAAAAATACTCAATAACAAATTACACTTAACCTCACAAAAACTGTGGTTCTCGTTATAGCACACATTTATGTCAATTTATTGTGAATTTAACCATTTCCGAGGTATTCCCTATTATTTTCTTGAATCGGAAGTCATTTGTTTTTTCTGGTCACGTAGATAAAACGTAATTTCAAAGCCCTCACATAGCGACCGGCTCTTAAAGGTTTGACTATTGCTTAAGACTGCTATAACCCCTATTCCGACCCTACTCAAAAGTAAACATGATGTAAAATAATTTCTACAATTCTTTATCTCAATTAACATGAAGCATATAGTAGAATGAGTGTTTGTAAAGATAGTTTGTACAAAAGTGAATAGAAAAAGTCATGTGAGTGCAACACGTCAGGTCTTTATTTTATCTATTATGTACATATAGTAGACGAAGTATTGTAACTAAAAATGCAGGTCGAGATTTTACCGGAAATACAGATTTTGAGACCTCCTGAACATAGGGATTATTTTACTGATGTAAAATACTTTTTTGTGGAGTGAACCGTTTTGGAGATATTCCTTGTTATTTGATCGAAATTTCCAATAGTTTTCTCAAAAGGGTAGCCGTTAACAATCTTTTTATCTCTTTGCCATGCAACGAGAACGGAATTTCAAAGGCACCATATAGAAAACAGCTCTTCAAAGATTTGACTATCGCTTAAATCTTACTGTATTGCCATGTTCCCCTTGAGCTTATTAGCAGTAAGATGATTTCTGCAAATATTTATCTCGATTGGAGGTAGAGAGAGGAATGAGCGTTTATAATAGTTTGTACAGTAGTACAGAAAGTTATGTGAATGCAACACATCAGATTTTGATTTAATAAAACATGTAGCTCTCGTTAAAGCACACATTTTATATCAAAGACATTTGTTGCGTTTACTATTTCCAAAATTTTCGTTGTTATTCGTAAGTAGTTAAGTTACGCTTATGGTACGCAAAGAGTATGGAACTTCAAAGCTATCTCATACTCACACGGTCTTCAAAAAGCGACTATCGCTTTACCTCCACAACAAAATGTTAAAATGAAACTTCGCAACATGCCACTGCAGTAAAATCCCTAAATCGGATTTTTGGGTGGAATCTTCTCGTTAGTACCTAAATGAAAGGGAGAAATTGGTAGGAAAAATTAAGAAGTGAACAGTGCTTTAATTTACTGATGTTATACATCATGTATCGTAGTATTTGCCTAGAATTTCAAATGCATAAGGTATTGGAAATACTGATGTAAAATAATACATAGTACTATGTAATATATAATATAATATAGAATAGTATAATCTATACACTAGCTGACCCGACAGTCATCGCTCTGTGAAAAGCTATTGGACTGTGGCAGTCCCACAATTTTTTTTTCCTCGTCAAATTCTGGTGATGGCGTCGCTTATGAAGTGTACATGTCGTGGTGACATACTTAGTTTTTAGACATGGTCACCAGAAGAGATAAGATCGTGATAATATAGTCACAAATGTGTAATTAAATATAAAGGTGATCGCTTTATTTGCTATCAAACAATTACCATAATATCAACAATAAATTTGCATAATGTTAATACACTTTTCTATTATTTTATTGCCATAATCATAAACAACTACTTGGAAAATTCATTTTTCTATTTCGTACACTGCAATACTTTAGTAATATTCTCTTAAATATGTTCATTTTAATGCTTTAAGATACAAAATATTTTTCGTTTGATTACCTGGCGCGTAAACAAATAGGGCTGATGGTTTTCCAACACGGAAAAAGGCAACATACAGTTGGCCATGCGAGAAACATGGGTTTTCAAACACTGTGACTGGATTTATTTATGGTCATAGCGAAAGCAAACCGTTCTGGAAACTGCAGTCAAATGATATGTCATTCGGGATGCACGGTATCAAAAGTCTTCTTTATATTTTCCCTTTACAATGGTTGTTTTGATCAGCATTTCAGAAAGTCTGTGCCATCACAAACACACGGTTGGTTGATATTCTATAACATTGCCAACATAATCCAATGACTTCATTTTTGTATTTCAATGTGGGAAAACTGAGTTCACAGATCCAATAGCAACGCATTGAAATGTAACTGAAGGCAGGTCGTTTCAAGATTAGCTGAAAGATGGAGTTTGTGATATCTGAGTACTTTCAATTTCATTTCGCTCTTCATGTTACTGTGCAGCCTGATTAGACTGAAAATTAGCTTGATTTCTAGCATTTCGAGTTCTTCGACTCAAATTGCTCCGACACCGTCTAATAGGTGACATGAGTCTCGAAGTGAGTGTAAATGGAAACACACCCACAAAATAAACCAATCAATCGAAGATAAATCGAGGAAGTTGGATGAGAAGTGAATATTTAAAAACTGTCAGTCAGACTATCCCATCGCAGAAAGAGAAAGTGTCAAATCTATGTACGCATTCAGGTATTTTGTATCAATTGTAAGGTTGCGTTCATAATTATAAAGTTACCAATCAACTTATATTATGGTTTGACACTCCTTTGTTTTATTTTAATAACATGAAGCAGTAAGTAAATGTATCGAAAGTCGATTTCAGGGTGTCTTAGATAGATTTACTTAATCAATTCCTTGCTTAAATTGATCTTTACGACCCCAAAAAGAGACCTATACTTCGATTAATCTACCTGAGCTCGCCAGCCTTAGAATTGACAGCTGAAACAGTCTGAATGGGAAAAATAATAATGTAGTTTTTACTTTTCTCCGTGTAATTTTCCAAGTTTTCTCTTCACAAGAACCTTCCTCGGACTTCAACGAATATTTAGAAAAAAATTAGCCCCATTGGTCCAGCTGTTCTCAAGTTTTGCAATTAGCAACACATTTAGCCATTCATATTTATATAGATGAATGTTTGTGTGTTTGTCCTCTATGCGTTGGCAGGTATATGTGCTTTTTTCATGGAGAAGGCTTTCATCCTATCCATTTTAGTATGCAGCGCAGTACATTCACATGATTTTCTCTACTCGCTTCTCTTTTACGTAACAATTCACATGTTCATCTCTACTTACTTTACAACATACAGTTCATAGAATCTATTTATATCTATGTAGGTATATCTATATCTGTATGTTGATATATATGAAGTAGATGAGCTCCAATACCGGATGATCGTTCACCATGAAAATTGGCTCATCTAGATATTTTTCATAGAAGTTTTTATGCTATCCATTGTATTATGCAACATGTTAAATTCACTTGGTTTTCTCTGCCCACTTTTCTTTTACAAACATAATCATGTGTTCTTCTTCATGTGTTTAAAATAGGTGTGCAACGTACTACGAGTACATTCACACGGCTTTCACTATTTGATTTTCTTCCTGTAGTATTTGTGACCGTTTAACGGTGCGTATGCACGGTATTTTCCGCGTGTTTTTATTCATTTTGATTATCTTTTTGTTTTTTGTTGTGTTTTCAGAGTTTAATTCTTTGTTTAAGCGTATTAAGTAATATATTTTAATGCTTCCAAAGAAACAAGACTATTGGTCAAGTGCAACCTAAATCTACAAGTTATAGGGATAAATCGTTAAACCACGGGAATAATAATAATAATAATAATAATAATAATAATAATAATAATAATAATAATAATAATAATAATAATAATAATAATAATAATAATAATAATAATCATAATAATAATAATAATAATTTGCAGCTCCCCAGTTACATTACATTCAAAACGCTAGCAGAATTAAGCATAATTCAATCTTTGTATAGTTACGTTGGAGATAAATATAGCTATTATACCTAGTAACAATTAATGCAAAAGTATTTAGTTGATACCAGATAAAATGAAGTCCTCTCGTCCTTCCTAAACCCCAATACTTGTCTGTAACGTTTCACTGACACATAGGTAGCATAATAAAAATAATTTTGAAAAAATAAAAGCACTATTTTGAGAAAAAAGGAAGTCTCTAATAGCAATGTTATTACGCTAACAAGAAGAGCAAAAGAGAGGAATGATGGGTGCTATTAGCTCTAAGTTGCAGTGAGTGGGCTAGTGGCAACATTCCTTGCCTTTGTGTTGCTACTGGTAGTATACCTGCATGGTAATCTTTCCAGTCTGTCGTTAAGTCTTCTCCTATATAATGTTCTAACGATTATCATTACAACAAATCTCCTTCCCAGGGATTTATTGTAGCACAGGGTGACGCTCAACTACTGCAGCATTCTTAATGACATAATCTTAACTTTACGAGTATCTTCACTGCTGGCTAGATCACTTTCTCTACTACGTATGGTATTCCACCCAAAACTTCGATGTGGAGATTTTACTGGAAATATGTTTTGAATCCAAAGAAAGCATTTTTAGAAAAACATCCGTGTATGTGTACATGTCTGCCTGTGTGTGGCTGTGTGTCAGTCTGTAGACAGCACAACTCAAAAACGAAAAGTCGGTTAAAAACCAAAGTTGATATTTAAGCTTAAAGTCTTTCAAGTATGCACACAAAGATTTGAACGAAATTCCTCCAACCTAAACTATCCTTTACACGGAAAATTCTGATTTTCTTGAAAATGTCTAACGATTTTGATTCAAATGCCATATGTTTAAGATATTTTTATGATAAATAAAATGCATATCTTGAATTTTCTGGCTATAGCCCATGTGGTCCTATTTACTCTGGATGACTTGGATGACTTGCATGACTTGTAAACCGTAAGAAATAGACCAAATCTTACTATACAAAAAATGTAATTTTGCTAAAATACACAATTATGTCTCAATAAATACTTTTGTAGGGTGAACCATTTCGGAGATATGCCTTCTTATTTGAGTTACTTTTAGAGAACTTAAACTTCTGGAAATGAAACATCGTTATTCAATGTTTTATGTGTTAACCGTGCAAAGAGAGCGGAATTTGAAAGCTTTAAAAAATTCGACTATCGTTCAAAATCTATTGTATTCCCAAATTCTCCTTGCGCCTACAAGGAAATGAGAATAAGATAACACGAAGAAGAAGAAGAAGAAGAAGAAGAAGAAGAAGAAGGTTATATGAGTGCAACACATCAGATGTTTTCTTTCATGTTTGAAAGAAGCAGACTTCATAAGATTATTCTTGAAATGTGCCCGAGATATTCTTTGGCCATTAGAAATCTACGGACAAGTGCTATTTTTATGCTCTTTTCTCTATATCTACCAAATAAATGTTTATTGTTTATTAAAGGCCCTGTCAATTCCTAGGATCACATCAGCGCCGCTGGTGTGCCGGAGTTTTGTCCAACAGCAGTTCTTTTACATGCCAGTAAATCTACTAACATGGAGCTGTCGCTTTTAAACGTATTAAACCATCGATCTGGGCAAGGTTTGAATCCGAGACCCTAGGATCAGTAAGCCAGCACCTAACCAACTGAGTCAACCACATAGTGGGTGGACCAAGTACGCCGGATGATGAATTACCCTTTCGCCGTGCAGACAGTGTTCAATAATTGCCGCATTTAAAAGCGCAATGAGTTTACCTTACTGGTTTTCTTAAAACTAATGACATTAGTTATTATTGATATTGTCCCCTCAAAAACGCTTTGAACGTCTGCTTTTTTTCGTTTGAATGTTTTAAAGTAGTATTTGAGGTATTTTTAAATTGATACTTCCTTGTATGGGTGGCTACTTTAAAGTCGAAGATTTCAGGGTATATATTTCTGTATGTGTGTTACCTTCTTTATACAGTAATGACAAACCAACTGTTATAAAACTTGATATACGTATAGCACAACTTAAATTCCATTAACAATAAATTATGTTAAAGGAACTCTTATTTGCTTCTTCTGAGAGGAAATCCTAAACGAACCAAAAATTTGATCAACAATTTGCTGAAATATATTTACGCGTCTTTCTTCACCAATGAGATACACATGTTCCAACATATATCATGTTAGTCACAACATAGGCCTTCCTTAAAATGATTTCGCAGTAGGCCATACGGAATTGTTTACACAAAGCATCGGGAAACAGCATTCAAATGATTATTTGTCGTAACAAGTTCTTGCAATGGAAAGAAAGAAGGAGCAAATTATATATTTTATTCATATGACTTTCTGTAGTCAAGAAGCATCTATTACTTCCTTTATTACGTTTAGTAAGCAGAAGTATTGTATCCTAACCAACATTTTGATGTGGAGATTTAATCGGGTTATATATAATTTTGAGGCCCTCTGAAACCAAGAAAATAATTTTCAGAAAAAGGTACATTTATGTGTGTGTGTGTGTGTGTGTGTGTGTGTGTGTGTGTGTGTGTGTGTATGTGTGTGTGTGTTTATGTATGAATAAGAATTATGTTGGGTATATTATATTTTCTCCCATTAAAATTTCACGTATTTGCCTCACACGTTTTAGTGTTCGTATAAACATTTATTCTTCTGCAAGCATTACGTTATTCACGATGCATTTTATTCCTGAAAACCTCGGATTAAGCAATAAGTGCTTGTTACACACAAAATGTGCAAATAATGTCCCAATGTTTATTGGGAAGCATAGAAGAGTAAATCGAAGAAGCCATATAAAGAGTTCTAGCGGAAGAAAAGCAAGGAAAAAAAGTAATAAAGAAAAAGCAATCGTTAAACTTTGGAACGGTTCGTAAGATTGCATTTTTGGAAATGCATATATAATATATTATCCCGAAAACAGCGCTATAAGAAAGAACATTTTGAATCAAACTTTGTGATTTATTATTGGTTGTTATGTAGCATGTATAAGAAGTCAATTTGAAAATTGAATAAGACTTGAAAATTGAACTTCACTACCGGAACTCATACCACGGATATGGCAATCTGATATGCTTGATTTATCATAGCTGAAAGACACGTTGCAAAAGTTGGAATTTAAGTTAACACACTATTTTGGTATTATATCACTAATGTTTGACATTGTCATGAAACTGCCGAGATACTTATATTAGATGAAAAAATTTAATGAGCGTACAAGCAACTCAGCGATAAGAACACTGACTTAGAAAGTCAAAGATTCGTCCGTGTATTGAATTTTTTAAGTATGATTTAGTTTTATAACGAACTGTATCTATCAACCAGATTTGCGTTTTCCCTCCAGTAAGTTTTTGTCTATCTCGTATGATTTTCCCGTTATAGAACTTTCAAAAAGAAATTATCCAAAGGAGGAGTAATTCATAAGACTATTCATGGGAACCTCAAAACATGCATTTTGGTTTCATACCAATGTCTCAGATGCATGAAGTTAGATTAACACCTTTAAGAACCGGTTTAAGTTCAATTAAATATATTGATTTAATGAGTTTCTTTTTCATTACGACTATTACGACAACCTTATTCACTAAGTTTCTAACCTATTTTTGTTGATAAGGTCATCCCATGTTTTAATAATTAAAGGATATAAAATATATTATAATCCCTAGGACATCTCCTCTATGCAGAGGTTACCCTCATCGCTCGGTCGCTGCGTCCTCCAGCCGCAGCCAAGGCCACGGAGTAGTGCAAGGCTGGGGGTGGCGGAGGTCAGCACGCCGACTCCCCCGACTATAATAAAATATATTAAAGTATATTATAATAACATTTTTCCCACCATTTTGAGAAAATAATATATGCAAACTTTTTTTTTTCCAAGTTGCAATAGGGTACTTTTAATTACTTGAAATTTATTTCCTTAAAATATGTTTGAATTAAATGTAAAGTTTGGTATCCCTAAGACTCTTTCAGCTAAGCCATTCACAGAGACAGACACGCAGCCGCGTGTACATAACTTTTTCTAAACCTGTTTGTTTTGTTTTTGTTTCAGTGGATCTCAAAACAATAATCCTTTGAAATATAGGTGAAGACATTTTCAGGGAATGCAGTATTTGCTTTACCTACCACAGGTAAGCGGTAGAAAAAATAAAAACAAGAGTGAGGCTAAAGAACTTCGTACTTGGATTACATTATGTCTACCACATATTTTATCCTACACCATATAAACTAATAACGAAATAGTTGTATGTAAACAGATGCCCCAGATATAAATATTCATTACAAATTATATCACAGAATCGCATGTGAATTAATATATTCCATTACAAATTCTCCCAAAATGACCGCATCCAGATTAATTTACGATTGCTCGTTGTCCTTCATTATAATTCCGGTCCCAGTTTCCTCAGAAATATCCAAATCTGACCGTCATTCAAGCCTATAAGTCTTTGATATTTCTTAGGATGGGCAACCTCTACCATATTATGATACGTCCTATAACGACTCGTCTATCATTATCAATAATAATAATTGAAGTTCTTTGTTTCTGGCCTGGCCGACAGCGATTTCTGTTTAAGTAGCCTTCCTCTACCATTAAAATATCTTCAAGGTCCTCCTTCTTCAGCGCAGGACACATACAAACAAAATGAGTGTTTGTGAGACGCCTAAACCTCTCGGGCATATTAAACATGCGAACCAACCAGCACTCGATATTACAACCAATGAGAGTGCTGTCTTCAGATGTCGCAATTATGCGGCTCCACACGGACAATTCTCTTTGGAATGCCAATGGCGGCTTCTATATCGCGAGACATCCTACGTGAGGGCGTGTTTTGTACCGATTATGTAGCGTGTTTTCACGGTAAACACTTATTTTCTGATCCCATTCTTCCAATCGCTTTGGATGAATTCTAAATGTCATATTTCAATGACACATGTTTAAGAATGTCAGATAGAGCTTTCAGGAAAATTATACTACCTCAAACCTTATACCTCCTTCTTCTTCGTGTTAGTTGAGATAAGCATTTGTACAAATTATCTTATTGCTGATTTCCTTGTAGGTGAAAGGGGAATATTAGGGTACAGTAGGCTGTGAGCGATAGTCAAATCTTTTAAAGCTTTGAGATCCCGATCTCTTTGCACGCTTAACATATAAAAAAATGAACAAAGATGTTCCATTTCACGAAAGATTCAAGTTTTTCGAATATGACACATATAGCAAGGGATATCTCCAAAATGGTTCACTCTAAAAAAAATAGTATCCAGAAATAAATTATGTGTTTTAGTGAGGTGTACATTTTTTGTGTATTAAGAATTTGTCTATCTCTTATGGTTTACGAGTTATTCAAAAGTCATCCAGAGTGAACAGGACTACATAGGCTATAGCCAGAAAATACAAAATCATTTCATTTGTCATACAAAATATCTTAAACATATGACATCTTAATCAAAATCGTTAGAGCCATTTTCAATAAATCAAAATTTTCCATGTAAAGGGTAGTTTAGGAAGAGGCTATTTTCTTCAACATCTTCGTGTCGCATCCTTGAAAGACATTAAAGTTAAATATCAACTTTGGTTTTTAACCGACTTACCGTTTTTGAGACTGACACACAGACTGAGACACACACAAACACACGGACCTTTTTCTAAAAATACTTTTTTTTTTTTTTTTTTTTTTTTTTTTTTTTAATTCAAGGGGTCTAAAACATATTTCCGGTGAAATCTATCTCGACTTCGAATTTTTGGATTCAGGGGGTCTCAAAACATTTCCGGTGAAAGCTCGACATCGAATTTTTGGGTGGAGTACAATAATTCCTTCTACTTATCAGTAGAGAAAGTAAAAATGAAGTCAGCTATCAGCCGCCATTAAATTTTGCAACAACCATAGCTCGTATATTTACTTTATCATCCTCATACAAAGGCTCGTTAAACACAAATCCTCCATCTGATCTGTCGGTCTGGGTGGCTCAGTTGGTTAGACGCTGGCCTACGAATCCCAAGGTCGCGGGTTCAAACCCGGCCCAGGCCGATGGTTTTTAAGTGTGCTTAAAAACGACAGCTCCATGTCAGTAGATTTACTGGCATGTAAAAGAACTCCTGCGGGACAAAATTCCGGCACACCGGCGACGCTGATGTGATCCTGGCAATTGACAGCGTCGTTAAAGAAGAAAATAATTTTCCATCTGATCTTCAATTCTGAGATTTTCCTTATCTGCTGCTTTAATTTTTATTACGTAAATAAGGTATGGGATAAGCAACAGCCTATTTAAATCCCTTTGTAATAGAAAACAATTTTGAAATAAGGTTTCCCTAATTGACGACACCCTCTGCATTCAAATACAACTTCCGAAGATCCTTAACATAGATGGCGTGCCGTGGTGGACGAAGCGGCGTCTGGGCAGGTTTTCTCCGGGTTCTGCGGTTTCCCCCGCTTCTCATTCCAACAACTGCTCCATCATCACCCTTCCACTCATTCACTTCGCCTGCATTTCATATCACCCTCTTCTTCACTCTCTCACCTGGTCTTCACTCTGCCCGGTCCATAGGTTCGTCTGCTCACCGACAGGCATCTGACCATATGCATTGGCTTGTACGTCCTAGGCGAGGGTAATCAGATGAAGGTCCTTAACATAGCTCTTATTTAGATCGACATTCCTCAGTAATTTAAATAACTAAGTGTATTGCTATTATTTTCCTTAAGTCAACAGCGAACTATCTTCATCTTTTTCAGCTACATAAATTTAGGTTCTTAAAGTCCTTTTCCACTTCAAAAGAATCGTCCTAGGCCATATCTTTCCTCAGTAGGTTAACACAATGTCTGGTAAACTTATGGTTCATTACATTGATGTGTTATTTAAGCCAAGTATGTAAAAAGGCAGAATTACTTGAAGTTAAAAGGCATTTATTATCTCTATAACAAACGACTTGCCTATTTGCGGCTCGATTTCCAACTTTGCCCTGTTTCGCAAAGGTAATTCTGAATTCTAGATGGCGCTAGCTGTAGCACGACCGTTATGAGCTCATATATAATCCAAAGGATTCAGGACTATTACAAGAAAATCTGGAAAGTTATACCATCTTTTCAGCGCTACTTTTTATGAGCCATAGACTTAAGATCGCATTTCCACTCCATAAAGAAAAGAATTGCATTTCGTACAGGCCTCATTACTTGCGAGATGTTCGTCGTTCCTCCAGCGAAGAAAAGAGAGAGAAAACAGTTATTGGAGAACTGTTATAAAAATGGGAAGAAGGGTGCGAAGACGGAATGAGAGAGAAGGGTGTTAAAAACAGATTGGAAAGAGGGAAGTTCATACATATGTTCCTGGCATTACACCGCGCCCTATCGGCAGAGTCGCAATCAAAAAAAGAATATATTCGGAGGTCTTTGGAAGAACTCTTTCAAACTTCAGAGCATATTCTTCCTACATAAGAGCTTGTCCATGAGGAGCATTCAGATATATGAGACTACAGGTTGTGGTTAGCTATTTGCTGTTATAGACTAGACTATAGACAGAGCAAAAACTGTAGATCGAATTTAAGCACCGAAGTATTTGGTATGATATTATTACCAGACTATAATTTTGAGAATCTGGGATAAAAGTTAGCACGAGATACGTTTAATAATTACTTTCTTAACTAAGTACACAGAAGGTAGAAAAGGTATTCCTTCCACCCAAGATACTATACAGGATCTTAGGGGTATAATTGCAGATATTTGTGTTGGTAATTCACGGCAACCTTGTGACAAATAAAAAAAAATCCACTCCGGTTATTACATTTCTATCATGTTATTATTTTCTAAAATGTTACCATCAATACAGTTTTCTTCTCGTCATTAACACAATCGACAATCTTTCGGGCTATCACAACTCAACTGTTTTTCTCATAACCTTGTTCGGTCCTTTCGATGTCTTTCTTCACTTCCTCCGTTTCTCAGACCCTAATTATGACGTTATTATCACTCGCGACAATCACTAAATCCTCGTACGACTTACCGAACGACGACACTCACCGACACAGTAACCGCCTCATGTCCGTCACTCAACTCTAAAACTCACCGCTCTGCTTTACTCTGGTGTCTTTGTATACTGAGATGATGTCATACGGACCTTTTTCGAGTTTCACATGCACACACGAACCGAAAATGACTAAGCTAGAAGTCTTCGAAAGTTCCTTACACCTCTTTTATTTCTGCCGTCTTGATTGTTGACAGTCGAGTACACAGAGCAGTCCCGCGAGGCAGCGCAGCCCTGAACATCTTTATTGGGTGGCATACAATACTTCCTCTGCTATACGTAGTAGAGGAAGTGAAAATGGACGCTGGTACTATGAAATTGATAAACTCCAACACCTATTGACCGACCACCATGAAAATTGGCACATGTTTTTTTATCGAGGGTTTTATGCTATCTATTTTGCTGTGCAACGTATTACATTCACATTGTTTTCTCTACTCATTTTTCTTTTACGAAACACAATTATACTTCTTCTATTCCCTCTTCTACAAAACAATTCATACAATTTTCTATATATTTGAAATTGAAATGCTATGTATTACATTCACGCGGCTTTCTCAACTCGCTTTTCTTCCTGTAGTATTTGTTACTCCATAGTGTATTCACCGTGTTCTTTATTTATTTCATTGTTTTGGTCTTTACAATACGCTAGGAGTTTAACTCTTTGTTTAAGAGTTTTAAGTAATATTTTTTTAAACGTCTCCAAAGAAACACAAGGCCACTGGGCAAGTGCAGCCGAAGTCTACAAGTTGTAGGGATAAATCGTTAAACCGCGGGCAAGACCGGTTATTTCAGCTAGTAGTTGTATAAACTGCAAGAGAAGGTTCCAAATAGTGAAACTTCACATTGTAGCCGTGTCCAAAATGAATCCCAAATAATCAAAGTAATATGCACAGTATACTATACGGGCAGATTATAGTCGTGCAGTGCTCTAGTCAGGGGTACAAACCATGCAGGGAAAACAACGGCTAACATAAAGCGCTTAATTTAAATCGATTCTGGTTCCGTTAGACCAAGTTTTCCACTTGGTTCCCATGAAGGATCCCTTAGAAAGCAGCAGAAGAAAGTAGCAGTTTCCAGGAGGAAGCTCATAAGAGGCATTTCACGTGCATTCCAGAGGGTGGGATGTAAGATTCCACCCAATGTAAACACAACCAGACCACATGCATGCTTTTTCTCCCCCCACCTGCAACAAATTACAACGTCAAGAGGCAGGTATTCCACCCCGCAACACATAGAACATAGCTGTGGGTACGTTTAAAGTGAGCTCTTTCGTCGGCATGCGGGATCTTTGCTCCTTTCCTTCGCACAGCACAAGAAAAAGCCAGCAGAAGGGCCGAGGAAGGGCGAATTACTCACATAACACATCCTTAAACTTCGACGACACAATACGGAGGGTTACGTGTTCCTGAAGGAATTAACGTCGACTGGAATTAGGGGACGCACAACTGTTGTGCTTATGAGCGGTACATTCCAGAATTTTGTAGGACCTTTTATTAATGCATTCATGTTTAGAAAATATTATACAATTCTAACCCAAATTACCTCATATTTTTTATAGAATAATGTAGTTTAACGATACACATAAATTGAAAACTAAGCGAAATTCTTCAACGTCATTTTATCCTCTACTACAGAGCTACAGTTAAGTAGGATAATTATATTCTACTACAACAATTCGTTGTCGAATTTCTCCGGAAATATACGTTTAGAGACTTCCTGAATATGTATTCCCATAGGAAGAAGTCACAGAGTTAGATCCGGGGATCTGAGAGGCCACTTGTCAAAACAGCATCAAAAAGGCAACAAATTGTCGGATCTTTTAAATTTAATTTACACAAAAACCGCTGAATCTATTGAAATACCCCAAAGGAAAAAGTTGTTGTTTATTCAATTTTCTATGAACATAGCCATAAATCAAGAACCTTCAATCAATAATACTTCAGCCAAATGATGATAAACTTTTTTGATAAAAATATTTTTTCTAGAAAACTATAAACTTTTCATCATTTTGGTACTAGACCTTCTTGTCATTCACAACATGAGAAATTCGCTGTTAAAGTCTGGCGGATCATTTCACTTCCATCCTGTACGTGTGTGTGTGTGTGTGTGTGTGTGTGTGTGTGTGTGTGTGTGTGTGTGTGTGTGTGTGTGTGTGTGTGTGTGTGTGTGTGTGTGTGTGTGTGTGTGTGTGTGTGTGTGTGTGTGTGTGTGTGTGTGTGTGTGTGTGTGTGTGTGTGTGTGTGTGTGTGTGTGTGTGTGTGTGTGTGTGTGTGTGTGTGTGTGTGTGTGTGTGTGTGTGTGTGTGTGTGTGTGTGTGTGTGTGTGTGTGTGTGTGTGTGTGTGTGTGTGTGTGTGTGTGTGTGTGTGTGTGTGTGTGTGTGTGTGTGTGTGTGTGTGTGTGTGTGTGTGTGTGTGTGTGTGTGTGTGTGTGTGTGTGTGTGTGTGTGTGTGTGTGTGTGTGTGTGTGTGTGTGTGTGTGTGTGTGTGTGTGTGTGTGTGTGTGTGTGTGTGTGTGTGTGTGTGTGTGTGTGTGTGTGTGTGTGTGTGTGTGTGTGTGTGTGTGTGTGTGTGTGTGTGTGTGTGTGTGTGTGTGTGTGTGTGTGTGTGTGTGTGTGTGTGTGTGTGTGTGTGTGTGTGTGTGTGTGTGTGTGTGTGTGTGTGTGTGTGTGTGTGTGTGTGTGTGTGTGTGTGTGTGTGTGTGTGTGTGTGTGTGTGTGTGTGTGTGTGTGTGTGTGTGTGTGTGTGTGTGTGTGTGTGTGTGTGTGTGTGTGTGTGTGTGTGTGTGTGTGTGTGTGTGTGTGTGTGTGTGTGTGTGTGTGTGTGTGTGTGTGTGTGTGTGTGTGTGTGTGTGTGTGTGTGTGTGTGTGTGTGTGTGTGTGTGTGTGTGTGTGTGTGTGTGTGTGTGTGTGTGTGTGTGTGTGTGTGTGTGTGTGTGTGTGTGTGTGTGTGTGTGTGTGTGTGTGTGTGTGTGTGTGTGTGTGTGTGTGTGTGTGTGTGTGTGTGTGTGTGTGTGTGTGTGTGTGTGTGTGTGTGTGTGTGTGTGTGTGTGTGTGTGTGTGTGTGTGTGTGTGTGTGTGTGTGTGTGTGTGTGTGTGTGTGTGTGTGTGTGTGTGTGTGTGTACTGCGGTGAATGTGGAAACTACGATCATTATCTGTAACATCAAAAGAAAGCCATCTGAGATCCTCCTTCATATGACATCAGCTGTATCGTATCATGTGTAGTTTTTGTGTAATAAATCAAGAAAAGTGTTACCGAACTTTAGGGACATTCTGTATACCTTTCTAAAACAAAGAAAACAGCATTTCAATGCCACCATAATGATCTGCACTTAAAATATTTCATTCTCACTTAAGCCTACTGTATTCCATTCCCGTTGCACCTACATGGAAACATACAAAGGAAATCATTTCTAAAAATGTCAATTTGATTTAATATGAAGCAGAGAGAAGAATGAGGGTTTGTAAGAATAGTTTGTACAAGGATGAATACAGAAAGTCTTATGGTCTGTTATTAAAAGTGATTGATTCATCTAGTTTTATAATCAGTATCTTGGGATCTATTACTTGTGGAGAGAGATAGGTTTACATAGTTTAAGTACGATTGTCTACAAAAACAGAATTTCAAAGCTGTTTTTCTTTCGTTATATTTTTTCCTCGGTATTACATCCCAATATCAATTTTGGTGCGCCATGAACTTGGAAACATTGTCCTTGCACGTGTTTAGTCCTATGAGCTGTGCAATCTTATGATAGGAGTCTTACTAATACTATATAACACGGTTTTTCACAACACTCCGGAACTGCATCCACTGGATTACCAAATAGGACTTCATCGATAGTAAAGTTTTCTCGAGACGACACACAAATCTAGAAGCCCTAAAACGATATTTTAAGCGAAGAATGTAGAATTTGAACATACGTACTGCTTACTGCTATAGATGATTGGCCTGTGTGTCCAAAGGAGGACATTTTGAGTATTTATCTGTTCTTTGAATTCACTATATTATAGTTAATAAATGGTATGAAAATATGTTAGATCGTATCACTGTTTATTGTGCTATCCACGCTTATAGTTGTAACGGAAGTCATGATAAACCCTTAGAAATAACTAACTTAAATAGTAAGTATAATGTCAAGTATAAATTCAAAGAATATGAATCCAAAAGTAGCATTGATAGGAAAAGGTTCATGCGTGCATGTGTGTGTGTTTGTGTGTGTGTGTGTGTGTGTGTGTGTGTGTGTGTGTGTGTATGTATGTGTATGTGTGTGTGTGTTTGGACAGCATAGCACACAAAGAAACGTTGGTTAAATATAACTTACTATTTAACTTCAGCACGTTTCAAAGGTATAACACGAAAATTTTCAAGAAAATCCTCCAAGCCTAACCACAATTCATATGAAAAAATGACGTTAATTTAAATTTCCCTCCAAAATGGCTCACAGCTCACTCTCTTACCATGCACAGTCTACATCAAAAGTCCTTCTTGTCTTCTTTTATTTTCAAAGAACAATAATAGTAAGTACAGTAAAAATAAAAAATACTTGTCCGAAAGGGAAAAAATTCTTCTTTGATGAGCAGGGCAAAATATTTAATGAGACGGGGAAATCCCTCCATAACCCCCCTTCCCCTTCAATTCGAACTCTGCTCTTGTTCCATAATATACTATTGTAGGAATAGCTTGTAGTAAAATATGTTTTTTTCAAACAGACCTATGAAAACTTAAACGCCAAAAGTTGCAGTTATGCTAGACATATGCCCATAGAGATGGTGAAAATCTATCTCAGAATTGGAAATTCCTCGTCTCTTGACATCCCAGCAAGCCGCTGTTTCGGACAAACATTCCTCTCTTAAGACCGTGTTGTGTGTTCCATCACCGCACGGCTTTGCTCCAAGGATGGCGTATCAAAGGAAAACGCTGCAACAAGAAAACCGCAAGTTGAGACCATCGTCTCCCCTCGTATGATGATCATGATTATCGTTACGGTGAGGAGTGAAGATTAACGTCACCTTCTAGCAAGTAACGGCGATGATTCCGACAAAGTAAATTCTAAGACACCCGCCAGAAACCGCACGTGCCACAGAATCTTCCCTCACGTTCATGTCACAATGTTTCATAGCAATTCCTTGGTGACGTGGACCTCAGCAGTCCCAAGTTATTATCCAAGAGGCTTGTGCAAGCTTCCAAACCGCTCCTTCCATGCTGTAGTAGTCTCGGAGGCATCCTCTCTATGAAAAACCAACATTTTGGCTTCTAAAGGCTACAGATATTTAAGCCGCATTCATTTATTTTTTACTTTGTCTACTATGTATACTAAATAGAGGAAGTATTGCATTCCACCCAAAAATTCGATGTCGAGATTCCACCGGAAATGTATGTTTTGAGGCCCCTGGATCAAAAAAGCATTTTTAGAAATAAGTCCGTGTGTGTCAGAAAATAAAAATATCTGATGTGTTGCACTCACATGACTTTCTCTAGTCTTGTGCTAACCATTCTTACAGACTCTTATTCCTATATCTTCTTCGTGTTAGTTGAGATAAACATTTATAGAAACCACCTTATTGTTTATCT
Source organism: Tenodera sinensis (assembly GCA_030765045.1). Lineage (NCBI taxonomy): Eukaryota > Metazoa > Arthropoda > Insecta > Mantodea > Mantidae > Tenodera > Tenodera sinensis. The sequence goes on along the minus strand of CM060965.1, from coordinate 56,252,343 downwards.
TCTTGTAGGTATAAGGGGAATATGGGAATGCAATAGACTTTGAGCAATAGTGAATAGTCAACAGCATAACTCGAAAAGTCGGTTAAAAACGAAAGTTGGCATCTAAATTTGACATCTTATAAGGATATGACAGGAACATTTTGAAGAAAATTGTTCCACCCTAAAATACCCTTTACATGGAAGATTTTTCGAAAATTTTGGTTTTCTTGAAAATGGCTAACGATTTTGATTAAAATGCCATGTGTTTGAGATATTTTTATGGCAAATGCAGTGTATATCTTGAATTTACTGGCTATAGCCCATGTAGTCCTGTTTACTCTGGATGACTTTTGCATAACTGGTAAACCGCAAGAGATAGGCTAAATCTTACTAAACAAGTATGTATATCTTGCTAAAATGACACTATTTATGCCTAAATGAATTTTGTTTTGTAGAGTGAACCATTTCGGAGATATTCCTTGTTATTTGTTTGAATTTTGGAGAATTTATAGTTCTGTCAAATGGAACATTGTTTGTATGTTAACCGTGCAAAGAGAATGGAATTTGAAAGCTTTAAAAGATTTCACTATTGCTCAAAGTCTACTGCATTCCCATATTCCCCTTATTCATACAAGAAGATAAACAATAAGATAGTTATAACAAATGTATATCTCAACTAACACGAAGAAGATATAGGAATAAGAGTCTGTAAGAATGGTTAGCACAAGAGTAGAGAAAGTCATGTGAGTGCAACACATCAGATTTTTTTATTTTCTCCTCCAGGCATACAGATGCACAGAAAAAATGGCCCATTCCTCTAGATCAGATTTTCTCAACTTTTTAAACACAACTACCCCCTTTTCTTGGCCTCCCCCACACCACCTCGTATTGGCAGCAGTGTGACCAATGCGGTTCTTCATTGTTGACAAAGCAATAATAACGGCATTTCGCAGGGCTTATAACTCCTATTAATGACTATAAGAAAGTTTTCCCTTACACACTAAAGAAAGCTGAAATTTAATCTAGTGTTTTTGGATCTGATTTTCCTTCTCAGCCTCCAAAGAAGGGAGGGAAGGAAGGAAGGAAGGAAGCTATAAAGATCTGCCATAAAAATGTATGTTGGCTGTGTTGATTGTAATGAACATGGAGATGTAAACAGTTGTTCACGTGTTGGCATGTTTCTTTACACATTGAAGAAAACTGGAGCACAATTAGTAGTAGTTCTATGATTATTAGTATTTATTTGTGGAAACAGAAGTACACTTAACCCAGCGTATGTGATCTGCGTTTTGCATAACATAGGAAAGCAGTACTGAACTTAAACTTTGAGTTTAGTAGTTAAAATATCTATTTCAAATACCTAAATGAGAAACTGATGCAAGAGGCGAAGTCCTGAATCACACATTAGTCATCATTTCATACTATCCTTAATGGTTGTTGGAAAACAAATAAAATGTTCCTTGTATAATTCATGTGTACCATTTTATTTATTTAAATGTATTTAATTTGCAGAAAATAAGATAACGTTTAAAAAACCCAAGCGACCCTCATATACGCTACCTGCCACTCCCCTGCGGGTTGCAACCCATCGGTTGGGAAATGCTGCTCTAGATGACAATAGTGTTTTCCTACCCTTAAACTTTTCACCTTCAGGTAACCAACTTTTGACTTCATCCAACCGATATCAGTTCTCTGTGTGGCTGTCTGATAAACAATCCATTGACATACAACAAACCAATGGACGATACTGTGAAATAAAGGGGTAGTTCAGTTACCGCCTCTATTTACTAGATTCACTTGATTGGTACACAGGAGAAGGTTTAACAAACTATAACATAATCCAGCCTTTTAGAGAATGTGGTGAAGAATTAGTTGGAGAGGTGATTAAACTGGACGACAGCTACCTTTGTATCGGAACACTAATCAGCGACGTTATTTACACTTCCATAAGTTTATCCTGAAGACGAAGATTGTACACACCTTCAAAATGTCGGTTTCAAAACATCTATTTACCTACCTAGAAGCCCAAGAAAGCGTTATTATGCCATCGGACTCGTGGAGGTCGTGGCTTCGATTCCCGTGACCGATCAACCTGACTCATGGTTTTTTCGGAGGTATTCCCGGGTAGTCAGGTCCCACTTCGTTTCAGTAATAATTTTATTCGTCCGTTGATTCTTTCAAGGTTGCAAGTTTCAGCGTTAGGGACAGCTTAGCAGGGATGATGCGCATAGGAACTCATCGTCCTGGGATCCGGGTGGAAAAGGGGGCGGCATTTGGCGGCGTTGGACCCCGCTCCGAGAACCCCTCAGATGGCCACGGAAGACCTAAAAACTCTGAGATGTCGAGACCTCTGTCAATGCTTGTGCCTGGATCTGGATCTGGCTGAATCTGGCTGTCCGGTGTCTACTCTCACTTCATCGTTCCTGTCGGGGGTGTCCCCCTTGGTGGCATAGGTACAATACGTTTGGCTTTAGTGCCGAAACCCCTCCGTGTCTATCCTGTTCCTACACAATCAGAAAGAACAGCTCTTATTTTAACGGAAGCGCTGTTTAGAAGTAACTGCCTTGTTGATACTTTGTTTACATTTCATTCTTGGAATAAAATAATTAATGGAGTTACAATTTTTAAGCAACTAATGCTAGAAATAATCGCAGGAAATATAAAAATTATAATTATAATGATAATAATTGATAATAATCAGTTCAAAGGTAACCATAACAAACCCCTGAAATTGAATCCACTTCCCTTGGAAGCTAAACTACGGTAAACAGGTTCCTTTAAGTTAAGCTTGCTAATTGGATATCATGTCTTACCCACATTAACCAGTGGAGGTTGAAGCAAACGTAGATCCGTATTACTTTCCATAGATCGATAGCCAACTTGGCTGAGAATTTAGATTCATAAATGGTAGGTTCAATTCCTTCTCTCGTTATATTCCCCCAGTTTCTCTTATAGATCCCTCTATCCCCTTAATTTCCAGACCATATCCCAATATGTTCTTTACTGTTCCATCCGCTCACACACACATCTTATCGGCGACCGAATCCACCATAAGATTTCCTTGTTATTAGTTAGGATCTTCTACTCCCTACCCCAGTTTCGTGGGCTAGGGAGGATCCACGTTTTGCATGAATAGAGAGAGAGAGACGAAGGGGAGAGGTTAGAAATCTCTCTCAGTCATGGGGAGGTGGTAGTGGGCGTTTCCCATATTTCAAAATTCAGAGCCGGTAGTATGTGATGAGAGTTTAATTTGTTCTCATTAGGATCTGTGGGGTCTTCCCTCACACACAATTTATGCTGTCGTTCTTCAAGAACATCCTCGCGGTTCGTCACGACCAGTGCATTTTTCTGGATGCTGAGCATATCAAAAGATAAGCTTCTCCGTTAATTTGGAAACGTCAGCAGAACAGCAGTTTCAGCTCTTAAACATAGGTTGCAGCACTGCAGGGAATAGGAGCATATTAAGGTATAGGGCTGGGCAACTGGTGCTTAGAGAGTGCAGATTGCCCAGACATCGACTTATAACTATATGATCAGCAGGTAAAAAAATTAAGGTCGCTCAAGGTATCGCACAAGTCACCCAGGTCTGCTATGTAGTAAGAAGGGGAAGTATGTATTTCACTCAAAAATTAGTTGCACATTCTTTAACCGGTCATAACTAACCTTGCTGAAGAAAAGGATCGAGCACAAGGACTGATTGCCTGTCAATGTCGAATATCCGGATTTCAGGAAGCTGGTCTTACGTAGCTCTGACTTTAGGTGTTCCCCTTCCGAGACAAAACGCATTTCTATCAGAAATTACGCTTGACTGTGTCAGGAAAGGAACTTGACTACTTATTAAACCTAGTTTATTCTCAAATAAACTTTCTCTAGCCATGTTACTTCGCTTTAACTGTGTGGTTCTAACGCGATGAATCTGATAGTACATACTTCATGGATGGGTGTGTGTCTAGCATCTTGCTGCATCACGTATTCACAGAGGCCTTAGAGTTAGGCAATGGTATCTCTGTTTCTGCACTGGGCAGATGGCAGCGTCGATACCTGACCATAGAGGCCGTGCTAGGCAACCTTGTCTCTACTGCTGCATGTACCGAGCAAATGACATTGGGGTGCCGTCTAGTCTACCTGCTTTTATTATCTGTGTATAGATGGCAGAGGATTTGCTATTACATTCGTTTTCTCTTTACTATTGATTTAGACTAAGGTGGACATTTGGCTCGTTGTATGAAATGTTCAATCTAGTACTTACCTTGGCGACTTAAACCCGGGATCTACCAAATGCGTTCAAAGATGTTATCCGCTCAGTAGTTCAAAAGTGAAGTATCACGTTTTAATGTTAGATGAATATTTCTACTTACTCTTATACAAGCTATTCTTACAAGTTATTGTTCTTCTATCTCTGTACTTCATGTTGACCGAAACAGAGGTTTGTAGATCTGGTTTTGTTACATACTTCCTTGTAGCTACAATGGGAATAGGGGAATACAGTAAGCCGAAGGGACAGTCATAACTTATGAAATCTCATCGCTATATGATCACTCTGAAATTTCGTTCTCTGCATGCCAGGAGGAAATAAACGAATGACTTCACCATTGAGAAAAGTATTGAAAATTCAAACAAGTAATAGCGAATACCTCAGAAATGCATAACTCTACAAAAAATTAATATAAATTGTATGCTTTAGCGAGGTCTATATTTTTGTGTAGTAATATGCGTTTACCAGCTATGCAAAAGTCACTCAGAGAGAACTTCATTGGCTATTCCAAGAAAATTAAAGATACACATTTCTTGGTCATAAAAATATTTTAAATATATGGTGATTTAAGCAAAATTGTTAGTGCCATTTTTGGAAAAGAAAAAAAAAGATTAATTTAAACAAAATTGGCGAAAAATGTCAAAATATAGCTCCGTCCCCAAAAACAACAAGTTTGGTATTTTACTTATTTTTTCTTTTAGATTTATCTGTTCACAGACAGGCAAACACAGACGCGCACGAAACCGTTTTCTAGTACCCACTGCTTTTTTATTCAGGCAGCCTCAACATGTGTATTTTGGTGAAATCTCAGTCGAATTGTTGGGTGCAATAGAATACTTCTTTTATTTATTCTAAGTGTAGGAAGTAAAATAAATATATTCTAAAATAAAACAAATGATAACTATTGATTCAGCACATATACATGCCAACGTGGTTTTTGAAAAGGAAGATCGCTACATTTTCACTCTGGCACCAATAACAGAAAAAGGGAATCCCAAATACCCAGTTATATATTTGTTTACAATGACTAAGCATTTGATAAACTTAATTTAAAGTTACTGTGAGAAGCTCTGAGGAATGTTGGAACATCAATGTATTTATAAACACCGATTCACACTTTATAAAGAAACGATAAATTAAAAACGAACGACAAAGGAATGCCACAACCGTGATCACTTGATCTACATGGTTATCGGTTTTTGCTATAAACTTTTTTCCCGGGGGTTTTCCTTATGCTGAAAGGTGAGTCAAATAACTGGACTCCAGGGACCAAGGTCTATTTGAGCATATGTTAACCCATTCCATACATTCATCGTTCGATATCACCTATTATTTAAAAAGACACTAAGGCAAAAACAAGAAAAAAAGAAAAACGATTGTATTTATTGATTGCAGAAGTAAGCATCGCACATGCAAGATTTCTCTGGAATCTCGCTGTCTTTCCTGAGAGTAGCTTTCCTTTTATTTTAAAAATGTGTTCTTATGTTTAGGAATTTAAAGTGTCTTCTTACCTTATTGCAACTGCTGCATCCAAAGCGATGAGTCGACACCAAATCACGACCTATTAAAAACAAACACAGATTTAATATTTGTCCATGCAAACATTTCTAATCTAAAATGAATCACAAACTGTCACGCCACCCTTTTGCCGCGATCTCTAACAAGAGCTGGCGAAACGATCATAATTCTTTCTGTTGCACCTCTGTTTTAGGATTTATTACGCTAAATAGAGATATGTTGAACTTTTTTTTTTTTTTTTTTTTTTTTTTGATCTATGCGATTTTAAGATAAACTTTTCAAATTCTAACAATATAGATATAGGTACAATCAGGTTTTAAAACATTATAGCTGTATGGTGGAAGTAACTTTGATTCAGTTAAGGTCTGATACATTGGTAAAGAAAGTGTTTAGATATAAGCCACGATTAAGAAATTTAAGTTAATATCTGTATGAAGGGAAAAATTAATGGACCTCTACGACACGGGACCACCGGCTTTACTTCCGTTCCTAACGAAGCTATGCTAAGGATTCTTATGTCGCAAAAAATTCATCGCCCTCTACTGTGTTTGAACCCGCGACTTCGGAAACCAGGGGCTTGTACGTTAATCTAGACCACGCAGGATGATGATCAATAAGTGACTGAACATTGCTCTTATTGGCACAGGTTCAAAACGTGGCCTTTTTTGTTTAATAAACATGACTTAAAGATAACTTTTCTTTATTTATAACTTTGAAATACATAAATTTACTTAACCTAAACTCTTAGTATATTGATACAATTGAAGTCCAACACGTATAATAATGAATGTAATAACGTAAGATGTATATTTTGATTTTAAGGTAAATATTCATGGCTTAGGTAAGAACCACGCTGTAACAAATTTGTAAAGATTGTAATTTTGTAATGACTTAAAACAGAAGAAATATACATTGATACTCTGATAGAAGCACCTTCAAACACAATGTGTTCATATTGTCTTTTGATCATTAAAATACCGACTGGTGGTCGAGGTCGTTAAGGTATGAAATTGGGAAACGGAGATCCACGGTTCAAATTTCACCAGAACTGACTGAGGGTTTTTCAAGGGTTTCCTCCGTCCTCATAACTCGCAAATGACGGGAAGACGCTCTATGCTTAGGATATTTGGAAAGGAAACGTTACAGGCCTTTCACAACTATAATACCATATATCATCAGTGTTTACCGACCGCCTGTGGTGCCATATGTAATAAGAATGTGCGTTAATCACTACTCACAATTAAAATGTGGACGACTTTAGCAGCTATTAGAGATATGAACGATGGTGTCATATTACGAGATTCTGCATCATCGACTCGAAACATTACTCTCTTTTGTTTAGTTGGGTATGTTCATAGAAAGTCAAAATGAACTGCTTCCCAAACAAAGTAAATACAGGCTGTCAGATGTATAAGTAAAGATATTTGTTCTGTCAAGGCCAGTAGGAGTGAAGCAAAATGGATGGTCTATCTTACAGGCGTTGTTCATTTAGCGGCGAAGTTCTGACCATGCAAAAAACATCAGGTAGTTAACTATGTGATTGGCCTTTAGGAAAACGAAGAGAAACAATTGACATTAAGTGAATACACATTAAGGTACTGCTTATCAAAATAACTGCACTTATATCCCGAACACCCTGTATATAAAATTATAAATGTACATTGACCAAGCGAGATTGCGCGGGATAACGTGAGTGATTTTTATTCAGGAAATACCTGCCAACCTGACCGAGGGTTTTTTTCGTCCATCTCCCCGGTCGCTAGGCAAATTCTGGATGGACAATTTGATCCGCGAATTTTCTTATCATTCGTTTCATCACATGTATTTCCCTTCTTAACTACTATACCAGGTTTGGACTGATCACCGGTCCTGCATGTGCTATGATCCAAAATTTGCTTGCTCCTCGACAGTGTCTTATAAGTACTTGGGGATATAAGTCCCACAAAGACATAGAAAAGGAAGTAAAAGAAGAAGAAGCAGAAGGAGAACTAGAAGGAGGAGAAGGAAGATAAAAAATGGGAAGAACAAAAAGGACAAGAAGAAGGAGGAGGAGCAGAAGAAGGAGAGTGAAAAGGAGGAGAAGGAGAAGAAGAAGAAGAAGAAGAAGAAGAAGAAGGAGAAGAAGAAGAAGGAGAAGAAGAAGAAGAAGAAGAAGAAGAAGAAGAAAGAGACATTGTTTTCTGTTTATTTCCAACTAACTGGAAATGTCAATCTAGCATTTTAGAGTTCAGCATTAAGGCACAAGTTTATTCAGATTAAATGGGAATTAATCACTCATTATGGAGGCTAAATTACTACATCCATGCACTAACATAGTCATATGACCGCTTTTATAATGATTTTTCTTTCCCTTTTCCGGAGAAAGTCGTGTTGTCTACTTTGATGTACAGTCCTGTACTCTCTCCACGTCACAACAGCAACAACAACAGCAAAGAATGGGAATGTATTATGAAAGTTGATATTCTGGCACAAGTAGCACAAAGAGGCGCCCCCCAAGATTTTCTTCTTTCTGACTAAGATGGATGGCCAGAAACAGGTAGCGAGGCAAACATCAGGGATGCCAAAACACTTCCCTTTTCTCTTCGTTTCTATTAAAACTGGGAAGTACAAACCTTGCTTTCAGTAATGACTTCACAAAATTACACAACGTGACTAGAAATGCAAGCACATTCAAGATAGTTTCACACCTGTGGGATTATTATATAACACCTAGAGTTTAATAAATTGAAGCATTGATCAGAAAACAGAGATAAACGTTATGTATTGAATAAAATTATCATAACTTTCACCGCTGAGTCAACAATGGTAAGATTACGCTAGTTTATGTTAATTCCATATTGGACTCCAATTGAAGATATGATAAAACACATTCATTACAATGAAATGTAAACTTCTAAATGTGCTAAGGTCTTTCTTGGTAAGCTTTGAGAAATAGATTATCCGAACAAAATAAGAGACATGTGGTACATCGCTTCTTTGAGAAAAGGTTTAAAAATATTGCAATTCTCTGTCGAACCGTCTATAAAATTAATATGATATTCAATTTATACACGTTATTAAGGCATATGGTAACTCATTCACGGACTTTCTTCTCTGCGCGAGGGAACGGAGATTTGCCGGCACACTAAAATCCTTACCTAACAAAAAAGCAACTCCCTAACACCACAACGTTTCCAGGAAACGCGTGGTCGATAACAAGCTCAACAGTAGACGAGTCAGAAGAGAGACCGATTCTAGACTGTTCCAGAAAACTGTCAACCGGATTGTTTACTACAAGTCTCTTAAGAAAAGTTTAATTTTCCAGAAAATTCCCCAGCACCTCGCCTCTGCTACATAAGCCAATGAGCGAACCAGCGTTAGGGCACTTTTTCAGAGTTGAGTTGAGTTACATAGCTTTTAAGCGTGTGTTGTGTACATTCAGTGTTGAGAGAGTTTGAGTATCGTCAGAGACAGTGTCAGACATTTAATCGTCGCGTCGGAGTTGTATGTTTTAACAGGTTTTAACCGTCAGAGCCAGTTGTTACACAGAGAAAGTAGTAGAACTGTGGGCAGTATTTGAGTTAAGGTTACCAACGGACAGAACATATGCAAGTTGTAAGGTCACGACGAATTGTTTGTGTTAACGATAAAATAGAAAGTTGTTTTTGTGATTCAGGTTTAGAAGAGAAATAAAGTGAGAGAAAAAGCAACTGCACTTTTCATTTGTTCACATTATCAAAGACGGAAATAATATTGCCTATGTTCCAGACTGTTCAGCTACTTTTCCATCTATCACAGCTTTAATCCTAAACGGTTCTTTTCTTCATTGCCATAGATTGTGTTATCGAGAGATTTCTTCATCTATCAAATGCATGAAGATGGTCGTATGTGAACTGTGTAACAAACACAGAGATATCACGCATAAATCTGCAAAATAAGGGAAGCCTCAATAATAAAACTGGCTCTAGCAGAGTTATTCAATTTTACAACTTTCTCTTTGCACATTGCCCGCTTTTCATTCATTCATTCATTCATTAATATATATATATATATATTTTAATTTTTTTTTTTTTTTTTTTTTTTTTTTTGAAATTTTAAATAAGTAATGGGTTAAGCTTCGTAGCACTTCATTCTGCCGAACAATCTCCTTGTCGGCATATTAAAAAGTAGAAGCGAATAAATATTTAAACTGTATTACTCATGCAAATATCGTACACATATAGTGCACTTTAATCGGAGTCGATAGAGACTTTTTGGCAAAAATGAACACAAGAAAAAATATTTCCATGATGAATGCAAAGTTTGAGTCCTGCTATTCACATATTTGGTGGCTCACTTCATGCGGCATTGCGGTAAGTAGATAACCCTTCGTGGGTTAAAAAGAGTTGCACACGAAAGTTGAGGCCTGGGGAATTCGTCTCCCGCTCGTCTTCTCTTACAAGCAGAACAAGGTTCACTCACGCCACTGCCCCGGTGCGTTCTGTAACTCTTAACGCACGAAGGATTATCAACTTACTGCAAAGCCGGATGAAATGGGCCACCTGGCATCAATGAAGGAATTTAATGAGAGAATGGACGAATGAACGAACAAACGAATGAATGATTTATTGAGTACCAAATCTTACACACCTTGGGCTACTCCTAAGCTGAGTCCTGGCTCATTTGCTGCCCTTTAGTATAATTGCCTTTTACATACACATTACACGTGTTAACCTTTTCACTAATCTTAACCTGCTCCACCCTTTTATTTATGTTTTATTTCATCTCCCAACCCTATTCACTTTTCCCCTTTCTCAACTTTTCTTATCAGCTTCACTCTTATAACTTTTATTAATCAGTTTACATTGTATACTTCACTAATCTTCATTATTAAAATTACGTTTCTTTACTGTAACCTCAGTTTCGCCATGTATAAGAACCCTCTACTACCTTATTTATGGATTATCCAACCATTTTTAACCCTTTTACTCCTGGCGAAATATTCCTTTCTTTCTTTCCTGCTTAGTTCCTCCTTTCCCCCTCACCCTCATTGATCCCTTAATTATTTCAGTTGACATTTTCCTGTAACTATTCTTGAATTCAATCCCACTTTTCACTATCCACTGTTGTCATTACCACCTTGGCTCTTTCCTCTGTTTCTTTCGCGCTCCGTATCCCATCATTTCCCACCTTGCGTTTTGTTCACACTTGACTTTGACGCACTTGTTACTGGGACCACATGTGTTGCAAGATGCTTAGTAGTCGCCTGTTCTAAGGAATTTCCTGCTAATGTTTGAACATTTCCCTGTCTTTCTTGGTGCAATGACTGTTGGCCCTGCCTCTACCTGTCGCTTGGTCCACTTTTCCTCTGTGCTGTCTGGTCAACTACGTGCAGCTCGAAGTTTTTAATGTATACCCACTTACTTTCAGTTCTTGCTTGTCTTCGCTGATTAATTAACTCCTTCATTTACGCCCTTTGTGCATACGTTAAGTCCTCATTGATGTAAATAGTTGTTCCCATCATTTTTTTGTGTGTTTTAGTACTTCTATAGCCGTTTGCGTGTTTGCGAACTTCACACGAATATTTCTTTTCCCTGGTATTTTGCCAATTCTGAATACGGCGCAAACCTCGTGGCTTCTCATATGTATTTCCAATATGTTCATAAGTAGTCTCTTAAATCCTGATATACTTCCACTCCATGTTTTTCTTCAACTCTTGAAATCACTACACTGTATTTTCTGCTTTTTATCTTCCATTCTTTACAGTGTTCTTAATTTTTGAATTTCCAATTTTAAAGTATCCATTTCTTTGTTTCCCCTATCTTATTTCACCCACTCCTGTCAGTCTCTCTGCCAGTCGTTTATCTCTTACTAAAACTGTTCCGTTTATCTGTTCTTTAGCTGCCACGTCACCTAACTCCTTTTTCTCTAGGCTGCAGGACCTTCCTTCACTGTACGTCTGATCAACTCCACTGCTAGATCGTACTCCACCTGATAAACACATGGCCATTCATGGACCCTTCTAAAAATAAAGTTTCGAGTAATCCCGATACAGAATCACCACAGATAACTAGTACAGAAAGTAAAAAGTTGTCAAGGAATCATTCTATCCTGTTTTCCTTTAAACTGTGTAGATCAAAAAAGATGGAATAGCCTTTTCGTCTGGGTACTCAGGTAGCCGGCATTATAGAAATTGAATTCCAAAGGATGGATACACCACACCAAATCATGCTATATCTTTCACTTGCATACTTAATAGCACTAGAAAACAATTGTGATGAAAGATTGAGTTCAATTCCTGGAGTACTTAATCACTGAATTACATCACCGGATGAAGTTCCCCGATATTAATTTCAGCATGGCGTATTCAGGAAGTACGAAAGGAACTGGGATGCTGCAAAGGGGGAGATTTATCAGCAGCTCTCTAGAGAGGATAGCGGGATTTTGTGTCACACTGTAGCACTGAAGAATCCTTTATTTGTCAACAAATACCTCAAGAAAACGAGGGGAAACAATAGCAAAGGGTTCGAGTGCAATTACAAATAGGCAATAGCCCAGTATATCTGCCAATCTACAAAGGAAAACCTAATGTTTTAAATTCACATGACTATCTCTAACCATTATCCTTTATTTTTAAATAAACTCTGCACATCGTCCTTTGAAAGCTTATTTTTCTATCCGTTTCATGTTGTTCGAAACAAATGTTTGCAATAATAGTTTCACTACATACTTAGTTGTATTTACGAAGGAGATATGGGAGGCAACCCTTAAAATACAGGTCACTGAGTGCCTGCTTCGCTGCTTACCAAGCGGGGCACCGGGGTTCCATTCCTGGTACCGGTATGAGGGATTTTCTCCCGTTGGGAGACCTGTTCCGGAGTCACTCAGACTCATTAGGCCCCTGAGGGGCCAATTGAGGAGCTACTTGATAGAAAAGTAGCAATCCCTGATTGCAAAGACCCCGCAATGGAGGCGCAGACCACGTCCCACCTCCAGTACTGCACCCCACTCATGATGCCTGTGATGGTCAGAGGAGGGGGGCCCAGCGGCCGGGCCGTAGACCTTGGCCGGGAAAGGGCTGTTGCGCCTTGGGATTATCATCATTATGGGCATTATTGTCATTATTACCATTATCGTTGTCGTCCTCGTCGTCATCGTCATCGTTATTATTGTTATTATGTACTTGGAAATCCGTACCTTTTTTCTAACACATTACAAGAAACTAAAGAGTGGTGATTTAAGCTTCAAAAATATGTGTTGGAAAATTCAAACAAAGAGCAATAAGTACACTGTAAAATGTTAATATGACGAAAATAAAATTGACAGGAATTGTATGTTTTAATGAGCGCTACATTTTTCATATCGTAGGCCTTTATCTACATTTATAATTTACCAACTACACAAACTTATACAGAAATCTTTAAGAGCTCGCAGGTAACTAGCTGAAAATGTAAGCTATTCATTTTATTACATAATTAGATACTTTAATGTGTAGCATTTTAGTAAGTGCGCATAGTTTTGAATATATAAAAAATGGCAACAATGCTACAAAACTGAGTCATATTTATGGAAACTGCTTAATTTTGCTCAGGAGCCATTATATCAGAGCTAAGGTTCTTTTATGAAGGACAAGACTAACGGCTTTACTTCCCTTCCGAAAATGAACCAACCATGCTAAGGATTTTTTACGCCCAAAAGAATTCATATCCCTCCTCCGGATTTGAAGCCACGACATCGGAAACCAGAGGCTAGCACGTTACCTTTATCCCACGAAGAACTACACAGTGCTACATGCAAAGAGTATATTTTGGGGTTGGTGAATTTTCTAGAAAATATAAAGTGTCGAGTCTTTGAAAGTTACTGCACTTAAATGTCAAAACTGATGTTTCGCTTTTGAGTTATGCTATTCAAAGACGTACAAACCTTAGGGGATCTCTAAACCTGCATTCAAATTTTGGGTGTAATGCAATACATCCTCCGCATCCCACATCATAGGCAAAATTTACCGACATGACAAACTGCTGCGCCTCTAAAGCTTTAAATAAAAAAGAACGTGCAGAATATTCCTAAGTCTTTTGCTTTTAAAACTGTATCCAAGTTTCTTAGGCATTATAAACAGAATTATTTCGTACTTCAGTGCTGTTAAGTTTGCTGGAATAAAATGGTGATTCAAATGAACGTATCCATCTCCTTATGAGTAGGATACTTATAACCGAGAGGCAGATTGCTATTTCTAATAACAGTTCCATACGTCCAAGTTCCAAAAAACATACTAGATGTTAAATAATTGTGTCAAAACAAGTAGTCCATGGCTATTCACAGTTTACTCATAACCGTAACATCAAATTACACTTTGTTCTATTGCTACTCAGGCTCTTTGGCACAAAGTTATGAATATGTTTTCACTTCCAAGAATATTGGAGCTCGAGACTTCTTACACTCTTTCAGCCATTTTTCGATGTTTGTGAGTTGGCTTAAGCTGGTTATCCATCTAATTATAAATGTAATATAAATAAATATGGCAAAAGAGCCATATTGAAACTTGGGATCATTAAAGCAGGGACGGTTCAATAGCTCGCACGGGATGCACATTTGTAATTGTTGCGTGAGTGATTTACACAATGCACAAAAATCAGGTCTAGGTAAGCGACGAGTTGTCACCTGAGTGGCTGGAAAGCAAGCTTCACCCCACTTCCACACCAACCTCTGATGAATCCGTCTAGTATTGTTGAAGCCGAAAGTTTCGCACTCAAACTATACGTTAATGAACAAATTCGGTTTCGGCTCAGGATCTTGGAAAAGGGATAGTAAGGTAAACATTAGGTTGAAGGTAGAACAGATAGCGGGGGGGGGGGGGGGGTCATGGCAAAGGTGGTTTAATATTTTCTTACCAACATTAGACCTGGAGCATTACATCGGTACACTATATGCACTCGACTGTACATCTAAAAGTACCAATGCAAAGCGTTTCACTCGTTGAGAGCATTAATATTAGTATTAGTGTTTTATTTGAAGATTATATAGAAACGGAGAAGGCTAAACCGAAAATAGAGAGAAGAGTGTGGATGGAGAGGATTATACACTGAGCCAACCCCAGGAAGAAGGGATGAAATGAGAGCGCCCTACGGGCATGCTGAAACTCGGGCGAATAGTGTGGGACAGCGTGAGGGTTCTACAGTGTGCTGGAGATACTTCATCTCAACACCAGGGTTCGCTAAGCAGCCGTCGGTCAGATCACTACAAACCCACCCATCCTTCGAGAATAGCAGTTACAGTTCTCAAAGTCTCCACACAGCAGCGCCAAACTCGCCCATCACTAGTACTTCCGACCCTGAAAGACCAGATTACAATGAAGGTGAACGGAAATGGAGGGACGCCTAATTTGGGGAAGGAAAATTTTTCGCCTGGTGATCCGAGAAAAACTCCGAGAAAAAAAAACCGTGGGTCAGGAATCGAACTCATGACCTCCCGAATGCGCGTCTCACTTGTTAACGCGGAGCCATCTCGCTCGGTAAACCAAATATGCTCGTATGTAAAGCAATTAATCAGCCAGATAGCAGATGTGTCAGGAAGCGAAGAACTTTCCAACAAATCTGTTCAACAGCCACTTAGAGAATTTATGCAGAAGTATTTCCAGAATAAGGGAAGAATTGTAACAGATCGAAGAAGAATTAAGTGATATTGCCAATTATATAGCACTTTTTTCAGAGAGGAAACGATGCTAAAGAAAATTAGGATGGTGCTGAATGAAATCTGCAAGGAGAACGAAATTTCGATAAACGTGAATAAGACAAAAATATGTTTCTAGTAAGAAAAGAAACGCAGAAACCACTAACACATTTGAGACGAGGTTATGGAGCAAAAGGGTTGTGTCTCCTACATTTGACGTACCAGAAAAAGCTAGCAAATGAGAAAAATGACTGAAAAATTTGAAATGCAATATCTAAAAAAATAGGAACATGTGAAATGGTCAGGTGAAGAAAACCTGGTTTAATAAGAACGCTTGAGGAAACCATCACCTCCCGCCCCCAGCCGCCTCGGTGGTGTGGTGTAGCGCATGTCTCACATTTAAATGATCCGGAGTTCGAATCTCGGTTAGGGGAAACTACCTGGATAGGGTAGCTGAAATGACGAATAGCGGGTAACTACTTCTAGAGTCCTCAGACTCGTTCGAGCATCATTTCAACTATTTTACTTTTCCATCCCCTGATACGACCTGCAAGATTAAAGGACGTTAAATAAAAAGTTAAAACAATAAAAATAGATTAATAACAACAAGCTAAGGAGGAAAACTGTTTTGAAACAGGAAACAAAAGTATTAGCTGGACCAAAGGATAACCAGACATCCTTTGATAAGAGATGTACTAAAGGCAATATGAATAGGAGAAAGATGCTGGGCAGAAGATACCAGATGTTTGTAAAATATTACGATTAATGGTTCAAATCTGGAGACGAAGAAAAAACTAACATTATTTTGTTTGTGAATAACGCTGTCAATTGCCAGGATCATATCAGTACCGCAGAAGTACCGGAATGTCGTCCCACAGTGAATGCCAATAAATCGGAAGAGGAAAGAAGAAATGAAGAGTAGATTTATAGTTAAGCATTTGACCTAAGTCTATAGTCATGGAATACTAAATATCAACCGAGGGAGATGTCTCCACAGTAAGGTGCGAGACTCGCATTCGG
Organism: Tenodera sinensis; assembly: GCA_030765045.1. Lineage (NCBI taxonomy): Eukaryota > Metazoa > Arthropoda > Insecta > Mantodea > Mantidae > Tenodera > Tenodera sinensis. The sequence continues at coordinate 56,235,944 of CM060965.1, read as the reverse complement.
GAGGTCCCGGGTTCAATTCCCTGAGTTATCCATTCTGACTATACCTTTCCCTAATTGGAAAGGTGAGTGCTACGGTAGTTGCTCTTCTGCCACGAATTTCACTTCCCTTATTTTCTCTCATTTTACGTCCCCTTTCACATTTGAGGATGGCTTAGCGATGTTGCAGGGGTCGGTGTCAGACACGTGGCGATTGAAAAACTCTTCTGGGCAGTGCCATCCCAGCCAACTTTTAGGTGCCTCAGCTGGTCGAGTTCTTCCCGGCTCCACCAGAGGGAAGCCTTCTCTAAGTAACCCATCGATACGATCGCATCATTAAGCTTGGGATCGTTGGGACTCTGTGCATCTCTGTCGTCAGGTCTACCTGCGTCCTTTAGCCTCCTACAGTACCTTCACCTCATCCGTTCCTCCCGGGAGTCGTAAATAATGAAGACTCGCGTTGAGTCGAGATGCTAGATGTTCACTTCACTCTTTGGCTATATTTTTACTCAGTACTAAATACTAATACTGCTTTCGTCACTATCACAAAATTTTGAAACTGGATTTGTGACGTTTTCTTCGAACGTCAACTCTGACGTTCTTGTTTGAGAGAGGAGGGAAATAGCCTCTCTTGCAAAAACTCGTATATGTTGTATTCACATGACCTTCTCTACTCACTTTTCTATAATCTGCTCTTATAAAGCCTTACATTTCTACCTATGTCTTGTTAATCTATATCAGTGGTGCCATTAAGGGGAAACAGAGCGCTTACATTTTCCCCTTCCCAGTAAACCTTTACTGGTGACGTAATGGATATGAGGGCAAGAAAGAATGCTGGGAGCATTCCTTGGCGCCAGACACCGACTTTCTTATTTTGTAGGACTCAAAGGGGTGCAGATGTATCGCATTAACCAATGTTAGTCACCCGCACGTGACTGCACTAAGCCAAAGCAAGTGAAGGGGGGTGGGGGGACAGGAGATTGACCCGCGGTGTCACTTTTTGGCACCTCGAATCTAGATATAGCCGAAATAGTTTTATTACACATTTCATTGTCAGTGCAAGAGGAATATACCAGGATAAAGCGGTAGCGATAGCGTTTAAAAGCGTTCATGGCAATTAGTCATGGCAAAATCAAGATTACATAAATATACAAAACAAAGAGAATAAAAGAAAGTTACAAACAGGTCGAAGAAGTATGAAATTTTGATACTAAAGCACTAAATCTATAAGTTTATGTTAACCATTGCTAAGAGCTTTCAAACTCTTTCGACCGCTTGTTTATGTCTGTCAGGACCTTTGCAAGACTGACAGATAGTTGCAGAGAGTCTCGAAGGTGCCCTAGGGAAACATACTCTAGCAGCACGTGATGGACTGACAAATGGTTGCTGCACAGCGGACAAAAAGGAGCAGGGTCCCGTTTAAAAAGGTAATCCTGCGTAAAATTGCAGTGGCCAATACGTAAACAAGCCGGAATAATCTCTCCACGACGAGATATGCGAGAAGAGGTTACCCAGTGTATCGGAAGTTCTTTCACTTCTCTAATAGTAGTAAGAACCAATGTATCTATTCAAAACTAAGGGGACTTCAGAGGCTTTTGGCAGAAATTTGAAGGTATAATTTAATAAAGACTGTCACAGAGGTTTTTGACATAACGATAGTTTGGTTGGGGATATTTTGTTACAGAGCTTCCTTTTGCAACATTGGACTTGGCATTCACTCTAATTTTCGTTGTTGAATTAAACTGTTCGCATATATACACACAAAAGTATTTTTATTTTATTTTTATTTTTTAAACAGGGGGCTTCAAAGCCTGAATAGTTCAGAGAAGTCGAGATATCTTTGGGCGGAGTAGATACTTCCTCCATTTATTGTGGGTTAGCAGTAGAGAAAGTAAAAATAAAGGTAAATAATCTAAAGATTCTGCATTATAGATATGTTGGAAACAAAGTCTATTATTGCCTGCATGTATTTTCTTGTGTTCCAGTGCTAGGGACTGGAGTGAAAGAAGGGTAAAGAGAATCTGAGGCAGGAAAAGAATGGTCAACTTTAAAAAGTTGGCCATGAGATGAGGAGGTGTCAAGTTGCCAGGGTAGCTGTGTGTACTGGAACTATATTGCTAACAGCCGCAGTTTCCTTTAACCTGGTGGATCAATATGGAACGAACAGAGCGAGAGCGGCCCGGAGGAGAAAACCCGCCACCACGTCTTGCTACTCCTTCCCACCCCCCTCCCCCGCGCTACACTTTCCTTGCCTCCTTGCTTCTGTTCCACAGACGTCTTGCATCACCACCCACCAATATATGCTACTTTATTATTACTATTGCTATTATTATTACTATTATCATCTTTTATCATTATCATTAACATTTTAGAATATTAGTAAAAACGCTAAAGATAATAATAAAAGAAACTAGCTTAAAAGTTTATAAAACAGTAGCAATTCCAATGTAAAAATACATCATATGGTTGTGAAGTATGAACTATAAAGATTGCAGAGATTATCTCATTGCTAATTTGCTTATAGGTACAAGGGTAATATGGGAATACAGTAGGCTTGAAGCGATAATTCCTTTAAGAGTTGGTCGCTATATGATGGCTTGGAATTCCACTCTACGTGGCTAAGGGATAAAAATGACTTAAAGACCACCAATTTCAAAAAAATGCAACTATTGCAAAATCTAGATAAATAATAATGAATTTACGAAATGGTTCACTGCCCAAAAAATATAAATTGTATGCTTTAACGAGCTGTACATTTCTTATGTAGTGTGGCAATAATTAAACGTCATACCCGCAAATTCAATAATTTTATCATGTTCGATTTCTTAATTTGTTGATTTTAGATATATATTGTGTGCTGTTCGTGTCAATTAGTGGGCAGCATTTGAATCAACAAGAAACTAAACATTCTTGAACAGTTGTATTGTGCTGTGCTCAGAAATAATCTCCTTCATCATGAATAACCCACGTGCACACTTCAGGGAGACGATTTGTACTTCGAGCAACTGCTCTAATGCCCGTCTGGTTCTAAAGCCTTCACGTCCATAGCGATCTAAGCACAAGTTCGCTGTTTCCATTCTCTGCCACGTGTTTTCCTCTTCAAGATTGCGTGGAACCTATCGAGCGCAGGTTTTGCTCATCTTCAACTTCTTAAGCATATCAAGAATCATACTAGAGGCAATTCCAACTTCCCTTGCTAATTCAATACAAGCCCACCTGCTCTTCTAATAGTGTTCTAACAGCCTCCACTTTCTAATTGTGATCTGCCAGCTCCACGTTTTTGATGAGCATCTTCACTGTGTGTATGGTAAACCCTCTCTACCACGAGTTTCAGTAATAGTGCATGGCATGTAGAGCATTCTTGCCTCTTGCAATCTGAATTTTAATAAAGCATTCTTGTTTGTATTTACTTAACACTTTAAAGCACTAGCTTGTCGAATATAATCTGTGAACTCACTACAAATGCATTATAAATAAGATTACTGTCTTAAAACTCACAGATAAGACACATCAGATTTTCTTCGTTCTCGTTATCAGGTTGTATCATTTACCGCCGATAGTGCCACTTACAAATATTGTTGACCATGTGTATGGATAGTAGTTAACAATGAACCATGAGACAGTTTCTTTAAGTCCTCGAAAGAAAATGAAAAAAGAAGCTTTGAAAGCCGATTGCTTTATATTTTGGCGAAATAAATAGCAAAGCAACATTGAAGGAATCTGCAGAGGCATTTTAGACGTGGTGAATGGAGGAGTTCACTTTTATATTTATAAGAGCTAATTTCCGTGCAGCCAACATCGGAATAGTACCTAATTAAGCTCAGTACTTGCAGTATAACCAGTGTCTTGTTTATTTCCACGAAGAAATTGAGACGTTGTCTCCCCCTCCTCTCCATCAGTTTGCATGACGTCACTCGCGCAGATGCTAGCAAGGTCATTCGCCATGTCGAGAAAACACCTCTAATGTATTTGAAATCCAAACATGAAAGTAAGTTATAGTGCATCTGTATTCTAAGAGTGCTGTACATAAAATGTATGTATATTTAATATAAAACAGACTAAAGAAGATAAAAAGGAGGTATTAGAGAGTAAATGTTGTCACTGTGTGTAAGGTAACTGTATCTTTTCCGTCACCAACCCCTTGAGAACGTCTCATACAAACACGACTGAACTAGTACCGGGCACAATAAGTAGTAAAAAAGATAAGGAATTGAGATACTGCCTTAGAAATACAAGAAGCACCTTACCACATGAAACATTAGGCCACAAAACATAATTTAAATTGCACCCCAACGAACATACCAATACTCGTTTCAACTATCCATGTGGTATTTTGATTAAACGTCTACCTTATATTCAATATTATGACAAATAAAATGTATACGGTGTATTTTCTGGGAAAAGTTTGTGACGTTCTCTACCTTCGGAAGGATTTTTGTATAATGTTTGCTGAGACTTCAAAGAGATAGAAATAAATTGTAGAACTTCTGAAAACAATTTATTTCATTTTGTAGCAACGGCCATCTAGAAAGTACACGCTATTCGTTATTGTTATTTATTAGTTTGAATTTTTCAGTTCTTTGTCATTTCCTTAAAATGCTCTCGCTATTCGGTTGTTTCTGCGAAGTCATGGAAAGATTATGGAAAGGCTCCCTATTAAGCATTTGACTATCAATTCCGTTACTTTTACTTTCCCTGGATTAAAACGAAATGTACATAGATTTACCTCTATTGCAATGAAATACATAGGAAAAAATGTTTTTGTAGCTGCATTTTGTAGAAGCATGATCAGAGAATGTCATATGAATGTAACATTAAATGTTTTCTACACATTAGATGTTTCGTTCCCTCTTTAAGGCGAGAGAATACGTATTTTTTGTTAAAAGGTTTAGCATATATGAGCTGTATTGAGAATCACATTTACAGATAGCTTCATTCAACAAACTAGGCCACATGAAAGACACTCGAACACAGCAGGTTTTCCCAGCGCAGTCTCTATTGTTACGCACGTGCCGACCTCAAACATCAACTTACACTTCACAGGCCGCTTAGTGATTCCGATTCTGCTGTTTGATAAATGCTGCACGGCCATACCGGAAGCATTACGTGTGCAGTTTTGCCTATGGAAGCATTTCATCTAGAAATATTAAAATACAATATGAAATACCTGGCGTTTCTCGATGTTTTATCACAAGTAATATCAATATTTATCAGATATCAATGTGAATACTATATCAAACAAATTTGACCAGAATATGTTGAACTCTATAAAACGCTCCCAACCTAAAATATATTCATTTCGATTAGAGTAGTTCGAGTTACCCAGGGTAACAAACCCAAGAATGACATATTTCGATTTTCTCTTGTTGTTACAACAGAAAATCAGTTTATGATCACAAATAAATCTCACTTTGTGTTTAACAAATAACCTTTCTTCTGGAAAAACACATTAATTATTAAAAGAAAAATTGATAAAAACACAGTTGTCAAATTCAAATGCGGTGTTATGATTAAAAATCTATTGTAATGTGTAACAAATTGTTTTTCAGCGATTTAAGGGAAGCAGTTGGCAACACTGATAAACAAAAGAATGACCTAGTGATAATTTGTACAAAAGAAAAAGAATTACAAGATGCTGATACGTATATGATATATTAAAGTCTGTATGTATGAAATAGTTTCTGCAACATTTAGCCTTACTTTGGACTGGTCCAATAGCCTTGCGCTTCTTTAGAGACATTTATAAAGAAATAAGGTAAGCAAAGACTTAATTAGATCTCTTAGGAGAATATAGTGAATAAAAAGTAAACCATATAATTAAATAAGAACTAAGAAAACACAATGGAAAAGTATTGTTGAACAGTCACAAATATCATATGAAGAAAATGCCTATGAAGTATGAGTTACATGAGTTAAGAAGCAGAGTGTTACTTCTATCGCTTTTCTACAGCCTTAAGCAAACATTAATTCATTATCTTATAATAAATATATAAAGAAACACTGAGTACCCAAATTTGATGACCATTCATACAGGAGATACAGTATAACCAGAATTTATAGTAATGTCATGTATTAGTTTGCTTAACTTCATAATGACATCCCAGTGCTCTTTAAAAATATCAAAATTTGTTTTATCTAGTACCCTATAGAAATTTATGGAAACAAGATTCATTAATCACTCTGCGACGCCTGTAATTTGACGATTTATCCCTATACCACTTAGCCTTAGGTTGCATTTGCCCAATAGCTTTGCGTTACTTTGTGGGCATTAAAATATTAAATAAGACACTTAAAAGTTAATTAAAATACAGACGACAAGACAATATATAATAAAAAGTGTCGAAAAAATACTATACAAAAGAACTGTTCTAAAACCACAAATACCGCCGGTGTAATGATTTCTGTTAATGCGCCGAGTGACTTCCACGTTGTCACATTCGGGGTACCTTGTCTCTATTATAGAGCAAAGCTCATTGGGAAGAAATAATAGCATTTTAAGGAACAGCAGCATAACCTTGTTTATATTCAGTAACTAACATACACAAAATACTAATAAAATACTAGCCTAAACTAAATAAAGACCAAATATAACGATGGCATTACTCCATGATCACTATCAGAAAGAACATTGGCGAATACTATATGAACTCGCTGTTCCTTTGTTACTTTGCGAGACCGTGAAAACGTAAAAAATTCTTATGTTGACTATTTTCAAGCTACTACAATTATCGTTGACAAAGATAGAAACGAACCTGCAAGTTTGCGAATGTATTGCATAAAATTAAATAATTAACTGCATGAAATGGAGTGGTATTTCAAATTCTAAGTTAAATAGTGATTTTCGCCTCGTCTCAAAGGTTATCTGTGCCAAGTTTCGTCAAAATCAGTGCAATGATGTAGAAGCCCATTTAAAAAAAACACACACGTACACCGAGTTTAAGATCGATTAACTCAAAAGACGACTGTATTTGACATATTCCTCTTTACGTATTCGTTGTTTGCGGATCTTGAAGAAACAATTGACAAACTTGACTGGAAAAAACTTACAGAGACTGCAGAAAACTGTGTGGATTGGAAAGAGAAATGTCTCAATCTGCGTATAAAGTAACTAATTAGAAGCATAACAAAAGAGTACGCACCAGAAGAAACTAAAGTAACAAGAGATCCATGAAAAGTCCTCACCTAGCTCCTTCACATCTATTCGGGGGGTGTGGTGAACAGTTAGTACAGGAAAAAGGAATTTATACTAAGTAGAAGAATAGTAACATAAATAAGATTTCCCGATGATGTGACATGGCTAGAGAAGAGAAAAACATTCTAAAAATACTCTGTGAAATATATGATAACGACGAGAAGCCGAATAAACCAAAAATAACAGACAGACAGACAGACAGCCTCAGATTTTTACTACGAATCATGAGCATGAAACAGAAATGCTCCGCAAACCTTCTTAGGTAAATAGAAAAACAAGTGGAAATTCAAACCTATGTATGCTTTTTAAATCTGAATGATGATTTATTAATTTCACTTACGTTCCTCCGTATTCTTTATCAAGTTATTGTCAATGGTCTAAAGGATTTTTATGGCCAATTCTTCCCTTTGTTCCTTAGAAATACAACGCAATAAAGTCAACTTGATAATCTTAATAACGGATGAAAACTCCCCTGTTGCTCTCAACTGGACATGAGGTATCTACAGGTGTTTTGTTCCTAACATCCTTGACTTCCTCCCAGCAGCCTTCAAAACCTGTAAATAATGTATAGTTTATATGTAAAGTATATTTTACAGCAAAAGGGTTATCCGAACGGTTGAGTAATTTTTGGATAACCAGAGTAGATAAAGCGTTTAAATTTTGTCCCCTCTCTTTTTTCTATTAAAAGCTCCTCAGCTTTCACTCAATATAGAAACATTGACATCAATATCGAACGAAATATGGAGACTATCGGGCGAGTACGAAGATTACCAACCTACAGACCATCAATTCTAAAACTTTAGATTGACAATCGTCTATAACCATCAAGATAATCTCTTTAGTTGTTTACTATAAATGTTCCACTCATACGGGACTTGGCTGAAATTAACCAAGCATGTGCACAAGAATTTCAAATTTCAACCAATGACAGCCTTCATTCGTGAACAATTTATCACATTTCCTCTGAATTATAGTTATCACTTCCTCTGTTTTCTTATCTTATGATAAGTTACAGAAACAGCTGACCTAAGTTGAAGCAACAGAGCCGCTAATCAAATGTAAAACATCTGATGTGTTGCACTTACGAAACTTTCTCCACTCTTGTACCAACCATTCTTACCAACTGTTATTCCTATATCTTCAAGTTATTACAGATAAACATTCGCAGAAATTATCTTATTGCTTATTTCCTTGTAGGTGCAAGGGGAATATTAGAATACAGTAGGCTTTGTGCGATAGTCAAATCTTTTAAAGCCTTGAGATTCTGTTCTCTTTGCACATATAAAAAATAAACGATGTTCCATTTCACGAAATTTTTGTTTTCAGAAACTGACACAAATAACAAGGAATATCTCCGAAATGGTTCACTCTACACAAAACTTTATGCAGACATAAAGTGTGTGTTTCAGCGAGATCTATATTTTTTGTACCGTAAGATTTTGTCTATCGCTTACGGTTCACGAGTTATTCAGAAGTCATCCAGAGCAAACAGAACTACATAAACTATAGCCACAAAATTCAAAAATAAATTTCATTGTTATACAAATATCTTAAACATATGACATTTTAATCAAAATCGTTAGAGCTATTTTCAAGAAAATTAAAATTTTCGAAAAATTTTCCATGTAAATGGTGGTTTACTATGGGGCAATTTCTTCAAAATCTTTGTGTAGCATCCTTGAAGGACATTAAACTTAAATACCCACCAAATTTGGTTTTTAACGGACTTTTCGTTTTTGAGTTATGCTGTCTACAGACAGACAGACAGACAGACAGACACACACACACACACACACACACAGACTGACACACACACACACAGACTGACAGACACACACTCGGACTTTTTTCTAAAAATGCTTTTTTTTGGGGGGGGGGATTCAGGGGTTAAACATATATTTCCGGTAAAATCTCTACATCAAATTTTTGTGTGGAATACAACACTTCCTCCACTTATCAGCAGGGAAAGTAAAAATGACTGACTCTAGCATCGTAAACCATTTTACGCAGAAATAGACGAAGTAATTCGAAAAGGGAAACCTCAGAACACTGAATACAACAGGAAATATGTTTGAAATCAGTTTGACAAATTTTATATTGAACGAAATTATACATCAACAGCAGATACTCCAACTACTGACCTTGCCAACATGTTAAAAATTTTAGCATCAATATCATTTTGATTTTTTTGCAATCAATAAATAAATGTCCTGGTATATATTGAATTTTAAAGAGCTCTTCATTCTAAATCACCTGTGTAATTGCTAAACAATGTGTTATACAAAATACCATAGATCTCTTTGAGCCCGTAACTTATATCATTTTTTGTGACAATCATTACCGAGATAGTGTGTTTTAGTTATTTATATTTTCAAATGCTTACGCGTTTTTCAACTGGTAAGTTGTTTCTCGTTTTGTTTCTCATGGCCATACAAAGACAATAGAATTTCAATGGCATCAAATAACGATCCGATTTTTAAAGTTCGGATATCCCTTTTGATCATTGTATTCCCTTGTGTCTGCAATGAGAGGTGTAAAGTGTAATGACGATTTATCTCAAAAGAAAGTGATAGAAAAATAAGCTTTCGTAAAAGTGGTTAGTGAAGGGTGAGTAGAGGGAGTCGTATGAAAGTAAAGCAGCAGGCTTCTCACGTTTTACTCTTCAGACTAAGAAGTAGATACTACTTTCCACTGCATATCATTGTCAACGAAAAGTCGAACCCATCTTCCTAAATGTTCTTTTATTACGTATTATAGATGTTAATACGTATTAAGAACATGCATATTCGTTTCAGTATTTCAATCATTTCGGAGTTTAATGAAGACGCTTATAGACCACGTGCGTCGGAAAGATAAGTGTTTTTCAATCGGTTTAGTGGATTCCAAGTGGTTTTAGTGGTTCCACATGCTCACAAAAGCACTTCTTCCCTCCTCTAATATTATTGTAACAAATGACAATCTGACAAATCCCACTCCTTACATCAATGTGACAAGTGACAAGTCCAGTTATTTTTTCTTGTAAGTTTATTTCTCTTCTAAAACCGAGGCACAAAAAAGAGTTCTCTTTTAATCCGTTAATACAATCTACAGTTCTTCCTGACCTTATAACTCACAACTATTCTGTCCTCTCGTAACCTTCACTCACATTTTTCTCTCTTTCATTTATCTAATAACTGGTTTCGAGGACCACACTACTAAAACTGCTTCTCACAACTCCGACGCGACGTTAAATATCCCCAAACTGTCTCTGTCACATATACATTTCTCTGGACTGTACACACGCGCGCGCGAACTCTATTATAAAAGCTCTGACTTCTCTCGCCGTCTCCACTAGCTATATGGACGAGAATGACGTATCTCGGAATTTTCTTGGAATTCGCCTTTTCTCGACGTTTCTCATGAACAAACCGGAAGTCTCGCGAACAGTCTGGAAACGCTTTGTTCTGCCGCGCTCATTGTTATAGGTGCGTATTCACAGGGTAGGTTGATCTTGGCTCTCTTATTCGTTTATTCCCATATCAAATAACGTGAAACAATGATGCGGATGACAAATGAACATCTTTGTTTCCTTTTAAATTACCCTTGTTTTAATGGCTCCAATAACATGACCTTCAGATCCAGTGATGGCAACTATAAGTAGGGAAGAAGTTAACGTTTGGAATGAAATATTTTTAGGCAGTCACTGAGTCAGTCTTTTACTGCAGTTAAGGTTAATTATTTCCAATAATTGCCCAAATAGGTTATGTGCATTGTTAGAGCTCATAAAATACTTTAAAAGACCAATTAAACGACGATCATCGTCATTGGATTTCAAATCTCTCGCATCTTTCCCGATACCGCGCACACAAGCACCCCGAAAAAATAACCTAATGCAGCTCGTTCATATAAAACATCTGTATTAATTGCACAAAAATGGAAATAAAGTAATGCTGGATAATTATGCCGAGACTGGTGTATCCCTTGTCAAGTCACGTTTACATTTTATGGGCCGTTATGCCACCCAAATATGGCGCCAACCAGTTTCTGTTACGGATAGTTAAATAATTGTTCTGATATGTTCTCCCAGATCCATTTGTGTTACCGCTTAGACCCTTCCAACCTCGTGCTCCTTTTTTAAGCGTTTGAAGACTTCCCCTGGCTGAATATATTAACGGGTCAAGGTAGGATTATTTTAACCCAGTTTTTACTTTAAAATTGACCGAAAGAATCCTAAGAGTGCTTGCTTCTGGACGAGTGTTTTAAGCAAACGATTAATGAGTGCTTTGGAAATACTTAACGCTTAATGGTTCAGAATTTCATAAGAAACCAACATCTTCGAATAAGAGAAACTGACTTGTGTACGGAGTCTTTCATAAGTAACTGAAAATTCGAAAAATTAACTGATTTTAATTATTTTTAGATGTTTTAGCAAAAACATTTCCCGGTGCCATGCAAAATGCGTTTGCAAAATACAGTCGTCAGACGTAGAGTTTGCTTCGTAGTCCTGGATCCATTATTACTATTAATCCTAGAACTTCACAAAATATCTGCTCTTTCCTATAGTCATTCACATGAAGAGCCTGAAGAATTTGTATCTGATATGGCCGGAAACTTAGCGTTTTCCGTAAGGTACACCATACAGAAGTTGGAGAAGCACTCAATTCCTGAGCACCTTTGGAGATTGGCTCTTTTTGTGTTGTTGCTGAAAGTACCGTGGACATCCGCTATGTTTTCTTCACATGTTGCAGAAAGACACCGAACTGTTCTTCTCTTCTCTTTTACGGATCCTGTTTCCTGAAACGTTTCACCAACTGAAAGGATGGTCTTCCTGTGAGGCATCATGGTGTCTCATCGTGCATCAACCTGTCATCGGAATAAACGCTGAATTTCAGTCACAGGTTTCCCGATCTTAAACCAACGATCTTTCTTCACTGCAGTAAAGTTAATCGAGTACTCGGTGTCTTGTTTCATTCCACGCATTTGAACAAAACAAAAAACAAACACAACAAAATAACAAGGCCAACTATAAAGCAGCGATTCTCATTGCACTAAACGCTCTGGTGGGCACATTAGGAACAAAATCAACTGTACGGCACCGGAAATGTTGTTATTAATAAATATGTACAACATATCCAAAAATAGTTAAAATGAATTACTTTTTCGAATGTCCGGTTACGTATGAAAGACCAGGTATTTTAACTACAGTATCTGAAGACCATTATGTACGCTATTCTGCTGAAATAAATGGGAAGAATTTGACTGATAAACGGAAATATTCCAAACAATTATAGCAGAAATGTGCAATTTGGGAATTTTGATCGGAAAACGGTCCGCATAAGCGCGCTTGTATCTCCGAGAACGATATAGCTCAATCAAAATGGATAAGTACCAACACCTTTCCAAAATACAATATGGAGAGACGTTTACGAAAAACCCCCATTTCAAACCATCTTACACATGGAACATTTTGCTTTATTTTCTATGTTAACAAGAATTTCTAATAATTTTGATGATACCAAGCAGCATGGCTGAGGTCATAAGTCCGTGGCTCGCATTCAGGAGGTTCTTGGGTTCAAATCCCTTGCGCCGATCAATTTGAGTGACTTCTTTTTTCCGTGTCTTTCGTGTCTTCCTGGAGTCGTCAAGGTAAATACCAGATTGATATTTAATACCACATCCCAAATTTCTTAAAAAAGCACAAAAATAATATATATACATACGTATATATCAAGCAATAGAGGTCTGATGCTAATTATCTCAAAATTAATTAAACACCTACACATTTTTTTATGTTCCGTTGAAATGGCTATCAAAATTGAAGATAAAAGATCTACCTACAGTAAGCGATTAATCAGTTTGTAACGCTCTTTTCTCTGGCGTGGAGGACCCGAGTTCGATCCCCGCTACCAGCATGGAGATTTTCCCCCGCTAGGAGGCCTGGCACGGGGCGCACTCAGCCCCGTTAGGTCCCGGGGGTACCGACTGAGGTGCTACTTGATGGAGAAGTAGCGGTCCCAGGTGACGAAGGCCGCATGACTGGCCGGGAGGACTCGGGGGGTGGTGACCACGTCCCGCCCTACAGTACTGCACCCCACCAATGAAGCCTGTAGTGAGCAGTGGTGAGGAATGCAGCGGATGGCGGACAAGCCCTGGCCCTTCATGGGCTGTTGCGCTAGGGTTTTAGTTTTAGTTTTAGTAAGCGGTTAATGATATTGGTCAATGAATTCACAAAGAAACGGGATCAAAACATAATGTAGTCAACACAGCAATAAAAAGGTTTCTAGAAATCTGATTCAACTTTTCGTAATGGAAACAAATTTAGATGTGTATCTTAATTATGGTTGAACTCACACACTTTGTGTGTGCCTAAAATGGTGTTCCGCTAAGGAACATGGAGAAATGCTTCTCTATAAGAGATCGTTACTCAAAATGAGATCGTAAATGTGCAGTTAGGTGCACGGAGACGTGCCGATTCTTCTGGTTTCTTACAACGCTTTTCTTTGTTTAATTATTATGTGTGTTCCCCACCAGCCCTAGGCGGGTCAGTTTCTTATTGTTTTGAATTCAAGTCGACACACGTTCATTAGTTCATGAAAAACTGAAGCCTAGGTGAGCGGTGAAAGGGGAGGAGTACTCAGTGGGCACTTATATGACTAGAAGGTATGCTTGTCTCAATGACGGTCCTGGTATGAGATTTGTATTACTTTAATTTGTGAAGATATCTTTAAGTGTGCCCAAGCAAACCTGGCACTTTCGGGTACACTCCATTGGTCCTGAGATGTTTTAAAGAGTCTCAAATCATAGTAGTTAATTTAAAATAAAAAGTGCAGTTATGTATTTTAGTCAAATTTTAGATAATTACAAATAAATTCAATTCACTTAAGGTTTAATAAAGTAGATTCGAAGGTGAACATCTGGTGTGTAAATGAATCCTGGTCTCCTGCATGAGAATCAAAAACAATTCATTATATCACTCAGCAGCTCTTTCGAGCATGAATCTATAAATATGTTTTTCACACTGTTATAAATTCCATTCTAATGGCAATAAAAGTTGAATAAAAATAATGGGGTATTTACTTCCTCTCGCGGTTTGTAGGCAACTACAAAATATGTTATAGTATTTATTCTAGCTAACAGATTCTCGAAGCATTTTACCCCCGGTTCAGAAATACTCAGCTGCAATCTCGATTCGAACACCCTTTTTACTTTCTCTACTATAAGTAGGGGACGTATAGTATTCGACCCAAAAATTAAATGCCAAAATTTCACCGAAAATATGTTTGAGGCCCCGTGAATCCAAAAGAGAAATTTTTTTTAGAGAAAAGTCCTGCGTGGAAATGTTGTGTGTGTGTGTGTGTGTGTGTGTGTGTGTGTGTGTGTGTGTGTGTATGTGTGTGGTGTGTGTGTCTGCTTACGAACAGCGTAACTCAAGAACGAAAGGCAGATAAAAACCAAAGTTAGTATTTAACTTTAATACCTTTCAAGAATGCAACACGAAGATTTTCAAGAAAATTCCTCCGTCCTAAACTACCCTTTACATGGAAACTTTTTCCAAAATTCTGATTTACTCAAATATGGCTCTAACGAGTTTGATTAAAATGCCACATATTTAAAATGTTTTTATGGACGAAGTGTATATTTTGAATTTTCTGGCTATAGACCATGCTGTTTATTCTTAATGACCTTTGAATAATTGGTAAACAGTAAGAGATAAACCAAATCTTACAATTTAGACCTCCTTAAAATACAGAATTTGTGTTAAATGACCTCTTTAGTGAAGTGAACCATTTCGGAGATATTTATTTTCAAAATTTGCAATACATATCCACACTCTCAAATGGGAGGTCGTGATTCATTTTGTTTTATCTCTTGGTTCTGGAAAGGGAACGGGATTTCAAAGTTCTCATACAACGACCACTCTTAAAACATTTGACTATCACTTAACGCCTAAGTATTCTCCTTGCACCTATAAGATAATTTAGAAAAGCTAATCTCTGCAAATGTTTATCGGGATTAACATGAAGTAGATAGAGGGATAAGTGATTGTAAGAATAGTTTTGCAAGAGTAGAGAAATTCATGTGAGTGCAACACATCAGATTTTTTTTAACTGTCCTTACAAAATTATCCTTCTGACAACTTTTAACCAAATTTGAAACATGTCGAAATTTCGTTTCGTCTCCCTGCAGAATTACGCCTATGAATTGAAAACGTGTTGAAGGTTCTCTGCATAAATTACCCCTAATTTTGTACGGATTGTAAAAATGTAGAAAAATATCCTTCAATCTCATATTTATAAAATTTCAGCCGCATAGTTGCAGTGTTTAGCAAGTTGTTTCATGTTTGTGGGTGGATGGATATACAAAGCGCCGGAAAAAGTTATCGTAAATAGCACATTGCGTACCAGTAACTGTAACACTTATCAGATCGAGAATGCATTTTGGGAATACGAAGCCCGCAGGTTTTTCCAAGCATTCAAAATCTGATAAGTAACTTACAGCTTATGGTTAGTCAATACTTGCAATAGTTGAAACCCCCGTAAAAAGCAATAATAAAACATTTATCTTCAATATTTTATTTAACATTAAGAAAAAATGAATTCTTTATGTCAACAAATGAAAAGCTACATCTAAATTATATGGGCAAAGCTTTCTTAGTCACTCTTTTGTTAATCAATTTTGCAATTGATTCTTTACTTGAAGTAGCACATGTCTTGGTTTCTAGGTTATTTGTTTATGTAGCTGAATTGAATCTTTTGACTTTTTTTAGTTATCAAACAGTAAAATTGTATAAATTTGACATTGCCATTTTACCAGCGAAGTCGAAACAAAGATATGTTGAAGCTGACAAAGTGGTGCAGCGAAAGTGGTGCTTTGATAAAAACGTTAACTGTTATACCAGTGAGACAGTTTTATTGGTGTATTTTCATGAGAAATCTAAAAAATTACATCTCCGTGAGCTTGTTAGGTTACTATGCTGTTGGGTGTGACGTCATTTCCTCCTGGTAGAGTATTAAACACCAATTCAGCTAGTATCATAAGTATTAAAGACCAGTTTTTGTTTTGTTTCCATGGCAATTCATAAATTGTAAATTCAGCTTACACTACCAAAATATGTGTTTGCAATGATTAACTTGGCTATCAAGTATTGTAAAGATTTATTTTTGCAGGGCGACTCCAAAAAAACTTAGGGAAAATATTTAAAAGAAACCCGAGTGAAAGTGGTCTTTTACGCATAGAATGGGACGCGAGAACCATAGCAGTTAGAGTGTCCATAAATAAAAACGCATCTTTTCTACAACCATAAAATGTGAATTGTGTTTATTGAGGCCAGTTTTTACCCATACAAAAAAGGGGTAAAAGAAACTAAGACCAAAATGACCAAGATAAAGACAGAGCTATTAGTGAAGATTAAAGAGCAACTGACCAGCGGAAAAATAGACCTTGGCAAATGCGCTAACGCCCTGGAAGACAGAGTTGACGGCAGCACCAAGGAACCAAACGCCAAATGCTCGGCAAAAATTCTAAGAAATTGGAGGTCGAGACGCCAGGACGCGACACAACATACTCGGGCGACATACACGTCGACCTCTTTGAAATATTCCGCCGACAATTCGTCACCGTAGTCCCCCCCCCACAACCACAGTCAAGCCTGCAACAGTCAGGGAAGACGCTGCAGGAGTCCGCCCTGGTTATTGAATAACTGGTAATCAATGCTCTGGTGAACATCACGGCCGGATGTGTCCCAGGAAACTATCTACTCCTTCGACGGCGGGTGTACGACTCCGAGATACATCAACTTGGCGAATATAAGACCATCCAAGACGCACTGACAGCTGTGCTGAGGATGGAGGTGGCAAAGGTATCAACTGCCCCATATTGAAAGTCCGGAGTATTGGGTTCATCTGGGACGGGGCAATAGCCCAAGGAAGGCGACAATCTCTCAGGGGTGTGTATTGGGAGTGTGGCTGGTCAGGACATCTAGTGCGCGCCTTGTTCAGGCGGATGGACGACATTATGGTAGACGGCACGATACACAGCCGAGTGCTGCTGGACCCGTGCGCAGCCGTGACCGTGATCCGACCTGACGTTTCTGAGAGGTTGCCATCAAAGAAACCAGATCGGCCCTACCAGACAGTGTTGGCATCGGGCGATACCTTGCCTACAGAAGAGGAGGCCTTGCTGGACTTAGCCTTGGGGTAGAGCGTTATAAGTCGTGGGTGTTCGTAGCCATGGTAGCTGAGCATATGGTACTGGGTTTAGACGCCCTTACAAGTCCCGAGGCGACAATCGACGTGCGAGTCGAACAAGATGAGATAACGCTCCTCAGCTCCAGCGAACATCTTCAGCTTAGCAGCATAACCCTGGCGGAGGTTACCTTTAGGCTCATCATCTGCGAAGACGCACCAGGAAAGCCAGTGGTCATGGAACCCCTGGGCTACCTTCACGTTGATGGCCTGTCAACACACCCGGAAGGAAGGGCGCTATCCAACAACCAGAACAAGGATAGCATTATGTAGAGAAGAGGATCGACGATGCAGTCTACAGCATCCAGAGGCTGCTCCGAGGGAACATGTTGGTGGTACAATCAGATCGTCTGGTCCACTAAGAAGATGTTGGTCGGAAACGACCAGCCTTGAGAAGGGAGCAGTGCCGCGTCGGTCGCCAGCACAGAGGAATGGAAGTCCACTATACAGAATGCGATAGAGGTGAAAAATGGCGTGTGATGCAGTTGTTCTGAAGCTTTGAAAAAAATGTGCCGGGAATTCTCGAAGTTGAGCGAACCGGCACAAGTAAACCGTCAGTTAGAGAATGCATAGTGACTTAAGTTGTTAAGCGATTGTGTTAGTTTTATACAAATGATTGCAAACGCAGACGCAACCTTAAAATGAAATTTGTGTTTGTTATACTTGTTTTTAGTGAGGCCAGCCTTTACTCATAACTAAAGGAAATAAAGAGAGATAAAAGGTAAAAGGACCTGAAATTTTGTTACAATATTAATAAAAGCTGAAAATATACATTCATTATATTTATTTTTTATTAAATATCGAACCTATATGAGTCTACCATTCCCTAATGGAGGAGGAGCCATATCTAGCTTTGTCATTAATGTTTGCAAACAGTTCCATCTGAGAACCAATTTCATGTACAATATTGCAGTTCTTGCCCTCAAAGATACAATAAAGATCTTGTTAAACCATCCACATTCAAAGTAACTCCATTATTTTACCTGTCTTAAAAAGATAACATAATTTTTTGATGGAGTATTAATATCAACATTGCTCTTAAAGACTTTATTACAATTCCTTTTTATTTTAGTCTTGAACTTGTTTTTCAGATAACTATTTATCACGCTTGTCTGGATAGTAATCTCTATTTGGTAAACCTCATAGTCTTCTTTCTGAATAAGTAATTAATTTTGTTGGTGTTTAAGCGAGAGCTAATTTTTCAAACAAGCTTTCATTTGCTATTATTTTCTTTACAATATTTTAAGTTGTAAAAACTCGCCGAAAAAAGAGTAGATTTCCGTTATAGAAATAGAAATTGAGAGGCGTAAAAATACGTTCTGAGGCAACCGGATGCCAGCGGATACAATGTATTGAAAAAATCAGTTCAGATTTTCAAAATTCTGATGTGTTGCATTCAGATAACTCTGATTTTGTACTTCTGCCCCTTCTTTTTGAGGGGGATTCAGGGAGCTTCAAAATGTATTCCCGGAGAAATCTCAGTAGCCCAACAGCCCATGAGGGACCAAAGCTTGCCGCGCAGCCGCTGCGTCCCCCACCTCTGCCCACTACAGGCGTCATTGGTGGGGTGCAGTTGCAGAGGGTGGGACGTGGTCAGCGCCCCGAGCCCTCCCGGCCAGTTATACGACCTTCTCGACCTGGGGCCGTTAACATCTCCATCAAGTAGCTCCTCAATTGGTATCCCCCGGGACCTAATGAGGCTGAGTGCACCCCGTGCCAGGCCTCCCAGAGGGGATAAAATCCTCATGCTGGTACCGGGGATCGAACCAAGCACTCTACTAACTGCGCTACGGAAGTGGTCACTATGCATACTATAGAAAGTAAACATTAGCTATCATTTAAAAATATACAAAAAATATATGAAATCAAATAAAGACTCTATCTTAAAATAATGTTGATACTGAGGAAACGTAGTCTTAAAGAAAATAGTGCCGGGGTTTCTAGCGATAAAAAGAGTATTTCAGAGCACGAATAATTAGCAGTGCTATTGAGCAGTATATAATGATGAGTAAATGTTTAGAAACATTTGTTTCTGATATATTTATATTACTCCGTCGTAACAGAAATAACTGACAGGAAAGGTAGGATCTGTCGATCTTTTTCCCCACATTGGTTTTGTTAGAGGCGTTTGAGTAATAGAGGTTTGTATCAGGTCTTTTAACAATATAGAAAGAAATGAAACAATCATATTAAGAATGTTCGAGGGAAGAATAGCCAGTATAATTTCTATAAGTCAAAGAGGAGAAAAAACTTGGGAAGACCACTAAAAAGTTGGAGCGAGCCATTTCATTTCAAGAACTGGAACACAATGAAAAGTTTAAATCTGCTGTTGACCATGATCATGATGAAGATAAGGTTCTACACAAGTAGATAATGGTGTGGAGACCAGGTACACCTAGGCTCCATTACACGCCTTAGTGAATGTATCTCTTAATCTTGTAAAATTCAAGGGCATTCCATATTGGAATTAATAATTTCTACAAATTGTTAAACAATGTAACTGAAAAGTTTACCATAGATTCACTCAGCATAATTAAAGCATAAAATTAATTTTCATTGTCCTATCTATGCAACTGGCTAAGAATCTCATTTTCAAAAGGATGAAAATCGAGTCTAATTGAAATTTCCCTTGTAATGAACATTTGAAAATCTTAAATAAATTTTGTATGCAGTGCTTTACAATCAAAGATTACTTTTTATTTAACATTTAAACCGTGGGATAATTATTTTTTATAAAATTCGTGATACACTAAATTATTAAAACCTTTATTCTAAACCTGTACTTGCTGTCAAGGAAATGCTTTTAAATCCAATCAGTCAGAAAAGTGCAATATAAATATGAAATAAACTGAACAAAAACATTAGGAAGTAGGACTGCAAAAAAATCAAGTTTTAAAACCTTGTTTATTATTTACTATCTATCTACGTCGTGGTTGAACATTTAAATGCCCAAAAAAGTCGTAACCACGATTGGATTTTGTTGCTAGAACGCTCGAGGATTTTTTCAGTTAATTATTTCTTCCAAATGTCTAAGACTCTATACTGAATACCCTTAAACATTTCTCATGGTTTCAATATTATTACGTCAAGTATTGTAGGATTTTGTACCTCATTTGTGTCACAGTTCAAAGATATTCTCTTAATTTCCATTTTGTATTTATTATTGTTACTATCGCCTTTTATACATTTTGATTTGTGTTGTATAATCTATCTCGATAGTATTCTTTATGCTTTTCTCATTACAGAAATCCCAAAAGTATACATGCAAAAATTGTTTCCTTCCGAATAAATAGTTACATATGTATTACATTCATATCTACGTACAGAAACAGGCGGCACGCTGAATGTAAGAACAATGTTCTTTGTCTTGCTTGAAACCTACCATGAAAACAAAAGTATGTTCTGAAACCGCGCATTCACTTGTTAAGGAAAAGTAAACAAAAAGTTGTAGGTACATTTCGTGGAGGAAGGTTTCTTCTTTCTTTAAGCTGTAAGCCAGCAAGCAGCTCGAGAAAGAATGCCTGACAAAGGCGAGAGGTACACACTCCAAAGAAGGGAATACGTTGCTGAGGAAAAAGAAAAGGAGATGAAATAAAGCGTTTTAAAAAGTCAGAACTGAGCGGTAGCCAATACGGAGTGGAGTCGGCGCACCACCTTTAAATCATTTCCTACTTTCCGATTGGCCAGGAGCCACACTTGCGTGTTGTGTACGCGAGTTCCCATTGGTTCCCAAACACAGTTTTAGTTGCTATTGTAAAAGATAACATGCTGCATACTGAAACCATACAGCAAAAACTCAACTTGATGGATGGACAGAATGGTAATGCTAGACGCGTGTTAGTAGTTGCAGGCAACTTCTGCATGGGAGCGCCACGTGACACACTGACGTTCTCAGCGACATCTCCCCACACAATCCTGCACTATTAGAAGTTGCTTCGACGGTAATGTATAGGCCCGCATTTGTTAAGACAGACTAATGAAGCTGTAACAAGTCTGTTAGCCCAGTGTTGCAAATGCAATACATAATGATAGTAAAATATTTGCGGCCGTATACAAACCTACCAATAATATTTCACCTAACTGTAGTGAAAAATTCTCGCTTGTAAACCAGTTATTTTTCTCTACCTCCCACCTGTTACGAGAGTATAGGAAGTATTTCATCCACCCAAAAATTTGATACTGAGTTTCCATTGGAAACACGCATTTTAGGGGTCATTGAACCCAAAAAGGCATTTTAAAAAGTCTGATATAGCTCAAAACCAAAAATCAGTTAAATACCAAACTTGCTATTTAAGTTCAATACCTTCCAAAAGTGTGACGTGAAGATTTTCAGGGAAACCCCTTCAAACCAAAAAGCCCTTGACATGGAAAAGTTTTGCTGTTTATTTTTTCCGAAATTCTACTGACAATCTTTATTCAAATATTGTATATTTAAGGTACTTTTATGGGTTAATGCAGCTCTTGAATTTTCTAAGAAAAGCATTGAATTCGTATTGATTCTACTATATAAAAACAAAAAAGCACATAATTTATGGCGTGTGTGTTTGTATGTTTTTTTTTTTTTTTTTTTTTTTTTTTTAAATGGATTACATATGTTTGCTATTATATACATATTCTCCAATGATTTGAATTATTAAATAATTTTCTCAACTAGGTAGTCATAATTTTAAAGTCGTTAGATCGATACGGCTTTTAAAAGTGTGACTGTCGTACCATACTACTCAACACATCCTACAACGTAACGCGTAAATTTTAACCGAAGTTAATGCCTTAACATAAAGTATTTAGAAAAGCAAATTTCTCTAAGAAGAGTTTAAGAAAAAATGACTATCTAGGAAAAGTCATTAGAGCTCAGAAATGTTTTGATTGAATGGTATAATTAACCCAGAAAGTAATCATTTAGGTAATCTAATTAAGATATAAAAAGCTTCTAAAATAAGAACAAATTAGAAACTAAAAACTTCACTTATCTTAGTAATGTTGATATTCTTTTTCTCTTTTGCTTCAAGCTATGTCCAGCTCATTCTCAAAGCCATATAAACAAAATCTTGTTGCTTCACTGTTAATAGATTCAATTTTTACTTAATATAAAAAGCTATTTTTATTGCGCATAAAATGAAATTAGGTCATAGTTTCCAAGTTTTGACAATTTTCTAGATATTTCATGTTATGATTGGTTCAATATTGTGTCGATTTTTTAACTTTTATGTGTGATCTTTTGTAGTAGAGCAATTATTTTATGCAAGACTAGTAATGTCACCCATATAGGATTTAAACTCCTAAATAAACATGTTTGTGAAGAGGTAGGAATGCAGGAATGTTCAATAAAAACATGTAGGTATAAAATCCTTAATTTTTGACGTTTCTTCTCTCCGCCTGACGAAACCCCTGCCATTTCAAATATTCCGAATACAATTTTAATTTCATCTTATCTATTTTTAACTTTAATAATACTAGTCAAAATTGTTAATATTTATAAAGACCTTTATGGCAAATAAACTAATGTACCTATAAAGTATAAACCTTTCATGTAAAACCCACCCTTTTATTAAAATTTCCAACACACGAAAAGGTTAAAACATCTATGCAATTTTCAAAGTGTAATACTAATAAAATGAAAATCTGGAGAACGTCTAAGAAATTGTAATATTGACTGTTCTTCTTGCGTTTGTGAAATCTGTTTATCATTAATTTAGCTTCTAGTAGATTTATTATTTTAATTATTATTTCATGCCTGGGAACTGCTTTTCATCGCTGATAAGTAGAACAAAGTTCGCTCACGTCACTGACATCAGTTTCATAGGAATAGTTCCGTTGCGTTCTGTAACTGTTTGAACGCACAAAGGGATATCTACTTTGCCCAAAGACGGATGAGTAGACCTAGTATATGTAAATACAAACAGTGGTAAAAGTAGGCCCACAAATTAGTTTTGGAAAGGAATTACAAGGGATCCTTTCGTTTTGAAATTTTAGCCGTTGTAGTTAATTTTGTTTTAGTCTTATAATAGTACTGCCACTAGAGGATATTACGAATTCAAAACGAATTTAGGCGTGGCGTTTAAGGGCCCGTCGACAGCTAGGTCATTTGGGACGAATTTAGGAATGATATAATTTAGTTGTTATTCGACAGAGACATCCATATTAGAAAATAAACCTAATATCAGCTAATATTGTTAATAGTTCAACAAAACTTACTGTGAAGTGATATATTATGTTTTAAATAATTTTATACAGCATAAGCTTCCCCTATCATGGTGTTCAGTGAGACCGCAAATAAATTATTTTCTAGCGATGTATTTGTCTCAGGAAAGTCACAAGATTCGCACTAATGTTGCTGACTTTAGTAGTGTTCGGTTTTTGTTTCACTTTGAACTTCAAGTCTTTTACAACTATGTGGTTGGTTGTTTTCCATTCTTTGTTCTTAACCTTTTAGTTAGTTCTTCTTATTCCTAACTTCTTTTAACGCCTCAGGCTTCCGAGTTTGTGAGTGCACTGCTACCCAAATGAACCTGTGGTCCACGAAGTTGAGTTACCCGAACTTTTAACTTCCGAGGATAAGGGTAAATCCTGGAAAATGTCTTATCCAGACATACTACTTCAACTGAAATTTGAACTTTGGCCCTTAGGGTTGGAGAAATACGCTCTATCCTCCATTTCCCAACACGGAGGTGAGTATTTGATTTACATATCTCTCTTCCAGCTTTCGTTTTCTCATTCTCTCCCTCGTCCGCACTTGCCTCCCCTCCCCCCCCTCTCTCTCTCTCTCTCTTGTGTGTGTGTTTTAATGAGTTCTACACTTTTGTATAGTAACATTTGATCTATCCCTTATGGTTTACCAGCTATGCAAAAGTCCAAAGTAAACAGGACTACATGGGCTATAGCCAGAAAATTCAAAATCTGCATTTCATTTGCCATACAAACATATTAAATATTTTAATCAAAATCGTTAGAGCTATTTTTTAGAAAATCAAAATTATCGAAAAATTTTCCATATATAGCATAGAGAATTTTTTTAAAAAATCTTCGTGTTGCAACCTTAAGAAATATTAAACTTAAATACCAAGTTTGATTTTTATCTGACTAAGCGTTTTGGAGTTATGCTGTTCATAGATACACTCACTCGAAGACACAAAAACACACACACACACACACACACACACACACACACACACACACACACACACACACACACACAGAGACAGAGAGAGAGAGATTGACTTTTTTCTAAAACTGCTTTTTTTCAATTCAGAGGGCTTCAAAACATTTCTGGTGAAATCTCAACGTCGAACTTTTTGATAAAATGGACCTTAAGCCTTAACAGCAGTCCATTCCAAAAGTATGCGCTGCTAAGGTCTATTTTCCATGAACAGCAGGCTAGATTTGCATGGCTACCAAATGGTCGACAAGCACGGTAATTCCGACCTTGTTGCTTTCAGAGCATGTAGTGCTTATCTTTAAAGGTTGCTATATTCCTGTCACTCTGTGATTGCGGGGTGAGGATGATAGCACTAGGATTTCTACTGGTGAAACCAACCAAGATGCTAGACATAGTCAATAAATAGTACGGAAAAATGATTGGGGTGAAGGTTTCAAAATTGCAAAGATGTGGCGTCACAATTTTAAGAAGCGAGAGCATTTACTCTGAATTATAATTCCAGAAGGGTAGAACGCCCCTCTCTGCGAAACAGATCTGACTTGGAACTAAATCTTTGAAGTCCAAATGTGTTTGTGTAAAGTGATGTGCTTAAGAATGAATTACTAATAAGCAAGTGCGGGAATTCATACATTATAAGTGTCATAAACCACATAAAAAGTGATACCGAGTTGGTTTCCGGTTGGAAACCGAAGATCCTAAAACCATTGCCACTCAAACTCAAAACCAGAAATCGGAAAGCTTAAAACGTCGCATTCAATATTGATGTTTTCTCGTTGGTGTATCCATTTTTATAACG
Source organism: Tenodera sinensis (assembly GCA_030765045.1). Taxonomy (NCBI): domain Eukaryota; kingdom Metazoa; phylum Arthropoda; class Insecta; order Mantodea; family Mantidae; genus Tenodera; species Tenodera sinensis. The sequence continues at coordinate 56,210,601 of CM060965.1, read as the reverse complement.
TTTAATGTTATCTGATTATGTAGAGTTTTACGACGTTATCTAACTCGTTCTGCGTTGTTCCATTCACCAGCTGTTTCAGTGATATAGCTATATCGTTCTCTCAGGGTATGCATGAGTGCGCTGAGAAAGTGTAGTGCTAGTTTAGTTATGATAAATTTTAATGTTGACTAAAATATTATGTTTGAAGGGATTTGCGAATTGATAGATAGAAAAATTATGCGATTTGTAGTAGGGGGCGGCGGCGGCGGCGGTGGCGGTGGCGGTGGCGGTGGCGGTGGCGGTGATGATGATAATGATGACGATGACGATGACGATGATGATGACGATGACGATGGCAAAGCATCAGTTGCTGTTGTTGTAGTGTTTAACGCCCGCTTTTACTACTACGGCACCGCAGGCGGTGACACTGATGATACATGAAGATGGAGCACCGGTGGAATGAGATGGCGGGGGAAACCGGAGTTCCCGGAGAAAACCCCCCCTGACGCCGCTTCGTCCACCACGAATACCACATGCGGGTCCCTGGGATATCAGTTGCTGTAAGTCACAAACCTTTTTCGGAAAGTTCCTTCACATCGGACGCTAAATCCCTCTAATTCAAGCGGCTGCTACTTCTGCAGAAAATCTAGCACCATACAGAATGAAAAACAGACACACTAAAGACACGAAAGATAGAATAATGATCTAATTTAGAACGCACGATCTTTTCTTCACTTAAGCGCCGCCTACATATAACTATCCCTACCACGTTCCTAATTAGTGGTTAAAATCTAAATCTCTACGTGTGAGTACCTGAACCACAATTTCTACGCTTTCAAATCTAAATCCCTACGTATGAGTACCTGAACCACAATTTCTACGCTTTCAAATCTAAATCCCTACGTGTGAGTACCACAATTTCTACGCTATACCCTGTTAGACTCAAGTAACTTCCTTTCTCTTGCTAATTTCAGAATTTTTGTCTAAGTGATTCCTGGCACAACCTGAGCCCAACTACAACTGCATTCCAGAAACCTTTAACCAGCGATGCGAAAGAGGGTAGGTTGGGTTTCCCTCTTTCCACCACATGGACTTTGCTGCTCTTTAACCCCCTTAATCGCACTTTCAAATCTTATGCGATAAACATCTGTTCATTAGTGATTTTTAGTACTAGTTACGTTCAAGAAGTCAATATTTGCGACAAATTCGGAGTGCATAGCCTTAGAAGATCCACCAAGTGGATCACTCACTCTTATATACACTATTCTTGCAAATGTTTATTTCTCTACCTACTAAATTTTAATATATAAGCATGTTTAGAAATTATCTTATTGTCAATTTTCTTGTAGGCGCAAGGGGAATACAACATTAAAATGTTTAAAGAGTTGGTTGCTAACGCGATGTTTTAAAATTCCGTTTTCTTTGCAAAGTCAAGAGATATAAAACCGAATAACATTCCTATATGAGAAAGGTATAAGTATTGGCAAATTGAAACATAATAAAGAATATCTCGGAAATGGTTCACTCAAAAGAAAATAACTATTTGACATAAATTATGTGTTTTAATGGGATAGACATTTTTTATTTAGTAAACTTTTATCTGTCTCTTAGTGTTTGCCATTTATGCAAAAATCATCCATAATGAGGACATTACCAGAAAATTCAGCGTAGAGCTTGGAAACTGCCTAGTTATCGCCTGTTTGTGACCATCACTGGATACTGATTATCTGTTCCTCCGACTGAAGGAGTGGTGTGGGGTAGAGCAGCTCATTACGTAAACGTCTCCAAGAGAGTAAGAGTATGAATGTGGTATTAATAACATCTTTTAAATCTGGTTTGATATAATAGTTGTTAACCGTGTTTCCAATGTTTTACTTTTACTGCAAAGAAACTTTCAAAATGACCTGAATATTTTAGACAGTAGAATTGAACATGTCTTGTTCGGTTAGAAAGAAACGTTACTGTCAGCAGGTACCTACAAGGGCGATAACAAAATTACAGCCAAGGCGGCATTTTGACTCGTGTTCACCTTAAGACTTTTTTCCCTTGCCCCACAGCGGAAATTGAAAGAAAGGGATGGAGGCCCCGGGTCTCGTGCTGATGGCGAGCCAAGGTAGGAGTGGGGGTTGCAGCAAAACTGAGCGATACATGTCGGTGGTAGAAGGGAGAAATTTCTTAAATAAAAAGTCTAGGTATTATAAATGTCTCTAGGGGGTATATAACGAAGAGAAAGGCAGATGTGTGTGTAAAAGAGAGCGAGAACGAGGATTAAGTGAAAAGTCTTAAAAAAAGAAAGAGAAAGAACATGAAGGGAGAGGGAGAGAGTGTTTTCCCCTGGAAGGTGTGTGAGAGATGAAGATTTTCAGAGCTGTCTACTGAGCAATTCTAAAGAGGTGCAAACTTATCCTTGGAGGAAAAACCTAGGCAGCATCGCAGTGCCTACTTCTTACTTTCGCGCACCCACCCACACCTCCCTCCGGGCTCCTTTTATTTTGGTCTCAAGCCTTAAAACCGGTAGGGAAGGTGCTGAAAAGGGGGAGTGTCAGGGAAAAATGAATAAACAAAAACACTTTAATAAAAAAAGAAAAGGCGAGGGAGATGAAAATACCACGGGAGGAAGCATGTATCTTCTTACCGGTGCAGCACGCAACACTTAACATTTTCCACCCTCTTCTGGTGTGATGCATGAATTATGAAGCAAGGCATTTAGCCGGAGACTCTAAGAAACAAACACCTTATACCACAACATGCTGTTGAATGCCGTGTTTCTTACACATACGGAAAGTGTCATGGGTTTAACATCCCTTCTCCCCTTAGCAAAACACCATGTAAACAAGTACGCCATCAAAAGATCTTGCTCTTAGCCGGGCGCACCTTTCATGTATTCTCTTTCTTGATAAGCGAGGATGAACCTCACAGAGAGAATTTTGCATCAAAAGTTAAGGGTTTGTTGCTCTTGAAGCCCTCTGGTTTTCTTTGTCTTTCACGTCTAACGATGATTTTCTTAACATCTCAGATGAATGAGTTTTGTACAGAAAGGATTTCAGAACGTTCAAAGGCTAACTGGATGTAGAAGTAGCATCTAATGCTGAAGACATGCTCGGGGGCATCCCAAGCTACGAGCGTGAACATTGGTAAATGCCAAATGTGCCTAATTTTGGGTTTGCTAATTCTGAAATTGTACACTGCAGGGAAATACATGAATACGTTTTGTAATAGCAATTGTTAGAACTACAGCAGACAACCAGAGTGTGTTTTGCTGGAGAAGGAAAAGACAGAGGAGAATTTGGGGTGTTATTTCATAGCTCATGATATAAACGATGTAATACGGCTTGGGGTAGTAGGTGGTGGTAGTAGTATGCCTTTATTAGACGTTAATACAGGCTACAGTGTTTCTTGATATCACAATTCTTTCTGTTTCTGTAGATTGGGATCAAGTTTCGTGCAATGTGGACGGTGATCAGAGCTCGTTCTTGTTTCAGGCTCCTTGCAGATTACGCACTCTGGTATGTATTTTATATAGATGTGCTGCTAAGTAATCGTGCCCAGTTTCCAGTCCAACAGTTTCCACAGCTCCCTTCCTTGCTTTCCTTTTACTTTTTATCCACAAGTCAATAATGTTTTCCTAATTTGTTTCCTTTGGCATGCTGACAAGCTTCCTCTTTCCATGATTGACATGTTTCATTTATGATTATCTTCTTGGCTGAGTTGATTGTAACGGATTTTATTTCCATATTAACCGTAGTGCCTTTTTTGCCAGCCCATCCGCTATCTCAGTGACTTCCACTCCCACATATGCTGGGATCCATTGCATGCCAGAGCAGAGCAAAGCCGTCTCAGTAGCGTTACCTTGATTGCAGCAGCGCGAAATCATGTGTCCACACGTCCAGTGAAAAAGCGCCGCGTAGTCGGTTCTTAGTTCATTGGCTCTCTCTGTGCTTCGTCGAATAAAAGAGGGAAACAAGGAGTGTTGCTTATACCTAACGCGACAAAGTTTGTAAACTTGCAATTATCAACGATGCAGCTGTCTTACATAATCGGATGACCTTTACAATGAAGCAGTTACGCCTTTCATTGAGCTGTTTAGTAATTTTAACATCCCATTATCTCCCATCAGATATAACTTATTGTTCTGCTAACAGATATGTTTATTTATTTCTGAAAGTAGCACAATATTCTTAATCTCATTATAACGGGCATGATTTAGAAAATACTGGTTGCTGCTGAGCAGAAAATGCAAGTAAAATAACACAAAATTCATGGACTGGGAGTAGCATATTTGTTTCACACTCGAGAGATCCCGAGTTCGAATCTCGGGTGACTAACCTGGATAAGGCTTTTACCAAGAATCTTCCCTTATTCTGAAAAACGAATCTTGGGTAAGTAAGATCCATGGATCCAGGGCTCATTTGAGCATCATTCACTATCTGATATGACTTTACTAGTAAAGAGGATGTCACACCTTTAAAAAATACGAGGGTATTTCATTATCTTGATGGTTACGATTTAGCAACTGAGAAAGCAAAAGACACATCAAAATAAAATAGAATCGGATAAGCTTATAAGCTATTATATATTTTTGAAATTATGCCAGACCTTCTAGTAACCTTTGTTTTTGAAAGTTTGTTGCATTTCCTCTGAATATAAAGAGTTCATAACACTGTATGCCAAATAATTATATACAGCGAAAAAGGACTCTTGCACCGCCTAGTGTCTGGCGTGTTAAACACAACAAATGATAAACCGGACTGAAGTCTAAATATCGCCACCATGTTCATTTGTTAATGATGTTTGTGAAACAAAATTACAAAGACTACACAGTAAGGTGCAAAAAGCAGCAAATATTTAGATTAGTAGAACAAAATTTCTATGGAGCTCTTAATAGAAGGAAGTAAATCAGAACACCGCTTTTGTTTTGTCCATATTCATGTCTGGAAACACGGTGTGTGTGTTTCTGTGTATAATATAATTCATATTGGTAGTTCTTTCACTGTTAAATACACCACACCAGGATTGTCGAAAAATTTCACGTCTCAATATTATGTTTGTCAATATTTTGTTAGGTAAGGCAGTGATTTTTACGATTCCTGATATGTGTTACATATCTAAATGCAATCGTGCAAGACAACAAGCGACCCATGTATACATTGTTCCCCCAACAAAGTCTTTAAAGAAAAGTCTGTTTAGGTGTAAAATAACAAAAGTAAAAAATTTCCCACGAAGGCAAGCGCTATTGAGTGCGGAAAGCGTGTGGTCATATCACTAAATAAACTTTACTTTCTCTTTTCAACTAGCGATGAAATTGAAACTGCGATTAAAAGTGAAAAGATAGTGATTAAATTGCTTTAGGAGTAATGCTTGGCGTCAATGTTACCTCTTCTACAGCCTGGAACTTCGTCCTCTTCAGGACATATTATGGTGTAAGGACAACAAACATGACCAGCTTCTTGTTACTGCACATGCGCTGTGGGCATTGCCAGCTTAAATGAGAGGCTAAATTACGTGGATTAGCGATGTTTAAATTTTGTTATTGTGACGCCGGCCCACGACAGTGGCAACATAAAGGACGGTCAGGGCCGGGTTGCCCCACACCCAAGGTCAAGCCTTCCCACACCACTCACGTGAGCAAACGCGTGACTAATAACAATCAAGCGGCAACATAAACAGGTTATCCAGAGCATTGAAGAAGATCCGGTGGCCGGCTTGTTTGTAGACGCTCGAGAAAGATCTGACGGAGCGTGTGAAGCTAGGCGATTTTGAGTCTGTCAGTGTGTCAATGGGTGCGAGACAACGTCAAAGTGAAGTTTTAACGAGTGTTGAGTGCATCGTCAGTGTTTGAGAGACAGAGAAAATAAAACAGTGAAATGAGACAGTGGAGTGAGTTAATGTTACGAATAGAAAACAGTTGTGAGTTATACTATCAAGAAACACTGTAACCTGTGTTAACGTCAGTAGGAGAGAACTGTGTTTTTGTGCAAAAGCTTAGAAAAAAATTAAAGTGATAGAAAAGTAACTGGACTAGACTTTCTCATTTTTACATTATGTTCTTTTATTTAGATTCTCACTCTTATAAACCTAAATCCTAAGGTAGTGTGTTTTTGATAGTGCATTACACCAAATAAAATGGATTTAGAGGTTGTTGCTAATGGCAAATTAACCTGAGCTTACACTACTAATCTAACCTAAACTCCTTTTGGTCTTTCAGAGGTAGAACTGGAACTTAATTCAATGCCACAGCTGGGATCTGAAGACCCTCCGCTTACTAGGCGGCTGCTCTAACCATTAAGCTACTGTGACAACCTGCCAGATTGACATTGAATTCTCAAACCAGTTCGTATTTCTCCCGGTAAACCACAAAGGCAGTCTCACATCAGAGACAAAGTACTTGCAATAGTAAGTCACCACCTAGTTAAATCCGCTGGCAAATGCAACGCTCTGTATAGTCGGCGTCAGCGGGCGTGTGAAGGCCCTTCTCTTGGTCACATGTGCATGGGATGTGGCAAAGTGCTCCATCTACGCCACATACAACACAATATTCCGAAGCAAGACTCCGCTCTTGTCTGTATATTAGATGCAAGCAAGCCAGCTGCTCCGAGTATACCTGCGGAATTGCTTATGAGAACAGCAGCGTCCGCATTAATAAGGAGAGCAATATTGCTGGAACGACATCAGTTTTCCCGGGGATTCCAACACCCATTTAAAGGCGGTGTAAAAGATGGCCAACTCGCGAGTTACATGTCAAACAGCTCCTGTGCGCTCCAGGTTCACATCTCGGTGTGCCTCTTCATTTTAAGCTCAATTTTATTCCTGTCCCGGATTTAAGCTTTAGCTTTTACTCCTTACCTAACCAATCCATCTCTAAAACTATTTTCTAAGAAAGGCTAATGAATCTTTTGAACGTAATTAAAATTTCGCAGTTTGTCAAACCTAGTTTAAATAATGTTTGCAAATAAAAAAAAAGTGTTGCACTCACATGAATTTCTCTGCCCTTGTACTAACTATCCTTACAAACTCTTATTCCTCTACTTTATTCCTCTATGTTAGTCGAGATAAACATTTGCAGAAATCATTGTATTGCTAATTTTCTTGTAGGTGCAAGGGGAACAAGGGAATTCAGCCACAGTCAAATCTTTTTAAGTTGGTCGCTATGTGGAGACTTCGAAATTCCGTTCTCTTTGCACAGTAAAGAGATAAAAAGTGAATAACGACATTAAATTTGAGAGAAATTTAAGTATTGCAAATCTCATACAGATAAAAAGGAATATCTCCGAAATGCTTCACACCACAAAAAATGCATTTGGACATAACTTGTGTGTTTTAACGAGAGCCACACTGTTTGTGTAGCAAGATATGGTCTACCTCTTATGGTACACCAGTTATGCAAAAGTCATCAAGAGTAAACAGGATTACAAAAGTGATAGCCAGAAAATTCAAAATATATATTTCATTTGCCATAAAAATGCCTTAAACATATGGCATTTTAATCCAAATTGTTAGAGCCATTTTTGAGAAAATCAAAAGGTTTGAAACATTTTTCATGTAAAGGGTAGCTGTGATAATTGGGGATAATTGTTTAAAACAATAAATAATATATTATAAAAATAATATATGACATACTTCACGTATGTTTTCCTTAAATATACTATATCAGACAAATATTTCATAAATAACTACAAATTTTAAAATGTTATAGCATTATTGTCAACTACTCTATACTTCAGAGCATTTATGCTTTAGAGATCAGGTTATTGTAAACAAAGTTCCTCCAATTACTTTCTTTCCTTAATTCCTACAAAATGTTATAAGGTGCTTTGACTTGAGAAGCTATTGATGTTATTCCATATATAGGTTCTTTAACGTTGCATTTAACTAATTTTAACATTAAATACACTCACATTCACTCGCACGTTCGAAGGGAACGACTGATGAAATAAAAATGCCACCACCCCAGCCGGGAACCAAACCCTGATCCTCGACCACAGAGGCAACCGATTATTTCTAGTACAAGCAGAACCGACGGTATTTTTACACTATGAACATTCGAACTAATGAGAAAAATTCTCACATTTAATAGCTACCTACAAGGAATGAAGGAAAAAAGTTAATATATTCTAACAATTATTAATATATCGCATTTTATTAATTTTATAAACGTTGGAAAGTTGTACAAAGCTCTCAATTTTTAGATTGAGATGTTCTCAAAATTATCGTACATGAATTTAGCAAACCTCATTTTTTCTACAGCACTTAAAGTCATCAAATTAGCATTTAATTAAAAGTTATCCAAGTCGATTCAATTGATGTATCACAGTAGTGTGACGTAACACAGCTTCGGAGATTTGTTGGCAGAGAGCGCGGCGGAAGAGAAAGGTGAGGCTTAATAGGTGCAACTACAACATAATATGTAGTTCTCTTAACCAAGTAGTCCACTAGCAACAAATTCGTCCTTCAATTCTCCTCTCTTCTGTTATACGTCCCACCTATTTCCTAGTCGAGAGCATTTAGTAAGCTAAGACTGATTTAACGGAATGTTAAAATTCTTTTTCCGTAAGATTTACAAGATTACACAAAATAGTATGTACTGCTAAATGTATGCAATTAATTCTGAAAATATCCTACACAAAACGAGCAGCTAGCTATATTATCGTGTATCCTTTGTATACATTATAAACGAGAAAAAGAGATGTATTACTTTGCCTGCTAGAATGTATAAAGTGGTGTACAAAAATCTTCTCTTCAATTTGGAACAATATCGCAATCCGTTCTTGTGCTGAAAGCAGAACAAAACGTAACAACGGTTATCCTTTACGAGATACCGACGTTAACGTAATGAGCGCACGGTTAATAAGCCCGGGGGAACGGCTTTTAAGATGAACGCCCACATCTGTAGATATAAAAGTCTTACGCATGTTTCCTAAAGCGTACAGTTTAAGAGTTAGGAAAATATATCCGAATAATAGCAATAACAATAACAACAATAATAATAAATGCTTCAAGAATATTTTCTATCTAAATTAGAGATGCGGAAATTTAAATCGGGGATATGAATATTGCTTAAATTGCACTAACAAAGCCGAGAAGAGAGGGAACGGATCAAGTTCCATATCAAATTCCACGCAGTAAACGAAACGCGGATCGGAATCGCGTAGCATTATATGCAGCATAATTTTAACTCAAAAGTTGGGTTTTGTTTGAACTAAAGGAGTGTGTATAGGTACAGAAACGCTTGGAAAGGTAAGATTCAGTTTTAACTGAACTGGGAGTCATGGCAGACCAAAGAGTGAGGTCTCTACCTTTACCATGTCGAAACTCCCCGGCAGCAGATGATACAACCGCTGTCGTTCATCCCTGCAAGTTGGGAACCCGGGACTCTAAGATCGTCCCCGTTCCGGGGGACGGAGTTTACAGAGAGCTTCGTTTACCTGTTTCCCACGACGCCAAGTCGAAACTTACAATTCTAAAATAACACAAACTGCATTGCGAAATCTTCAAGTTATCACCTTACACCCTCACCCTCTCTTCTCCATGAACGCTGTTCCTGTTAGCGAGCGGACTCCCAGCCCAGATGCGGAGACATGATATATGAATGACCTGTACTATACCTTTATTTGCTGTTTGGTAATACAGTGTGACTGGTTCTACTCATTAGGCCAAAAATATAAATTCTTAATATACAGAATATGCAATGGATGGAATGTTGACTGTTTTTTGGTGTTCATTCCTTGATTTTTGTTAGCCGCATATGTTTCTAGCCCCACGGAGTACAGCACACATAGGGCTGAAGTGAAAGAACTCCAGGAGGCTATAGGCCACAGAGAGGCGTGAAGTCCCTAACAGTTTCAGGCTCGAAGACCCAGCCCACTGTTGCAACTGTCTATATAAGGTGATGAACGACCCATCGATCAAGCAGCACCAGATTGAAGATGAATGAACAAACATATTTATTTACCTTGAATTAAATATATTTTAACCTGGGGATTATGAGTTAGGTTAAATTTCCTCACAGTTGGTAACCGTTGAGTTAGTCCAATGACGGGGCTGCCATCTTCAGGCGTTTTGTTCTGCTTCTCTCTTGTACTAACCCCAAGGAAAGTGGTGCCCCATCCGCCAAACCTACTGCCGTTAGATCATTGTCCTGGGCTCTCAGTTTTCCTAGAGAGTATGGTTCCCATTTCCGCAGTTTCGGGATTGCCTTCCTCTGTAAGGCTGGGCAAGCGAGCCTAACCAGGTACTATCCTCCGGGTTAGAAGAACCTGGAGCTCACGTGGTCAGGGTCGCTGCTCCCTGAAGTGGGGCTTCAAAAAGAGATTTCCAAAAAATATGTTAAATTATATACCTTTAGGCCATATAAATATTGGAAGACCTAAACAACGCTGGAGATATCATCTGTAAGATTTCATAATAAATTTCCTCTGGGGAACGAAACGGTTCAACAGGACCAAGCCATGAGATTGATAATGGTGATCTTTTGTAGTGTTTAACGCCTGCTTTAACTACATACGGCACCGCAGCCGGTGACACTGGTGATGCATGGAATGAAGATGGAACACCGCTGGAATGAGATGGCGGGGGAAACTGGAGAACCCGGAGGAAACCCACCCCAGCGCAGCTTCGTTCACCGCAAATCCCATATGCGGTTGCTTGGGATCGTTGGTGGGGGTGGGGGTGGTGGTGGTGGTGGTGGTGGTGCTGGTGCTGGTGCTGGTGGTGGTGGTGGTGGTGGTGGTGGTGGTGGTGGTGGTGGTGGTAGTGGTGGTGGCGGCGGCGGCGGCGGTGGTGGCGGTGATGATATTTGAACCTTAACAGAACTGTTCAATAACCTGTACATACGTTCATAATACATAGGATGACGGCAAAGTTCAAAAGGCAGCAAGAAAACGAGAAAAGTGAACAGCTGAAATGAAACGACGGTGAAACTCATTAACTTACTTAATTTACCACAACGTAAAAACATTATGTAAGCCAGGAAAGTAAAAATACTCAATCCCAAACAACCTGAATAATAAAATAATAAACCACCAGCGTGCAGCAGGATACATTTAGCCATGTTCACATTCCTTTCTCTAGTATCAAACTTTCAGGCCTGACCTACCTCACTTAAGCAAGATTTATATATTCTCTCCTGGTCCTGTCAGCAGCGCACAACATATCAATCCGAAGCAGCAAATTTACCTTTCAGTCCTTCCTGCATCCCGTTATGCACCCAGGACTCCTCCCCTCTCCAGATGAGCAGAATCTGCTGCATTTACAAAGCAAGAGTTGTCATCCTCAGTGCACCAAATCTAAGCCACACAAGTCCTTGGTCAGTGAATCTGGCTTCTGCTATGTATTTCTGCCTATCACATTCCGAGTTTAGCCCTGATTGTGCTTCCTACCACTTTTTATCGCATAGAACCATTGTAACAACGCGACAAAGTCAGTCCGGTTACTTTTCTATCAGTTGTTCTTCTAAAATTCTATCACAAATACAGTTTTCTTCTCGTCGTTAACACAGTCTGCAATCTTTTGTGCCATCACAATTCACGAGTTTTACTCCTTGTAACCATGCTCGGTCCTTCCACTGTCTTTCTTCTTTTTCTCTGTCTGTTATACACTAACTACGACGTTACAATAACTAGATCTCGTTGAATCTTCTTTACGACGACCAACGTATCTTCCACGACGACACACAAGCACATCTACCTCGCACTCACTGGTACGCTGACCGAGTCATGTCTGTAACCGTAAAGCTCACTCACTGCTGTTTCCTGGCCTCCTTATGTAGTGGGCATGACGTCACACGGACCTTTCGCGAACTAGTTCAAACACGTCGGCGATGACGTAACCAGGTATTTCTCGAAGATACTGGAGAAAACTCTTCTGTGTAGCCACTTCAATTATTGTTAGTCACGTGTTCGCTCGCGTGAGTGGTGTAGGGAAGTTAACCTTGCGTTTTTGTTTGCTCGCCGGCCTAGTATGCGGTGTGAAGTAGCTTAGCTCAGTCCATCCGTTGTTATGCGCCAAACCTGGCGTCACACCACTGTTTGTTATCTTCAATACCGTTCAGGCGGTTCTTAATTTTTTTCGCACTCTTCGCTGCCAAAAATGTAACCTACTTCTGTGGTTTCCAAAGCTTTTTTGATGTACTCGTTTAGTTCCCTCCCATTCCCTACTGCTCATGGTGGCTGACTGCTCTATTTAGAGATTGTTCTCCATTAATAAATCTCATGCAATATTTAAGTCCTCTAATGGTGCGCTCTAATAGAAAGCCCAAAATGAAAAGTTAAAGATATGTAGCTGGGTAAAATAGGAAGGATGAAATCGGTAACCTTGCAGTCCAAAATGCACTACAGATGTATAATATCAATGAATGAGTAACAAAAGATAAAGTAAAATGAATATGCCATAATAAAGTATCATTATATGATATATTTTATTATATGCAGATGACGTAGCAATTATACAAGAAACAGAAGATGATCTGCAACGTTCAATACACCACCTTAACCAAATATGCAAAAGTTTTAATATTGAAATATCAATAGAAAAGTCAAAAATAATGGCAAACTGGGGTAAAATACCAATAAGGTCGAAAATAGTCGTTAATGATAAAGTATTGGAACAAGTATCCTCCTTCAATTATTTAGGGTGTGAAATCAGCAATGAGAAAGATAAAGATACAAACAAAAAATTAATGAGATTTCAAACAATCTGTGGAACAATTCACAAACCCCTAAAGAATAAAACAAGATCTGAAACAAGAATAAAATTTTATAATACCATGGTGGTCCCAACGTTACTTTATGGATGCGAAAACTGGGTACCTACACAAAGAACCATCAGTAGAATACAAAGATTCTTGAGAAGAACAAAAGGATGTACAAGAGAAGACAGAATTAGAAATGAAAATATAAGAAATGAATTACAAGTGGAAGCTATCACCTCAAGAATGGATAGGTACAGAAGAAGATGGTTTGAACATGTTGGAAGAATGGATGATACAAGACTGCCAAAAGTAGTTTTCCAATATAGTCCTAAAGGAAAGAGGGACGTAGGGGGGCCGAGGAAAAGATGGAAGGAGACACTGTGAAGACGGAACAGGCGAGAGCCTAATCCATGAAGTGAAGAAGAAGAAGAAGAAGAAGAAGAAGAAGAAGAAGAAGAAGAAGTATCATTAAATAGGCAGCTAAGCCACTTACAGAAGCAAGAATATCGGTCCATCCGAATGAGGAAAGATAGCTTTCTGAGTGAGCGAAATGTTCAGTCCATAAAGATGATCAACATAAAAACTGTAATTCTCACACGGAATTTATTTTAAAACATAACATTTTGGACTATTCGTAGGATAAGTAATTGTCATGTCTCTGTGTGTGTGTGTGTGTGTGTGTGTGTGTGTGTGTGTGTGTGTGTGTGTGTGTGTGTGTGTGTGTGTGTGTGTGTGTGTGTGTGTGTGTGTGTGTGTGTGTGTGTGTGTGTGTGTGTGTGTGTGTGTGTGTGTGTGTGTGTGTGTGTGTGTGTGTGTGTGTGTGTGTGTGTGTGTGTGTGTGTGTGTGTGTGTGTGTGTGTGTGTGTGTGTGTGTGTGTGTGTGTGTGTGTGTGTGTGTGTGTGTGTGTGTGTGTGTGTGTGTGTGTGTGTGTGTGTGTGTGTGTGTGTGTGTGTGTGTGTGTGTGTGTGTGTGTGTGTGTGTGTGTGTGTGTGTGTGTGTGTGTGTGTGTGTGTGTGTGTGTGTGTGTGTGTGTGTGTGTGTGTGTGTGTGTGTGTGTGTGTGTGTGTGTGTGTGTGTGTGTGTGTGTGTGTGTGTGTGTGTGTGTGTGTGTGTGTGTGTGTGTGTGTGTGTGTGTGTGTGTGTGTGTGTGTGTGTGTGTGTGTGTGTGTGTGTGTGTGTGTGTGTGTGTGTGTGTGTGTGTGTGTGTGTGTGTGTGTGTGTGTGTGTGTGTGTGTGTGTGTGTGTGTGTGTGTGTGTGTGTGTGTGTGTGTGTGTGTGTTAGAGAGAGAGGAAGAAAGAAAGAAAGAGAGAGAGTTTGATAACTGTAGGTTCTCAATAAATCAGCTTCTTCAAGAAGCACAATACAAACAACAATTTTAGGTAGTTAAGATAAAGAAACCATAAAGTTAAAGATTATTATTAATTAATTACTAACAACTTCATGTTCTTCCTTTAAATGATATTCCATAACACCCATAAGTAATGACACGAGTGATTGTCAATTTATCTACAGAATTTGACTCACGCGTTACATTAAGACTATTTGACGAATTAAAGGATGATATAGCCTTTGAAATGTTATTTGAATGCTGTATTGTAAGTAGTAACCTCTTAAAAGAAATATGAAGCAGGGACGTAACATCAGCATCCATTGGCACGGCCTAAAAGATTATTTTATTGATGCCCCAACCCTTTAAGCTGTTAGCAATGTCAGAAGTTGTAGTATCTGCTGTTAATTTATAAGCTCGTTCAATACAAAACTTGTCAAACAGTCCAAACTTATTTCCTGTTGTTTGTTCTGAGGTTTCCCTCTTACAATCATCATATATTTCAGCATTAGATGCTTCACCGAAGTGATAGTCAGCCATTTTTCAAATTTGAATAGCGGCTCTGTTGCGTCAAATTACGTAAGTTATTGCGCGGCTGTAGCACTGTCCAGCTAAATTTTCTAACCTGATCATAACATAAGAAAATCAGAGGAAGTGATAATTAAAATTCAGGGAGGTGATAATAAAATCTGATAAATTTTCCGCGAATGAAGGGTGTCGTTGGTTGATATTTGAAATTGTTATGCACTTGATTAGTTGATTTCAACTAAGTCACGTATGAGTGGAATAGTCATACAATATTTCAAAGTGAAACTTTCTACAGTCAGGGAGGCCGTTCCCAGCAGCACACCAAATGACAGTTATGCCAAGCAAGTAGTGCGTGGTAAAAGTAGAGTATAATGTTAACATCATCGAAAATTAAGAAAAATGGCACCAATACTGCTAAAAAATTTTCGAAGCAAGAACCCAAAGCAACCAACTGTGTTACGTGATAATAGTGTCGCATAACTATTATTGACGCAGAATTGGAGACAGAAGGTGCATAGACATCCACCATAGTTCCCTAATAAGTCGCCTTACATTGGGACCTGTTTGCCCTTTCTTTTCCGGAACTAGGAACGCTTACGCGGTAGAACTTTCCCAGCGATAAGCAATAGACATTCTTCCACTCTAACCAGGAAAGCAAGGCCTCTGACAGCATTCAATACTAAAATTTTAGAACTCTATTAGGCTACCTTAGATTATCATAAGTGTAGACTACGGTAGCTTTGCTAGTAGAATTGGTCGGTTAAGAAACTACCCGTGTTACCCGTACGTTAGGTGTGTTGCATAGCTGTCGGGCGTTACCTCATCGATTGCGTTGTTTACGTTTTTTGACCATGTTTTACCGGATTTCTCTAGAAACTGGAAGCGTTGAACATTGAATCTCCTCGAAACAGAGAGTGTATATAAAGTGCCGCTTAACCTACGGAACATTAGTATCTTCAAAAACATTTAGAAGCTCCTCTAAATAGACTACAGTTCAGATCGAAGATATTGATAGTGATCACGAAATGTTATTTTGAACCGAAAAGTACAATTTATATTTTTATCACAGTGACCAAAGTCATAATTTGGTGATCAATATGTTTGAATGTCTCGTAAAATTTCTTAATTCATTGTATTGTGTTTGTTTTCCTGCCAATTGTATCAATATTACCGCTAATCGTGCCATTTATTTCGTCATTACTGAAACATAGTTTTGGTAGAGCACAGCTCTATTCGGAACCTCTCACCAATGTGAGCATACGACTAGACGCTGACTATTTAGTGCACTAACAAAAAGAGAAAAAATCGAACAACTTTTGTGCTAATTATTACTGTATAAATGAGTTCCCAGGACGCAGTTTAGGATACATAGAAATTTTCTTGACTAGTGAGGAAACAAATGCAGTTAGAAAAACACGAGGATTATATCGATAACTGAAAATAAAGAAAATAAAGTTAAAAAGTAGGATACGAATTACTCATATCAATGTACATCGTAATATTTTATCGAACTGAATGATTCTATTAGTTCCAGGTATGAAATATGTTTCTAAAGTAAATGTATTTACATTAAACTGCTCGTAAGTACTTTGCAACAGTCAAAGGTAATAGAATAACAAGATTTTTCTCCATGAAATCACTTATCTATACAGAAAGGAGCCTAAGGAATGCAATCTAGGCTATTACCAGAAAATGTACAGAAGCTTACGATAAACAAATTCCGAATTTGTATACGTTACGTAAATAAATTTCGCATACAGTGGAACTCGGATAATTCGAACGTTTACAATTCGAAATCGAAGATTTTCCTTCGGCCCCTGAATTTTGCTTGTTTTATTTCAGTTGTATGTACAAAAATTTACATTGATTTCCCTAATTCGTTTTGAGGTCATCTTTCATATGTAAACAAAACAAAGCAAAATGTGTTCGTCCATCATTGCACACAAAAAATAAAAAATAAAATGTACATACAATAAATTAATACAATCTACAAACTACATATTGTTGAGCTGCATTTGGTATATAGATAAAACACCGTGGTTGTTAATATACTATACACCGGTTCACCTTTTTGAAATCCTCTCTTTTAATTAAGTATACCAAATTTCCCTACTTTTCAGTATCCCAATTTTTTAATTTTCACAAAGTAGTTTTCTTTCGTCCTTCCTGACAATTCACCTAACTTCTTAATCCCCTCTGTATTGTTGAACTTTCTAATTCTCATCTTTATTATTTCTCTTGGTAATTTTTACCACCTAGCTGGTTCCCATTTATCCTTCCATAATTTAGTCCCTTTACAATCCAAAATAATGCATTTTGTATTAAAGCAATGTAAAAAACCAGATTACACGTAATTCGAATTTCGTTTTCCTTAATTCAAAGCTTTTATTCACAAATGTCAGTCGCAAATCAACCTAAACCCGAAAATTTAATGTAACTTCGTCCATGTCTTTCTGCAAAAGAGGTCATCGCTCCGGTTTTGTCGGAATGCATTTGGAATGCAGTTTAGGGGGTGGAATAGGTTTCCTAGCTGCTGACCTTGAACTTCTATACCTGCTACCACATCCCCTTGTTTAAAACACGTGCGTCTTTAGTTGTCGCTCGAGCCTCCTACTTTCAGTGTGTTACAAATCAATGGTCTCTTAATAAACCACGTGTCGAGTACAAGACTAACTTTTGCGAAAAAGGTCACCATTATTCGAGAAGTTGAAAAGATTTGAAGAAAAGTTCCGAGATTTTGAAAGAATACAGGTTACCATCGAACACCGTGTCGAGTTATCTGAAGAATAATGAGAGAATTTTAAGCAGTGCCTAGAGTTAAAATGGAAAGAGTAGAAAAAATGAGACGACTGGAAAATCCTGATGGATATATTGTGCATAACCTTTGTAATTCGAATTCTTAGATAGTTCGAATTTTTTTCTTGTCCCTTCAGCTTTGAATTATTCAATTCTTACCAATTTTTAATTTTCAAATTTTGCAAAATGATCTTCCTATGAATTCTACCTGTAGAGGCTTCAGAAATGAGAAAAAGTGCAAAGCTGAAGGACCTAGATCGCCAACAGCTCTTGGAAGAGGGCACGTTACAATGTATGAGTTAGCATGTACCTAAAACAAATGTGTAAGTCGATTACAAGTCAGTAAATACTTGAGCAATGTTTGAGCCGAAGGTATTTAGTTAGCGGTAGCGATGCCATTAGAATTACGGCACTATAGGCGTTTGCAAGTGACTGTACGTACCAGAAGATGGGAGGCAGCCACTACGCTCTGCTCTCCTCTCCTACAACCCTTTTTCTTCTCTCTCTGCCTCTCCCACTCCTCTCTCCTACCCAGCAGTACTAAATTTCTACCTTTAAGAATTCCCAGAGTACAGAATCTGTGTTCTTGCGCGCGTGCATCCTTCCACCCCCTCTTGCCGCCCGCCCGCCCGTCTCTTCCTCTACAGCAGCCCGTCAAGTTCTAATCCTATCCAGCATCCAACACATATTCTCTTTCTCGCTCTCTCTTTGGGAGCTTGGCCTGACGTCTGAGCCCCCCGATCGATGCTGCTCCGGGGCCGGCGTGCCCGGAAAACTTAAAGCAGGCCGCCACCAACAGTAGCTGGCCGAGGTGTGAACTAAGGCGACGACAATCGACTCCACCCTAGCAAAGATAACGGCTTCTGCCCCCCACCCCCGCCGGTCTAATCCATAAACCCATCACTGACAATGCCTTCTTATAATCACCATGTAGGTATCTACCAGTGCATTCCCCAAGACTTGACTTGTTGCCTAGTACTACACGTGCCAGGTCCAACTCTGTGAGAAGCTTCAAGTTTAACATATATATTTACCTTTCACCCCTTACTACACATTTTCTGCAATGATGTCTTCCAGACCAGCTGTTCTTAATCTGTGGTACGAGAAGAAGCTTTCTAGCGGTACGCGGCAGGTCAATAAAACATTAAAACGGATTTGGCGCCACCTCTTTAGAAGTCACTTGGACTTGAGTCTGCTGTATTTACAGAATTCTCCTTGACCAAGATTCTGAGCTATCAACGTCACAAAACGAAGTAGGCTTGCACCTAAATGTCCTTAGAATGTGCAAACCAAATTTTCAAAGTTAAAATGCCTCCCCCCCCCCCCCCCCCGAAATCCGGCTTAAGTGGAAAGCTGTGTGTCGGTGTATTGATGGTGCTAAGACCCTGAGTGGTCACATCACTGGGCTGTTAGGTCACATTAAAAACATTCCACTTATTGTAACTTCTCTTATTGTGTCCTTCAGTGCAATGTTTCGGTGACTAAGCACCTTCCTGTTGAAGCTTATTACTTAAGAAAGGATTCGCAACATTTTTATTTTTTAAAATGGGTACAGGATTTCAAAAATATTGAGAACTTCTGCTCTAGACCACTAGATCCTATTGTTAAATTAAACAATACGTAGTACTGGGACTTCCAACTAACGCAGCATTTGATACAGGAGGCTCTGTTTTGATTATCGTTTATCCTGATATACGAACACCAACAATAAAGTTAAGGCTTGATACCGAAATTACTTACTGAAAGACATAAAATTTAGTGGCGGCTAATAGCTGATCATTTTACAATCAGATTATTTTTCTCCTGTTGTACTAGTAAATTCTGTGAGGGCAAATGATATGTCACCAGCTTTACAGCGTGATTTTACAGCATGCTGAACTATACAACACCGCAAGGCGTGGCCAGCCTCTCATTGGATAGTGCCTTGGCCAGCTCCTGCCACTCGTCATTAGATTTTGTGCCTATTATACCAACATTAATAGTTATATAAAGAGAAGATACCGAAATGAGATAAACACTTGCAATAAATAATTTCCACATATTAAAACCAATGCATAATGTAAGGTGAGCGAGTGAGTGAGTGAGTGAGTGAGTGAGTGAGTGAGTGAGTGAGTGAGTGAGTGAGTGAGTGAGTGAGTGAGTGAGTGAGTGAGTGAGTGAGTGAGTGAGTGAGTGAGTGAGTGAGTGAGTGAGTGAGTGACCTATAAGGGCTGGTCTACAACAGGATAATTTGGGCCCGAAGGAGAAACATGAATTACAATTCTACCAGTGAATAAGAAGGCACTAGGCAAGTTCTGTGTTGAGCAAAAGGCAATTGAACATTTCAACAAACTCACTCAACAAGAAATCCATTAGTCAGATTCCGGGAATCAGAAGTAATCAGATTCACCTGCAAAATCACACGTACTTCAAATCTTAAAATTAAAAAGAAAGGAGTCTTAGAATTTAGCAAGTCACAGAATAAATTAGGTGTTCGGGATTCGAATTAGAAGTTTTAAGGTTTGACAACGTATTCCGCGGTAGTCATGAAGAATAATTGCTGCAAGAGGATTCTCCGCTCAGCATTTCAGTGACTCACGACAACTTACGCTTCTCACTTTATTACGGAAACAAGCTATTTTAAACCGTAAATTTATTAATACATTAGAAATTATCAGATAGTTAATACAGTTAGTAGTTAGTATTTAATACAGTAGCTTGTGTTAAGGTTCAATACAGTTTAATTCTACAGCCGTCAACTCGCTTCAAAGAATTCACTTATTAGCCTCCATTAAATACTCGTATATCAATCAACTTAATTGGTGACATATATCCTCACACTCACCCACACATATCCTGAGAAAACAGTATAGTTCACCACTGCAGCAGCCGGTAGCAGATTCAAAGAGGAAGATATCGAAGGCATTAAAAGTGTCGCACGTAGGGACAAAGTTATCAGCCCAAACATGACTCAGAAAATTAATCCCATTATAAACCGTAACTCATCCCTTCGAGCTGGCTGCGTTATTCCCTTAAACAGATTATATTCTTTGAGTGTTCGCCCTACTTGCTTGTTTGCATCTGGGGTGGTGAGTCTGCAACCTTAACTTAATAGCCTTCAAATGTTTCAGGCTAGAGTGTTGTCTACTTCTATGAACCACCCTGGGCTGCAAGAAATAATCAGCTCTGCAACCAGTTGAGAAATTACCTACCCACGACTAATAAGTAATTCATGTTATACAGCAAGAAAATTCTTTGGAATGTTACAACATATTTCTTTTCCAATGGATTTTGAACTCCGTAGATGAACTCAACACTTCTACTTGTTCCGAACAACAACTGCAAATGTTAATAGACACTATGTTCTTCTGAATACCTAGTATGCATCCTCATAGCACTTAAGCCAATAATTACAGTCAACCCAGACATGAAACACCAGCACATAAGCTAACGACTGGCAGATCAATACCTGAGCAACACTATAAATAACATCTTTAAGGCAATACATGAATCTCGCTTAGTCCTGTCCAGGTTTCATGGACTGTACCAAAAAGTAACACTTGACGCGCTTGCATGCAATGCATGCCAACTAAGTAGTATTCACATGCTAACCGAGATGCTAGAGGAACTTGACAATAGCATGAAACTTGAGCGCAAAACACAGAAATGCACGTAATAACAGGTGGTGGAGTTTAATGGGTACATCCCCCCCCCCCTTCCCAAACTGTTGGCCATTGTACGTGGGCCTTCGTCTGTAACCGGCTTTTTCCCCTTCCCTCTGATTTAGTGCCTTGTGCTTTTATATTTTTATTGTTATTATTTTATATTTGAAACTTAGTGAAGACTTATCAGAACCTAATTCTCATAATGGGAAAGTATTATTTTTAAAAGTTACTTTTAGCACTTATAAAACGTTAATGTTATATGACATGATTAAATATCAAGTAAGGTTATTTAAAGAAACTTAAAACTTACACCATAAACTTAGTATTATTCAAGCATATGACAGCAAAAACATGCCCATACATTTTCAGATTAGTTAAGGGACATTTGGAATGAAACATCTCCAATAAGCAGTCCAAATCCCGTCCAAGAAGAGAATGAAACTCAGCGACTAGTGAACGAGGATGTGAATGCGGTGTTCCTAGCAACTCCGCCCATTCAACAGGCCAACAGCATTGTACGAGTATTTGCTTACATCGGTGCAGCATCGCTGACGGCGCCTGTACAAAGGTTTACTAATTGGATAATCACTCACTAGCACAACTACGTCCTATAAGCACCTTCATACTCAATGTGTTTTAAAGGTTCTCTTAATGTGTTAAATATCAAAAGTGTTAATACAAATGTCATGTGATACGAATTGGTGTGAAGAAAATAGTGAAGTAATGTATTATCGAACTAAGATCATCTTTGGTGCTTGTATATAGGCTATATGAAGGTTATAAGGACAAGCAGATTTTGTTCGCAATTATGTCATACCGACTAGAAAATGTAACACAGTTTAAAAAGAGGTCACGGTACTTTGGTAGGGAATGTGAGGAAAGAATATTGTTTGAGAAATAGAACAGGAAAGGAAATTCCCGAAAGACACAACAGCATGTTACAAGAGCTTTGTAGCAAAAAGATTAAAACAGTATTACAATAAGAGAAGAACATCCGCAAACTCTCAAAGTAGGTTCCTAAGTTGTGTGCAATGTGCTGCAAGGGATGTGGGCGTCAATGGGTATCAGCTCAAAACTATACAAGATAGGGGTTTTAGCGAGTGCTTCAGTTCCGATCTGTGTGCACCAGTGGATTTTCATTGGTTATTAACCTTACACTATACTCCAATCTCATTATAGACTCTCTCCGTACAAATTCTATGCTTTCCAGGACATGCAGATTCCATTAAATATTTCACATTGTAACCTATTAATTGAAATAGTTAAATTAAATAGTTCGAACTGTCTCCAAACAAATACATATGTAGTAATGTAACTAAAATTCCACAAGTAATACTTCCACATGACTAAATTTCAAATCGTACGGAGATTCACTTTCTCGTCTATAATTTCAGATTCTAGAACACAGATGGGGAGAACTGCCTCAACGAGTCACTTCCCTTACATCTTAGTTTTAACCCCTTCCAGTACCTCACAGCGGTTAGCTACCAGGCCACGCCTCCTGCTATTGTCCATCTACCTCAGAGAACCATCAGTTCCTTCAAATTGCGTCAGTAAGTGGAGAGGTTAAATACTCGATTGCACTGCTATCACCCCTCTTCCCCGTGCCTGTTCTAGAGAGATCAGGAAATAGACCTAAACAAATCTAAACGGAAATCAAACGTGACACCTCCGGATTTCATAAGTTAGGATACTAACCACTAAACTGCAGAGGCAATCAGACAACTTCTTAAGGACGAGAGTTGCCTGCTGTATGGAGAATGATAAAACGATTTTGAAGATTTTTCTGTGTAAATTTTGGATGAAGTTATTATAGTATTTATATTTGCTTATACTAACTAAAAGTTTTAATAGATATATAGAAATTATTCTCAATTGTATATCCGTAAATTGCGAAAGAAATTTGGTTAGAATTCGGATGTTCGAAAAATGAGGGAATATGATAAGTATAGGAAACTTCCATATTAGCATTTTGAGATAGTGAACCGTGTAACAGAGATGCATTGTTACAATAATAAACTATCACAATGCATTGAAAACTGCTCATTTTAACATTATTGATTAATTGTGAGAAACTCCGCTTCTGTTATCATGGATTAGGCTATTGTCTGTGCCGGTTTCACGTAGGTCCACCGTTTCCTAGGTCGTCCTATCAGCCTTCGTCCTTTTGGTTTATATACCCTGCTCGGGGATTCTCTCTGGGGTCATTCTTTCTAAATGTTGGAACCAAATTTCTCTATATTCCAGTAATTTTGTTAAAAACAGAATCAATGTTTGATTCATGTCTAATATCCTCATTTTTCTTGTTTTACCTTCTAGTGTTCATTTAAATGCGCCATTTATCACTAAACTTGCTAATTTTCAGATTTCTATCTTGATTTACTTCATAACTCAAGTCGCATCCAAGATAATTAAAAAGTAGCACTTTTTCAATAATATTATTCTCAATTAAAATTTTTGTTCTTGCCTGGTATTTACGTGGAATGCCATTATCTTGGTTTTTTGACCTGAAATTTTCATATTATATGCTTTACTAATTTTATTTAATTCATACATTGCCTTTTGAAGTTCATTATCATTATTGAACATTAAAACTACATTATCAGCGAATGTTAATATATTTAATGTTCTTTGTCCTATAGTAACACCACTACTTTAAATTTTCATTTATATGAAATATCGTCTAAATATATGTCAAATAAAATAAGTGATAAACTGCATCCTTGTTTGGGTCCTTCATTTATTTTAATTTCTTCTGTTAATTTTCTATTTATTTCAATAACCATTCTATTATCCACGAATAAACTTTGTATGATTTAATCAGATGCTCTGTTTTTAATATGTGCCATAATTTATTCTGTGACAAAACTCAAAGCTGTTATTGTAAGTTAAATCGTGCAAATGTTTGAGGTGCCTACCATGACAGTTTAGCAACTCTGCTAGTGAGTGACTGAGTGAGTGAGTGAGTGAGTGAGTGAGTGAGTGACTTGTGTTTAAGGGCCCGTCGACAACTAGGTCATTAGGGCCCG
Organism: Tenodera sinensis; assembly: GCA_030765045.1. Lineage (NCBI taxonomy): Eukaryota > Metazoa > Arthropoda > Insecta > Mantodea > Mantidae > Tenodera > Tenodera sinensis. The sequence continues at coordinate 56,186,611 of CM060965.1, read as the reverse complement.
GTTTTGGATTAAGGCTGCAGAATTAGCTTATCTGCTGCTCGTGATTTCCATGCTAGCAAACACGATCCTCGCTATGAGCTCTGCTTGTGTTGACTCAAGTGTCGTATACGAATAATGTTAAGCGTCCCACAGAAATTTGTTTGTGTGAGATGCGGGGATTTAGGTGGACAGCTCCCTCCACATATTCATCGTTTAGTCCCATAATGCCTCTCCAACACATGATTCACTGTATCAAAACACAGTGGACATGTTATGAAGCATGTGGACTCACTTTCCAGAAAGATGTCATAATGAAAGAGTTGATTTAAAATTACGTATATAATTATATTCAGGTGTCACACAAACCTCAACGTCACAGGTGCAGGGCGGTCATTTGGAGTCTTAGGGAGTGCGAAAATCTCAAGAAGGGCGTCGGCTGAATCGTAAGCAAGGCGAGGTGTGAACGAAAAGACCCCACCCTAGCGAAGATAACGAGCTCAAAGCTTCAACCCCTTCTCTTGCCCATTATCGTCTTTCCGGAAGTATTATCTGCATATCAGATCAAACACACTAAGGATGGCCGAGCTCTTCCTTGCGATCCTCCTCATTTACATAAAGCCCCTTATGTCAGGACACAAATATAATACTTTCAATTCTCGCATACCTAGTTGTAACTATTTTTAGGTATGATTTGTCAAAGAATTTTAAACGTACATTTTGTATTATTTTTATGAATTCCTGTAGCAACAGGCTTCTGAAGTATTCTATGTATAATTTCTGAAGCAAAAGTGCTCTAAAATACAATACACAGGTGAAATTATACATATAATATGAATATCTTCAGAAAGCTTTTTAAACGTTGACGTATTTTGAAATGTTCTGAATTTTTTCTGGGTCATACGACAACCCTTCTGGAAACGTTAACAGCATGACGAAAATATATTGTGCGTTATGCCTGTGTGTGTATCTGTGTGGAGGGGGAGGGTAAACAAAGTAATACTAGGATGGTAGGAAGTAAAGAATGCAAGAATAAACTATCTAGAAATACTATAGCATCTGCGATACTTTATACTGATGATTAGCTCTTACTAAACACAACAGAACATGATTTGCAAAAACCGCTCATAGTTTACAATATTGTAACTAATTTGCAAAATCAGTCCAGTTCAATTACTTTTTCTGTTACTTTAGTTTCTTCCAGGCTGAAGTGCAGATCGTTAACACATCTAAAGTTCTCTGCGATCTTACAACTCATAATGGTTTTCTTTTCGTAACTTTGACACACACCACTTTGTCTTCCTTCACTTCCTCCGTCTCACAAACAGATGGCTTTGGCGATACTACCACTCAAGACTCACTAAAACTTCTTCAGTGTCTTCACTTCGACGCGACAATTCTCTCACGACGACTGTACACTTAGCACTCCTAACTGTCCTTCAACCTCACAACTGTGTCTAAAAACCTGCCCGCTCTCTCGCGTCCCCCAAGGTTTTGTACCGGAAATGACGCAGCACGGATTTATCTGAAAATTCACCCTTTGCTTATGTTTACTCGCAGCCAGTGGTGTGAGCCAGTCTGACCTAGAGCCTTTGATGTGCTGTCGCTGTCGGACGGTGTCACAATATTCCAAATGTGACATGGCAATAACCAGAAATAAAATTAAAACAGTGGCAATGAAGGGAAATGAAGTGCTCATGTCGAAAATAGTAAAAAAAAATGGAATTATAATAGATCAGGTACGAGAATTTTTAGCGTCTAAACAACAAAATTTCTTATATAATGGATACCATAAATTTAAATTACCCTGTACTCTACATGTAAGATGTGCTGTTTCAGTAATTTCTGTAACCGGCTAAATAAATGCTCTTTATTATATATATTAATTATTATTAAATAATTATATATATTTATTTATTAAATAATAATTACATATATTATTTAACAAAACACTACTTAACCGAAATAACTGCTCTATCACGTGATCTAAGCAATGGGCCACACGCGTGACGCAGGCAACCCTCGGGAAGCTACGCCCCCATATTTCCCAAATCTAAGGGAACCATGTACAGTGCCCGGGGTTGTTTACCAGATAAGAACAAAAGAACGACACACATGCTAGCTGCTGTTTCCGCGCTTTCCAATTGGAGGAAACAAAAAGATAAAAACGGAACGGAGGACAAAGACAGAGCTAAAGCAAAGATATGTTGAAGCCACCGCTACCATGTGCGTGCGTGCGTGTTTATCTCAGTATACACATACATATCACGATGAATAAGTACATACACAGACAGAGGCGGTCCTTTTGGGTTAAGCGAACCAACAGCATGGGGTGTGGGGCAGCAGCCACCCTTCATAACGACAATTCAGTACAAGGGAACTCCGGGAGTCTCGGGCCCGTGCCAGTGGCGTGTGTATTTTCTTCTTCTGCACTAGGAAAAAAATTATAGCCTTCCGTCCGTATGGTACCAAGTTATGTGTGAATTAAGTTACCCAAGAACACCTTAAGAAGCATAAATAACAAGAAAAATTAAATTATTTTATTTGTTTTCCCTTTCAAGGGTTGACTTAATTAACGCTACCTTTAGGCATGAACATTTCATTAATTTTTTTAAAACATTCCGCTTTTCTTATATTCAGTATTTTTATTGTAATGCGATGTGAATGAACAGCGGAGGAACTTTCACACAACGCTATCCTGCACGGATCTGTTGTGTGCTGCTACCCACGGAAGGAAGATATCAGGTGAAGGGAGACCACAGGCTGGCAGAGAGCGGGGCAAAACAAAGCCGCAGAGACGTGCGGAAATTCCTAACAATTCCAAAGATAGCCACCAGGCGCACCACCAAAGCTCCACGTCACCAACCAGAGGGGGCCGCGGAACGACCGAGTGGCCTGGCCTGCCCACATAACTTGAATCACCACGCTAGCAACCAGACCTGAAGGATGACAAGGAAAATGAAATGGGGAATTGAAGGAAAGGAAACCTTGGATTAGAAGCCACTCCAACATTTGCCTAGCGACAAAGGAAGCGTAAAACGACGTGCACAAACGTGGAGGGATCCCTAACGTTTCCAGGTTGAACGCATCCAACACTGTTTAAGGTACCGATGAGCCCCAAAACTAGGGGATTCCTCTTAAGGGGAGCCTGGTTAGTGGACAACTCCAACCAGCCCCAAGGAGAAACCTTCATATAGAGTACACCGCGCAACCACAGCACGCCGAACATAGTCGCCTGTCCTGCATCCCTGAGACAGACGATGGTGGAGATTGACGGGTACAGGAAGTCGTGGCAGAAGAAGAGCCATTCCTAATTCGCCTAACAATCCGGGGAAACCAGAAAAAAGTTACGGTCAGAGAGGGCCGCCACCAGGAATCGAATCCGAGAGCTCCAGAATGCGAGTCTCTTACGTTATCGTGGGACTATCTGGCTCGTTTTATGAAGAGGTGCAAAATAATGGACCCAAAAGGTATCAATGGGAAATATGCAATAAGATATTTTCTTAGCAAATTCTAACTTATTTTAGAACACTGGTGGACTAACGCACAGCATATTTTTAAACAAATTAAGCACAATTTTGGGACCACTCAGAATATAACTTCCTTTCTGATATCTACCTGTATAGTAACTTATCCTAGCAGCCAAATTAAAAATTATATATTTAATAGCAGAAACTATAAACGATATTACAACTTATACTTTCTCGTACACTTCAAGACATTTAAATTTGTTTTATACATGTTAGATATATGTATACTTATTAATTGAGCCAATTTTTCAATAATAAAAAAAACAATAATTAGCAAGACGGGAGACGAAATATAGAAAATGGTCAGGAAGAAAAATAAACAAAGAGAATGGACTACGGAAAGGTTTGGAAAGAAATACATCCTTGCAAGTGAAGAATGACAGAAGTTTCGAGGTCGAAAAATGTATTATAATAAATTTTTCATGTTCAACAGCAAAATGGGATAGGTAATGAGGCTGAATGAATGCCCTGCCCATGGCCGCAAAACCATGACATGATTAAAATAGTTTCAAATTTTCCAACACTAAACATTCTTACAAACTCATATTCCTGTATATTCGTATTAGTCGAGATAAACATTTGCAGAAATTATGTTATTGCTTATTTCCTTGTAGCTGCAAGGGGAATATATCGCTTTGAGCAATAGTCAAATCTTTTAAAGCTTTCAGATCTCGTTCTCTTTGCATGGTTAACATATACAAAAAAGAACAACGATGTTCCATTTCACGAAAGTTTCAAGTTTTCCGAATCTGACACAAACAACAAGGAATTGCTCAAAAATGATTCACTCCAAAAAAGTTTATTCACACATAAATTGTGTGTTTTAGTGAGATCTACAATTTTTGTATATTAAGAATTTGTCTCTTACAGCAGTTTAAGAGTTATTCACAAGTCATCCAAAGTAAACAGGACTACATAGGCGATAGCCAGAAAATTCAAAATATACATTTCATTTGTCATAAAAGTATTTCAAGCATATGACATTTTAATCAAAATCCTTAGAGCCATTTTCAAGAAAATCAAACTTCTCGAAAAATTTTACATGTAAAGGGTAGTTTAGGGTGGGGCTATTTTCTTCAAAATCTTCGTGTTGCATCCTTTAAAGACATTAAACCTAAATAGCAACTTTGGTTTTTAAGCAAATTTTCGTTTTTGAGTTATTCTGCACGTGCGCAGACACACGCACGCGCATAAACACACGCACCTTTTTCTAAAAATGGCTTTTTTGGATTCAGGGTGCCTCAAAACTTATTTCCAGTGAAACCTCGACATCGATTTTTTGGGTGGAATGCAATACTCCCTCTACTTAAGTATAGAGGATGTTAATTTAAAAAAAAATCTACTTAAATAGAGAAAGTAAAAAACTGACGCAGTTTCTAACTTGAATAATCGGGGCATAAAAGGTAAGTGATAAACCTAGACACAAAAATGATCAGTACCTAATACTAAGTTTATTAAGAATACGGACATATAATCAAGGGAAATAACTTAGCCGCTTATATACGTTTACATATGGAATAAAATGGAGCCAATAACCGAACACGGGTTATATAATTGTCCCCATTCACTCCTGAGACAATATAGGTGCTCCACCTATGCTAACCCTAGCGTAAGAATATGTGAAGAAAGCGGTGAGGGAAATGAGTGGTCAAAGAAACTCTTGTGAGATAAACGTTTAGAGGATTAGTTCTTAATTGAATATTACTGGTTTGGTTCTAAGGAATCCAAGAATGTAAACAAACCGGAGAGGTATTTACACTGCATGTCATGTAGCACTGTATGGCATCACGTGTTACTATAGGATTTCAAACGTTTACGGCGTTGAATATTGATTAGAGCTTCTTATGCAGTTTCCGATGGACATGAGTATGAGATGGCCATTTATCGATTATTCATTTCCTGATAATAGGCATGGAGTTAAATATGGCCGAAAGCTCGAGCAACTTCATAAATATTACACAGCTGGCAATCCGAGAAGCTCTAATTACATATTACTGTTTTGACCACGGACCTGTCTACTTGTGTTTCGCTTAAAGTGATTAAGCAGTTGTGATGGAAATGATTGCTACTGATAAGGAGTCGTGCGCTTACCACGGTTACGCTTGCTGAAAGTACGTAAACATTACAGGTGACGTTATAAAATCCACCTGAGTGAAAAAGGGTCGAATAAATGTGTTGAAAGATTAACAAGAGGAATGATCGGGACATCAGTATGAAACAAATGATGAAGGCTACTTAGAAGGCACAAGACGCAATTATAAGGCTAAAAAGAGAGCTAGGAAAGATAATTCTTAAACACTGTTTTTAAAACGGTTCTTAAACTTAAATACCTACTTTGGTTTTTAACCGACTTTTCGTTTTTGAGTTATACTGTCCACAGACTGACACACAGACACCCACGCCCACACGGACCTTTTTCTAAAAATGCTTTTTTTGGATTCAGAGGGCCTCAAAGCATATATTTCCGGTGAAATCTCGATGTCGAATTTTTGAGTGGCATATAATACTTCCTCTGCTATACGTAGTAGAGAAAGTAGAAATAATTACAAAGCCTATTAAGGGCATTCTAAGCAAGCCAGTACAACATAATTTTGCTAGTCCAAAGAATAGGAAACCTGATTGGAATCGTGTTTGCAATCGAGGCACTTTTCAAAATTATTACACCCAAGGTCAAGGTTATCCTTCGATATTAATTATAATTACTACGTACAGTGGTAATCTTAAAGTAAATGAAAATGGCTGTTATTTCGCGTACTGGAATTTCTAATCCTCGCTACCCAAAATTTCTCTTCGTGTACTTCTGGAGAAGGTTGACCACTTTTTCCGTAGACCGTATTTTCACCACTTCTTGGGGGGGGGGGGGGGGGCGTATCCACCCCTGATCTGCCGTAAAGTGCATGGTATCAATTATCCATTTGTGTATTTTGTAGACAGAGGGCCTGAGTGCATATTGGGGAAATTGAATTTTCAGCTCATTTACTCGCTGGAAGTGTCTGTGCACTGGGAATTAAGGACTATACTTAGTAATATCTAAGTATAGATGCAAGTACACATGGTTGTGACGGTGAAGGTTTGACTGCAAATACACCTATTTGATGCTAGGACTGCTTAGCGCCTCACTGCAGAGGAGAGGCAAACAACTGTAGAAATAACGTCCGCTCGTTTTACTACCTGCTGGCAGACTGTCTTGCAACACTTTGTACAAGGCTAATGACACCAGACTACCCGGACCAGCAAGTGAGGTATTGAAGTGTAAACACGTAGAAACAAAACGGATGGTCTATACTGACAGGCATTGTTCATTCCGCGGCTCAGTTACGATTGTGCAGAAACCTCAGGTAGTAAAGTACGGGTTATAGAAAAACTAAGAGAAAAAATAAATTCATGTGAATACATATTAAGGTACCAGTGTTCAAAGTAGTCTGTACTTGTACTCCTAACAGCTTGCATTTACTCTAGGCCTGGGCGAAACGCGGAATAGCTTGAGCGACCTTCATAAATGAAGAAAAAGGATTTACAAAGCATTGTTAACAATGCCATGAATAAAAGATACACAGATGGTATGGTGTATCACCAAGGTAATCCCAGGGATCCACATATGGTGTTCCTGGTGGACGAAGTGGTGTCTGGGTGGGTGTTATCCGGGTTCTTCTGTTTTCCCCACCACTCATTCTACCAACTGCTCCATCATCTTTCCAGGTATTCTTTCACCTGCATTTCATAACATCCCCTTCCTCACTCTGTCCGTGCAGAGGTTCGTGTGCTCCCCGACAGGCATCTCACTCTAGGCACAGACTTGTAAGTCCTAGGGGGTTATCAATATGGGGAGGGTAATCAGATAAAGAAGAAATATGTATGTAACGAAGCAATATCTAAACCTATGAATGGCCTATATTTGCCTGAGAAGTTTGTTACCGGGGTATACTAAATAATTGTATACAGAGAGAGAGAACTGCTAACATTACAAATAAGTAAACGATTTCTATTAAAAACTGAGAAAATTATTATTCTTGGCGGCGCCGTGGCCGAGTGGTTAGACCGCTCGCCTACCACCTAGGCGGCCCGGGTTCTATCTCAGGGACCCGCGTGTGGTATTCGTGATGGACGAAGCAGTGTCTGGGCGGGTTTTCCCCGCCACTCATTCCACCATAATCGCTTTCCCATTCATCGATTTCGCCCGCATTTCATATCATCCTCTTCCTCATTCTCATACCTGGTGCTTGGCTGACCACCCACTTCCAGGTCTTCACTCTGTCCGGTCCATAGGTTCCTCTGCTTCCCGACAGGCGTCTGACCCAGGCACTAGCTTGGAAGTCCTAGGAGGTGTAAGTCCTATATAAGGGGAGGATATTCAGATAAAGAAGATTATTTTTCTTGATGGTAGCAAATTGTGCCTCTTCCAAAAAGATTAACTTGGTAGCCTAGGTGATGGAAACTACATATTCACCCCTTGCACTATGGTGTAACAGTCTGGCGGTCGAACCAGGTCCACGCCATTCCGACTGCCGTCTTCACGTCCACTTACGCACAGCTGAGGTATGGCACCGTCCTCCATGGTCTAGGGGTAACATACTAGGCTCTGGTTCCCAACGTCGTCAGTTCAAACCCAACGGAGGCAGAAACATTAACAAGCAATATCTCGAAAATTCTTATTTCCACACAGAATTGTTATTTAACAAAGTGTATGCTTTAACAGCATATTCATTCTTTGAAGTAATTTTGTCTATCGCTTACATTTTACCAGTTATGTAAACATTCTTCAGAATGAAGAGAACTTGAGAGGCTATTCTCAGAAAATTCAAGATATACAGTAGAACTTGGATAGTTCGAAGCTGAAGGAACAAGAAAGAAATTGAAAAGATTCAAAAATTCGAATTACAAAAGCTACGTTTAAATTGAGATTTTTAGCAATACGGGTACCATCTAACAGGATTTTCCGGTTGTCTCAATCCTTTTCGACTCATTCCATTTTCACTCGAGGCTCTGCCTAAAATTTTTTTACTCTTCAGATAAGTTGGCAAAGTGTTTGATCTCATATTTTTACTTCCTCTACTAGAAAGTATAGGAAGTATTGCATTCCACCAAAAAATTCGATGTCGAGATTTCACCGGAAATATACGTTTTGAGGTCCCTGAATCCAAAAAAAAAAGCATTTTTAGAAAAAGGTTCACGTGTGTGTGTCTGTGTGTCTGTCAGTCTGTGGACAGCATAACTCAAAAAGGAAAAGTCGGTTAAAAACCAAAGTTGGTATTTAAGTTTAATATCTGTCAAGGATGCGACACGAAGATTTTGAAGAAAATTGTTCCACCCTAAACTACCCCTTACAAGGAAAATTTTGATTTTCTTGACAGTGACTGTAACGATTTTGATTAAAATCGTATGTCTAAGAAATTTTTATGACAAATGAAATGTATATTTTGATTTTTCTGGCTATAGCCTATGTAGTCCTGTTTATTGTAGATAATCTCTGAATAACTCGTAACTGTAAGAGATAGACAAGATCTTACTGTAAAAATTATGTAGATCTTGCTAAGACGTACAATTTATGTCCAAATAAATTTTTTGGTAGAGTGAACCATTTCGGAGATATTCCTTGTTATTTGTGTCAGTTTCGGACAGTTAAACTTTCGTGAAATGCAATATCGTGGTTCTTTTTTTTTTTTTTTTTTTTTTTTTTTTTTTTTTATACCGTGCAAAGAGAACGGAATCTCAAAGCTTTAAAAATATCACTATCACTGAAAGCCTACTGTATTCTCTTATTCTCCTTGTACCTACAAGGAAATGAGCAATAAGGTAATTTCTGCAAATGTTTATTTCAACTAACACGAAGAAGATATAGGAATAAGAGCTTGCAAGTATAGTTGGTACAAACCGAGTGGGATGGCTCAGGCTGTAACGTGTGGCCCGCATTCGGGAGGTCGCGGGTTCGATCCCCGTGGCCGCGCACTCTGATATGGGTTTTTCGGTGGTTTCCCCATGTCACTTAGGCGAATGCTGGGGTACATTATTTCATACCACGGTTTCCTTTCCATCATTTCCTTTCATTCCATTTCCATATCATTTTTCAGGTGGTGCAGTTCCAAGCATGTAGTGTGGGCAGTGTCGGGCAGATGGCGTGGATGACTGCGCATGGTAACTGCTGTTCTCGGCGCTGGGTGGCGTCTGTAGGCCCTTGTCCTCCGTCGAGGGGGGGGGGGACGCTTCGTGCGACACCGCCCCGGACTTGCGGTGTGATGCTGGCTGCTTGGCTGGGCCTAGCACCGGGATGAAGACATATCAGCACTGGCTAGGGACCTCCGCGCGTCTCTGCTGGGCCTGTCTAGCTGTGAGTCTGATAGCACCCCTTCGGTTCCCTCATTTCACCCGCGCCTCCTGAGGGGTGGTGGCCATAATAGACCCGTGTTGGTCGATGTGGGCGAGGTGTCCCCTCTGTACCTATACCCTTTACCCTTTATGGTTGGTACAAGAGTAGAGAAAGTCATGTGAGTGCAACACATCAGATGTTTTCAAACCCTTTTCAACTTCTCGAATGATGGCGACTTTTTACGCAAGTGGCAGTGGACACGAGGTTTACTTAGAGACAGTAGCATAGATTTGCAGAAAGCTCAAGTGAGAACTAAAGGCGCGCGTGTTTTAAACAAGGGGAAGTGGGAGCAGGCATAGAAGCTCAAGACCGTCAGCAAGGAAAACTATTCCAGCCCCCAAACTGCGTTGCGATATAACAATCGAATAAAACAATCAATGCAGAAACACTTGGACGAAGTTGCGATATTAAATTCCCGAGGTTAGAATCATTTTCGACTGACATTCTTCAATAAAAATTACGAACTAACGCTCGAATTTTTCGAGTTACAGTGTACATTTTGTTTAGCATGAAAATATCTTAAATATGTTATTTTAAATATTTTGAAAATGTTTCATATGAAGGATAGTTTGGGGTAGGAGGAGTTTCTTGAAACTCTTCGTATCGCATCCCTGGAAGACATTGAAGTTTGATACCAAGTTTGGAATTTAACAGGCTTTACAATTTGGAGTTATGCTGTTCACAGATGCATACATTCGGAGGTTCTTCTAATGTTTTTTTTTTAAAGAATAGACGTGAAATCTCGGGATGGAATTTTCGGATAGAATTCAGTACCTTCTCTGCCTAACATGCAGGTAGTAGAGAAAGAACCGTGTCAGCGAGGCAAAGCTATAAGAAACATGGTTTAACCTTGTATAAATGGGGTGGCTGGCAGGAGCGAAGTGAAAGAGTTTTATTATCGTACGCCACTGCGCCGAGGAGAGTCGGTTTGGACGGCGTGTGTGACAGATAAGAAGCAGTGGCGATGTTACATAAACTCTCCCTCAGTGAACCACCGTGACTACGAATACAGCTGAGGTCATTAGCTGCCTGTGGTTTAGCTAAAACTCCTGGTTAAATAGAAAGTGGAAAGGGGGCGGGCATTTCTGGCTTATTAGCCGGTCCAGTGTACGTAAGACAGCACTTGTTAATAAATTATAAGGATCCCAGGCAACTAAAACAGCCGTAATAACATTTACCCTGCAAGAGATGCGGCCACTTTGCTTAAACAAACATGATATTGGAATTGTCATAGAAGCGCTGTACCAGTGGAAGGAAACGAGGAAGGGTTGCGAAAAATCCCTTTTCTGTACACCAACCTCTTTAACAGCCAAAACTAGTTCGTCTAGTAACATCCCTGTAACCGAGGGGGATGGCTCAGGCAGTAACATCTGTGGCCCGCATTCGGGAGGTCGCGGGTTCGATCCAAGTGGCTGACCTTCATGACTTAAGGAGGTTTCCCTGGGTAGCCAGTACTTCCATACTCCCCGAATATCTTGCCCCTCCATTTGGTTACATTAATCATTTCATTTCACCCTTCATTCTACTAGGTTTCTCTCGGGGTTGGAAGCGTCGGCGAGCGTCGCAGCAGCAGCACGGCAGGAGGAACAAATGCTCTCAGGAAATCTCGTTCTCGGATTGGAAGGCGAGCCCATGGGGTGGTACAAGTCCGAGGTGGCAGGGGAGCCGGTTTCCGAGTCCCGCAGCCCTCTTGGGAGTATGAACCCGAAGGAGTGGGGCTTCTAACTAGGAGAATATAAGGATCTGATCTCTACTCTGTTCGGCTGCCCTTCGGTTCCATTCGTCTCATCCATTCTCCCGGGGAGTGGCCCACCAGGGGCATGGGCACAAGAGATCGCCTATTGGCCGAGGTGCTAAATTCCCTCCGCAAGTTGTCGAGCCTTTGAGTCAACACAACCGTGTACTAAGTAAGATGGCTTCACGGCAAACTGTAAGGCTCGCACGCTAGGTCCTAGGTTCGACTCCCATTCTGACCTCTGTTTTTGCGTGGTTTTCCCTGTTTGGTAGGCGAATCCTGAGAAGCTTTCTGTTCTAACATAGCTTCCCTTCCCTTATTTTTCTTTTATTTCGTTTCCTTCTCATTTTTCAGGAGTGCTTTTAGGTTTCATGGCGTGTGGCGGTGTCACATAGATGGCGTGCATACTTGCTCAAAGGAAAGAGTATTCATGAGGATGCTTGAGGGTTACTTGTTCGTCGGATCCTTCATCACTCTCTCTCTCTCTCTCTCTCTCTCTCTCTCTCTCTCTCTCTCTCTCTCTCTCTAAGCAGCTCAGAATGGGGTGGATCTTCCAGCGTTAAGATCTCCGCGCGCTTTCTGTGCCCTGTAGCCTCTGGCGGTCCCTTCACTTCATCCCTTCCTCCTGGAGGGTGATAACTACAATGTATAGATGTGGAGTGAGTGAGTGATTAGGGTTTAAGGGCCCGTCGACAGCTAGGTCATTAGAGCCCCTATAGATGTAGATGTAAATCTAATTATCCGAGGTGTCCCTTTCCGTTGTACAGTCCTAACAGAGCTCTATGGTTATGCTTCATCATCTCCTCATGGCCACTGCCAGGGTTTCCATCACGTCTGTAAGCTCATGTTGGCTTTGGAAACTTTGTTTTGTAGCGATTTTGTCAAGGTTATATTTGTGGGCTTCAATAATAATGGAATATTTCAACAGCCAAGACGAACTCAATGACTCTTGGAGAGGAAAACATATACCGGGTATAAAACGAAGGCGCTACGACCTATAGATGGTATATTGAGACTGCCACCCCGCAGGTAGAAGAGCTGAAATGAATCACAGGAGGCAACAGGGCGCAGGCTCACAGGCCTTAAGGACACGCAGAAATCGCTAACAGTTCCTGGCTTGAAGAACCGTCCCGCTACTGAAGCTGCTCAGAGAGAGCGATGAACTACCTTACGTTTAGCAATTGGTTTAAATTCTATTAAATCTATTGATTTAGGATGGAGAGAATAGGCTTTACTATAAATAATATTATAATAAGGCATGAGCAGTTACAATAATATTAGAAATGTTATTACCTCCAAGCAGCTATGTGCGCGTATCCAGGGGGTATGCTTTCTCGTTCTCTCACGCCACGAAACCTGAAAGATTAGAAAACGAAATGAGAAAACTGAGGAATAACCGTGGTAAATGAGAAACCAGCCCAGCATCCTTTTACCGACTAGAGAAAGCAAACCGTTAGGCCTGTTTTCCTTGCAGTAAATGGCCTTTTTCAGTTTAATTTCTAAATTTATTTGAAATATTTACGTTTCGTTCTATGTCCAAGTTTTTAATTTGGGATAGCGTGTCTGCTCACAATCAAATGCCCGAAGTTTAAATCTCGGTCAGGGTTTTCCAGGTTTTTCTCTCATCCTGAAGATAAAAGTTTGAAAACTAATCTCTAAGAACTCCGGGCTCGTTTGAGCATTTCACCCAGTTAATTCATCCTCCGGTATGACCTATAGGTGAAAGGATGTTCATTTTTTTATCTGCAACAACTAAGGACATCTTATTTACTTTCATCCTGTTCAAATGTACATACATTCACATATTTAAAACACACATGTTAAATACATACATAAAGGTTGGCGTTAGAAATGGAACAGGATTTCTATTCCCGTTTCCATAACACTTGGAAGAGCTTCTATTAAACAGCCGCTAACAGCTTCCTTTCTTTGTCACGTTATTACGCCAACATTCTTTCCTGAGAGCAATAACTTTGATGCCTCCAATCGCTTTTTAAAAGTTAATTACCTTTACATCAACGCCTTCATTATTTTCATCAGAAGGATTTAGAAGGTAGCACATAACCTCATTACCGCAACTGAGGTTATTTTTAAAAGTGTGAAAGTGATCCTTTTGCCTCCACAGGCTTAGAAATTTTATTTAAAAGAGAGAAAAAAAGCTTTAACTGCCACTTGCAGTAGTGCAATTTAGATGTAGTGGGTTACCTATTCCAGTCTAAGGGTGATTTATAAAAACTCTTTTATACTTATATTATGCAAAATTTACTTCATTAAAACGTACTGGGACATATTCAGAGCAGTAGGTTGGGTGGCTTATTTGTGCAACGGCTTTAGTCTTCGCGAGTGGGTAAATATACTGCGCTGATGTGACATATAGCTTCCTGGCGGACACATGCTGAAACTTGGTAACTTGAGACTCATATCCCTTTTTTGTCATTATAGGCAGTTCAGTCGCCTTTGCAGTGGAGCGACCACGATACGCAAACAACGAATTATTTAATAAGTTGTTAGTGTTTGGAGAATTCCGTACACAATCACGAATACTGAATATTTAATGGTTTCTATTTAAACAATAGGACCAATCCACCTTCCCCTGAAACTAATGCTGAAATCGTGGTCGACTGCATGTTTCAAATCGGCCACTACCTGACAAAAAGGCCCTATGGTTGTAATTCCGTAAGTAAAGCTGTTGTGCAAATTCTCATACCAACTCCGGCGCTATTGCGAAAGAGTAGGGAAGATATTATTTATTTTGAACATATTTCAGTTTCCAGTAGATCACCACACCTGCAACGACCTGAGAGTAGGTCACCATCCTACTGGTCAGTGTATATCCTAGCCACCAAGTATAGTTTCCCTGGGAAAATTGCCTATCCTTCAGTGGGTATTAAGGGTAGAAGAGGTATAAACGTGAATATATGTGTAAAGGCCAATGAGAACTCATAGTACTATAGTTTTAGGCAAACCCTGCACCTCTCATCTTCCATCACCTTTGGAACATTTAATACAAATGCCATTGAATTACCCCGTTTCGTTTCAGTATGAAGTTATTGTTAGTCTTACTTATTTAAGGTTTAAAATATATAACACATCCTAGAATAAAATAAGAAGTTTAAAAGATTACTCAGTTTAGTATTTTCCTCCAATAATTGCAAAGATTATTAAACCTTACATTCCATAAATTATTATTATTATTATTATTATTATTATTATTATTATTATTATTATTATTATTATTATTATTATTATTATTATTATTATTATTATTATTATTATTATTATTATTATTATTATTCATCTTTCGTCTTTTAATTTAAATGTAGATACTAAATTAAAATCCCTTGCTATATGGCATCTCATTTTACCTAAAAGTGTTTCAAGTCAAAAGCTGGAAATATCACACTAGCCTTGAATGCTACTTTAATCCCTTAAGCTTCTCTTATGGTTTTATTTATGCCATATGGCAGTAGCGGCCAACCCCATGTCCACAGGCCACATAATGAATCATCAAGATATTTTGAATGCCCCCTCCCGATACCTAAAGATGTATAATTACTAGGCATAAGACTTTCTAAGCATTAAAGCCAGGACGGAAGGAAGTAAGGTTCAACTGTAAGTGGACTAAAGGCGGGGAGGTCGGGGATAACAAACCACCCGCAAATATTCATAGTCTTTTGACGCCTGCAGACCACTCGCAACGGTTTTATAATTGTGTTCTGGATTCTTGTGCCCTTCGTATCGTGTGTACGCATTACTTTTAGTTCATGAGATAGTTATACAACCATACCTACGTGTTAGCGATCCTTGGCCGCTGTTTTGCGGTAATTGTTTCAAGTATAGACAACTTGAAGAAACCTGCTCAAGAATTCCTATTCTTTAACATAACAAACTCTTCTTCTTTCGAATCCCAAAAGGAGTAACACTGGTTTATTCACAAAGTTATTTTGCATTTAGATACTCCCAATCCTTATAAACAGAAATACTAGAAATCCAAAACCACTCAGGAATTTGTGATAAATTTAAATAGCATTTTGAGTCGCCCACTCCTAATTTGGCTGAATTTCCTTCAGACAGGTTTCCTGAAATTTACGATCTTGGTCTAAGCCTCAGGTGCAGATTTGCATACATTTTGTAAATTAACTTTTTCTGTCATGAATGTTATGAATAAATTACACTGAACTATTAAATAGCACAGCTTGTTAATATACTTATTTTCAGTAATTAAAAATTACACCTTAAGTTGAGAAATTGATAAATGAAAGCAAGTTCAAAAGTCGCTCGGACATTATAGATCAAAATGCACTGCAATATTATTTAACAGTAATAAGGCGTATTTCTAATATAATGCAATACGTTTCATTTTATTATAATTTTTAAAATTGCAAAATCATATCGGGTTATTTCAAAAAACTGAACAGCAAAACTGAATTACTTTTAAAACATGTTTTAAATATCAGTCTACGACTTCACTTTCTAATACTTATATTATAATACCTCAGTTTAGATTTAAAATAGTAAAATAAATTTAGTTATAATTGCCCTTAAAAATATTAAGTTTACAGTCTAACCTCAAAATAGGTACATCACACTTCTTGTGTGGCATACAGAAATAGCCTTTTGTATACCAACAATTTAATTCAATTTCTGAATTTCTAGTTTCACTCCTCCAAAGAGAATGTATGACTGTACTCGTTGCGTATCCTCGAATATCTATAACCTTGTCTAAAATTCAAATTGCATTATTTAACACATATTTTGCCGAGCTCACATGCGTTGCTTGAAGTGTGGACCCAGAAAATCTTTAGCAGAACCATGCACGTCTTGTTTGTTGGCATAATGTTATTGATTTTGTTTCCCGCCTTCATTTGTTTACTAGGCGTACATGTGAGGTGTATATTTTACATTCATTACGTTCTCCAATGTTTATCTCCATATATGCATACCCTCGTGTGTGTCCGATATATTTTCCAATACATTTCGTAATTGCAAGGACTTTTAGTATACAGGTAACATAACTGCCTGAATAATAGCCAGGTTTGGCCATAAGGTGAACCTGAGGAAGCTTCGAAACTGGAATTCTCCGCCTCTCTTTACAGAGAGATACTTGACAGATCAACGCAAGTATACCTATGTGCTGCCTACGGTTTTGCTCCGCTGGTTTATTTTGGCAACCACCCAGTTTGTCTTATACGAGATAACCTTTTCTAGTTCGGAGTCATTCTATAGAAGTGATAGATTTACTTTACCTACCACGTACAGTGTAGGTAAATTATTGCAGTCCACCCAAAAAGTCGATACCAAGATTTCACTGGGAATACATGTTGAATCCAAAAAAGCGTTTTAAGAAAGAGATCCTCGTGTGTGTATGGGTGTGTCGGGGTTGGGTGTGTATGTATGATATGTGTCGAGGGTGTGCGTGGTGTGTGTGAGCCGGGTGTATATCTGTGTGTGTATAACCTAACTCACTGACGAAAAATCTTAAATACAAAACTTCATATTTAAGTTTGGCATTTTCCAAGGATACGGCTTGAAGACTATAGAAAATCTCTCCACCACAAACTACCCTTTGCATACAACATTTTCGAAAATGTTGATTTTTCTGATAAATTGGTCTTATGACTGATTCAAATACCAAATATGTGTTTTATATAATTTAACTTTTGAACTTTTTGGTAATAGCTAAGTTCTCTTCATTCTGTATGACTTTTGCATAACTGGTAAACTGCTAAAGAAATGCACAAAATGTTACTACACAAAAAATGTAGCTTGTTAAAGCACACAATTTATGTCATATAAATATTTTTATGAAGATAACCATTTCCAGATATTGTTTATGTTTGTTTGAATACAACAGGCTTAAGTGATATTCAAAACTTATAAGATCTGATCGTTATGTAATGTCTTCGACATTCCATTCTCTTTTCATGCCAGGATATAAAAAAGGAATAATGATTTGTTGTTTGAAAAACTGGATATGAAAGTTTGAAACAAAAGCAATTACCATGAATATCTCAAAAATGGTTACTCCATAAAAAAAATGACAAATTATATGCTTTACAAGATATACTTTTTTTTGGTGCAGTAAGATCTTGTCTGTCACGGTGTACCAGTTATGCAGTGATTTAGAATTAAGAGAACTTCTGAGCGCATTCCCAGAAAACTTATTTGCCATGAAAACATCTTAAATATGTCGTATCTTAATCAAAATTGTTAGAGCCTAGTTCGAGGTGTAGAGATTTTCTGGAAAATTTTCGCATTGAATTCTTGGAAAATACTGAAGTTAATACCAGGCTTGGTATTTGAATTCCATTCACACAGAAAACACAAACACAAGCACACACAAACACACACGTGAAGACAGACCTTTTCTAAACTCAATTTTTTTCTTTTTTATTGTGCAGGTATTCTCAGTACAGGTATTTCCGGTGAAATCTTGGTTGAATTTTTTAGTGAAATACAATACATCCTCAACTTTAAATGCGAAGTAGAGAAAGTAAACGTATAGTGGATTTCTGTTGGATAACAGAACGTCATGGAAGGGGCAAAGCAATATTCTAGGAAAAATTTCATATGCCTTTTGATATTAAGTTCTGGTCTCTTAGATTCTGAGAGCACATGGAGATGAGAGTCTACAATTTCAAAACAGTTTATTTTAGGGCTATCCACACCCACTTGCCCCAGAATACGTTTCTGCGACTGTGCTGAAACAGAAAGAGACAGCAAATCGTAAAAAAGGAACAGAAAGGAGGATGCAGAGGTAGGGGAAAATGCTGGAAATTCAGTCGACAGTAAAACTGTTGGAAATGGATCCAATGAGAGTGGAGACCGGGAATTTCTACTTCTGCGTACAAAGCTGCCACACCCGCCCACATTCGGAACGAAATCCATTCCAACTGGTAGGGGCGGGAATATCTGGGACTGTATCTCACCCCCGCCCGCCGCTTCATCCCCGCGCCATCCGACGCCGACGCCGAGCAAAACGGCAAATTCCGCCCTAACAGTCGGATTTCTCCGTTTCTGTCTCTTCCACCAAGGCGCCTAAGGAACGAAAGGGGGTTTTCTGATTCGACGAAAGCTAGCGAGCCACACCCAACCAAATCCAGGATTTCCCTTGAATTTCCTTAGAAATGCAACCAACGGAATTTCTAGCTCCGTCTCTTGAGCAATTCCAGAAACCGCTTCGGGTGGGGCCAAATGCTCAAAACCTCGCCAATTGGTTATTTATTCTCCCCGTCTATGTATGAATACTCAAAAACTTAGCTGAATTAAAATTTATTTTAAAAGGACTGATCTGTTATATTTACATGATTTTCTCTGCCCACTATTGTTTACTTGTTTATAGCTTCTATAGATTACTCTTAAAGCTTATTACTTTCTCTAATACTCATAGAAAATAGGGCAAGTATTGTATTCCACCCAAAATTGTGAACAGCATAACTCAAAAATGAAGAGTCGGTTAAAAACCAAAGTTGGTATTTAAGTTTAATACCTTTCAATGATGCGACACGAAGATTTTGAAGGAAATTCTCCATCCTGACTACCCTTCACATGGAAAAATTTTTGACAATTTTGATTTTATCGAAAATGGCTCTAGCGATATTTTTATGGCAAATGAAGTTTATATTTTAAATTTTCTGCCAATAGCCCACGTAGTCCTATTTACTCCTGATGACGTTTGCGTAACCGCTAAACCGTAAGAGATAGACCGACCTAACAGTGTGAGATTTTTACTTGTGTGTTAACCTGAAAGAAAGTTTACGAGACAAATCCTCATACATTGGAAGGACTAAAACAAAATATTAGAAATGAAGCCAGAAACATTGGAGTAGCCCAACTTAATCGTGTGAATCAGAATGTGTTCTCCCAATATGCTTGTTTATCCGAGGTTGACATTTCCAGCATCTTCTATAAGGTAAGTGTTATACATGCTTTCTTTACGCGCGGAGTTTATGTAAGAACAAAGCCGGCTGTGGCACACCCAATCGCGCACGGGCGAAATGCCGTGCCCCCGTTAGGTTTTTAATTGAAAAATCCTGTATGTGCAGAATGTTAAGCGTATGAGATGCAGATTTCGCGTGTTGGTAGATTCAAGTTATGACGAATAAAGATGTCCAATAACTAATTCATCTATCATGAAAGGTAAGGGAGATAACTGAAGTTTACTGAATAACATGTTCACTAATCGGCTTCTGCTATTCTATGCACGCATTCACACCTATGACGAGTGCAAATCCAAAGTAGGCCAGGGCTCGTGCGTTTGTTATCAGCTACTACAAGTAACGAGGGGAGGGTGATTTTCCTTCCAAGCGGTCATCATAAGACCTGAGTAGGTATGTTTACTGTCAGGATTTCTGACCTTTCACAAACGCCAAAGTTACGCGATTATCAAGTGTGTGTTCACGAATTTATTCCAATAGACACGAGGGAATATTTAATATCATTCCGTCGCTAAACGACGCATTTTAGAGCAGATGGAAATTGCACAAATAACTCATCTTTTGAAGTTCCACCTCTCCCGTTTCATTTTGTATTTAGGGAAACATGCACTATAGAGAAAAATGGTAGAGGAACTTATGTTTCAGCTTAACGTCAAGTTTTTAAGTCTGCATACCCATACCCCTAACACCCTGTATACATATAAAGGTGATCAGTGGGATAATAAATATTTTGATGATTGATGCTTAATATGTATCTGTTTCATTGTGTTAACCGTTTTTCACTTCATACAGAAATTTTTTCATAAACACATGGCATGTATTCTGCGTTGTCGTAAGTTAATAACCCCGTGAACTGAAAAACGCCTGTCAAAGTAGACCATCCGCTTTGCATTCATGGTTCACACATGAATACCTTACTTCTGTCCCAGGTAGTCTGGGATCATAAGCCTTGCATAAAGCATTTGAACTCAGTTGTACATTAAAATAAACCACGAATTTATTGGAAATACAAGGATATGTACTTCATATACCTGGAGGACAGAGATATGAGACTGCGCAGGAGATGATTAAAACACAGTTTTTGTGAAAGGGGACTAACCATGTAGTGTAATCATTGAAGGATGATCTTAAATTTTAAATTCACTGGTGGTATAACAGTTGCCCCATTAGTGCCCACTGAAAAGTAAATATAAAAAGCCATTCGGACAGGAGAGAGCAAGAGGGGTTTTCTATGTTGAAGGGGCAATATCAATGAGACTACAGCAAGTTCAGAGAAAATCAATAAAGGAAACTCGTTACGCCTTTAAATTTGGTAACCGTTTAGCAGGCTGTGCAAGGGAAAAATATAATTTAACAATGTGATAGATAGATACAGACCTCTTCAAATATCTGAGAATAGCACGTCTGTCTTCCAAACTGATGGATCCAAGTTCATATTACGGCTGGGGAATGGAACTTGCCAGCGCTTTCCCTCGTCGCAACTACTGATGTGTAACATTCTGTAATTTTTGTATTCTTAAATATACTCTCATTAACTTGCTGGAATGTTTCTCAAAGGTTTTTCTCCTCAACTGTACTAGCCAACTCAGTGACGAACTATAATACCAGCATACTAGAATGATTAAGAGTATTTTCAAACTGAATAAATAAAGAAAATATCTGTCCACTTTCAGCTAAGTGGAAATCTGGGGACATTTTACAGATCTAGATTATTAAAAGGAGCGTTAAATGTTTTCAAAAAAAATGAATGCTTATTAATAGTTTCCCGACTATAATACTTGAGCCAAAAATTAGCATAAGAAGTTCAATAATTTATGGAATGATGTGTCTCCATAAAACCCACTTTTATAAAAATACATTATAAATATTACACTTAACTCTCCCAAAGCCTACGTCCATTATATTAGATATTAAGTTTCGTGTATTATTACAACTATGACGTTGAAGTTTGAGCCGTCCTTCATATTTATACATTAAATTAATCTTATCACTTACAGTTCTAAACATGACTATGCAAATAGAAATGTTTCTTTCGTTTTCTAAATTCAAATGCAAAATATTCTTTAACATAGCTACTGAAGTATCTCAATATCCTTTATTTTACGCGGGCCCATTCAACCTTTATCAGCAGAGTGGATTCCACTTTAAGGGTAAAGCTTACTGAGCTACTATCCAAAAACAGACTGATATGGCTGACGTAAAACTTAATGGCGGGTGGCGCAACACAATATCCAACAGAGCCTTGCTACGCCTTGCGGTATTGCACAGTTAAGCATCTGTGAAATCACGCCGTAAAGGCGGTGATATAAATATTAACTGGCCCCCACAAAACTTATTTTCACAACAGCAAAGGGAGTAGTAATAGTCAGCAATTAGCCGCCATTAAATTTTCTGTCTGTCATAGATGTTGTGCCAAAAGTTGAAAAGGTTTTTTTTTTTCGAAAATGTATAAGTGCTGAAGGGATTCTGGTATCTAATGAAGGGCTCCTACATTTCTCCAGATTCAGTCAATAGTTTTCCTAGAAGAGTCTTCATTTTCTCAGAAATGGCCATAATGACTATTAAAAACATATCTTAAAAGTTAATTTAAAGAGGCACAAATTGCGAACTTCAAACTAAGCAGTTGATTATAAAAGATAGAGGCAAAAAAATAATAATAATAATAATAATAATAATAATAATAATAATAATAATAATAATAATAATAATAATAATAATAATAATAATAATAATAATAATAATAATAATAATAATAATAATAATAATAATAATAATAATAATAATAATAATAATAATAATAATAATAATAATAATAATAATAATAATAATAATAATAATAATAATAATAATAATAATAATAATAATAATAATAATAATAATAATAATAATAATAATAATAATAATAATAATAATAATAATAATAATAATAATAACAATAATCATAATAATCAGAATCATAATTAACAATAATCATAATAATAAGCATAATAATAATCATAATCATCATAATCATCATCATAATCATCATCATCATAACAATAATAACAATAATAACAATAATAACAATAATAACAATAATAACAATAATAACAATAATAACAATAATAACAATAATAACAATAATAACAATAATAACAATAATAACAATAATAACAATAATAACAATAATAACAATAATAACAATAATAACAATAATAATAATAACAATAATAACAATAATAATAATAACAATAATAACAATAATAACAATAATAACAATAATAACAATAATAACAATAATAACAATAATAACAATAATAACAATAATAACAATAATAACAATAATAACAATAATAACAATAATAACAATAATAATAATAATAATAATAATAATAATAATATAAATTCGTTCTCGTATCGATTTAGAACTAGCGACCCGAGTCGCGAAGGCCACATAACTGATTGGGAGGGCTCGGAGGGGTGTTAACCACGTCCCATCCTTTAGTACTGCACCCCACTCATGGCGCCTGTAGTGGGCAGAGGTGGGGGACCAGCTGCCGGGCGGCAAGTCTTGGCCCTTCATGGGCTGTTGTGCTGGGGATTTTGGTATCAATTTAATTTATTTTCATGTTGCATTAAGTATTTATGAGATATATTTTACCGATGTACTAAAATATTACGCCCTGAAAATGTTAAGTATCCGTTCTGTTATTAGCCAAGGATTCATGGCAAATATACTAACTTGTTAAACAAACAGCTAACAGTTTACTTTCTCTACTTCCTGCGGGTATCCAAATGTTTGCATGCTGCTTTCATATCAATATTTCTGTGAAATCGGATTAAGTCGAGTCAGCTGTTAGTTATAAATCACATTTCAACTTTTAGTATCATGAGAGAAACCGTAATATTTCTCATCCAAGGAAATTCTTGTAGTTCTTCGTATGCATGAAGTAACTCAGACACTGTTACAAGGGGGCTAAATGTGAAGCGTCCTTCTTAAAGCGGATATACCCTAGGTTTTATATTTGGAGCACTCACGTGTACTAAACCTATACTTTCTCATAGCACACTAAATTAATTTAGTTTCTTCTTCTCGATTTGGAAAAGAGCCTAGAATTACTCTTCTGTCTCAGTTCGCAAGATGAGAAAATCAATATGAAAACTGGTCTCAAATATTCTTCACCGGAGAGTCTGCAGCACATCGTACTGATGTGTCGAATGTGTTGCATATACCCAAGGATCACTAACTTTGTGGATAACACGTCACACACTTTGCGTATCACCATTTTATCTTTGGCATGGTGTATTATACCTGAGTTGAAGGGTAGGAACTAAATTTTAGACCCAAAGAGCACAACTGAAAACAAACGGCAGTTTACCACTTTTAAAAGAAGAACACAATGCTGATCTTATTCCTCTATCTTGAGATAAACGTAGGCAGAAATTATCTTATTGCTTATTTCCTTGTAGCTGCAAGGTGAGTATGGGATTATAGCAGGCTTTGAGCGATGGTGAAATATTTTAAGTACTTGATATTCCGTTCTCTTTGCATGGCTGAGATACAACAAAATTAATTAGGTCTTCCATTTGACGAAAGCTTAAATATTCCAAAACTCACCAAATAACAAGGAATACGTCCGAAATGGTTTACTCTACAAAAATGCAGTTGGACATAAATTGTGTGTTTTAATGAGATCTACATTTTTTATGGTAAAACTTGGTCTATCTCTTACAGTTTACTAGTTATGCATAAGTCGTCAAGGGTAAACAGGACTATGAGGGCTATAGCAAGAAAATCCAAAATATATAATTGCCATAAAAATATCTTGGTATTTTAATCAAAATCTCTATTCATTTTCTATAAATCCAAATTTTTTAAACATTTTCCATGTAAAGGGTGGTTTATGGTAGAGGAATTTTCTTCAAAATCTTCGTGTCACATCCTTGAAAGACATTAATTTGCCAAATTCGGTTTTTAACCGACTCAGACACACGAGCGCGCGCAAACGGAATTTTTTAAACATGTTTTTCTTGGTATATATACTTAGGCTTTCACGGCCGGTTTCTTGACTATTAGATATGTTTAGTTCTTCCGGAATAACTAAACATTTTGAATGTTTTTTTTTTTTTTTTTTTTTTTTTTTTTTTAATTCAGGGGCCTCTAGTGAGTGCGGTGAAATCTCCACTACTTGGGTGGAATACAATTCTTATATTTACTCTACGTAGCAGAGAAAGTAAAAGGACATATTAGATGGGGCTTTCATTTATCTTTTCATTGGTTCAACCAAATATTACAGATTGAAAATACATCTAATTTTAAAAGTATGATGTGTTGCACTCACATGAGTATCTCTTAGTCTTGGACAAACTGTTCTTACCAACGCTTATTCTTCTGTCTACTTCTGTTAATCGAGATAGACATTTGTGGAAATGGTTTCATTACATTTTTTCTGGAAGGTACATACATTCTAATAGGGGAATACAGTAGGCTTAAGCGATGCTAAAATCCTTTAAGAGTCAGTCGCTATGTGATGCCTTTCAAATTCCGTTCTCTTTGTACAAACAGGGGAAAAATTAAAGAAAAAATAAAAATCCGAGTTTCTATTTTAGAAACTTACTAAACTTATCTCGATGATAGTTATGTAGATAGGCCGGTGGGGCATATCCATTAACTAGTTTATATTAGGCTACGAGGTCATCAATATCTAACAAATGACACTTAAAAAAGAATTCGGTGCAAGAGTTTCCAAAAAAGGTGAAAACTGCTGCAATCATCCGTTTAGTCTAGATTTAATTCTGAAAGTCAGAAGAATCTAGAAAATGAAATTGTCGACAAGATGTACGACTTTCTGTTTTTCGCTATGAGTAACAATACGTATAAACTCGCTCCGTATTTTCACAGAAGTTACCTGGAGGTGACCGCCAAGAATGTATTACTCGTGCGCGATCTATAATGCTACGGACTACCGATAACCGATCACAGTAACATACCTCTGCAAGACTCTTAAGGCACGAAATATAGAAATGCACGCTATTTAATTTTTTCAAATAAGCCCGTCTGCTTCATGACCACTACCAAAGTTCCTACCTATATGTTGCGAAATATTAAGCTTTTAATTCGTATCTGAAGCACATTTGTTTACTCTGCGACTTAATAGATTATAATAATTCGTTTCTGCTTTCCAATTTTCAGAACTTTGTATATGTATTTTTGCAAGCATTTCCGACTTCTGAACGTATATAGTTCTAGGTACCGGAACCTTGAACTAATGAATTTCTTTTTGGCCGAATTCATTGGAACGTCTAATTGCCTTAGCTACTCCAACTTCCAATTAATTCCTCAACATTCAGCTTTCCTTCTTAATGACCTCCTATTCCTGAAAAAAACCTAACTTGTGCTTCACACATTACACGTTGGTTTTAGCATACAGAAATTGCAAATTTTCTTTGTTATTAACCTTACGAGTAAAAAATTGCAGTATCCTAATTCCGTGCAATAATGGACAAAGATAAAAGCAGCAACGTACAAACAAAAGAGGAAACCACTGGATGACACGCGTCAGTCACGCATCCAAACTAGGCTTAATTTTGAAGATCAGAAATATCTAGAAAACGAAATTCCAACAGGATTTATGATTTTCTACTTATGGTTATGAGTAACAATTTGCATTGGGCATTTCCAAGATACTTTGGGCTAGTTTATCAATTTTACAATATTTTGCGTACGTTGTTAACAGCTGAGTCAACATGCTTTTATTTTTATGCGTGTTTTTCTCGGTTCCCTGTGTCCTCCTTGTATGTATAACTAAATGTTCAATGAATTAATTTCTTCCATCGCTTAACTATACTGGCAAAAACTAGATAAGCTTTTATCAGTGTTACAAATATAAAAATGAAATATAGGAATGAAACAGAGTTTTACTCTAGCATCTACCACCCCCGAACCTTTTGTGAGGTTGACAGTCCTGAACTGATTATCACCTAATCCTTCTTTTCTTTAGTCAGTGTCGCCAACTGTATCCATAAATCGCTGAAAACCATTTAGACCTTACAGTCTATTAACAATCAAAAACATACTCCATTTCAATCTGGCAACCGTGTTTTTAACGATGAAAGAATTAATTTAGTTTCACAGAACAAATGTTACTTGCTAATGTTAAAAATAAGTTGTGTTTTGCGATTATAAACTGCTTTTCTGTTATAAGAAAAGAAGCTCGAAATGCATGTAATTCTTGGGTTTAGTTGTCCTTAGTTGGCAGTGACGAATAAGTCGAAATACACTAATCAAAATTAATATATTTTAGGTTACATTTTCAACGGCGCCGTGGCCCAGTGGTTAGAGCGTTCGTTTACCACCTAGGCGGCCCGGGTTCAATCCCAGGGAGCCGCATGTGGTGTTCGTGGTGGACGAAGCTGCGTCAGAGCGGGATTCCCCACCACTCATTCCACCAATTGCTCCACTGTCACCTTTCCAATAATCGATTTCGGCTGCATTTCATATCATCCTCCTCACTATCATACATGGTACTTGGCTGACCATCCGCTTCCAGGTCTTCACTCTGCCCGGTCCATAGGTCCCTGTGCTCTCCGACAGGCGTCTCATCCTAGGCACTAGCTTGTAAGTCCTAGGGGGTGTAAGTCCTACATAAGGAGTGGTTAATCAGGTAAAGATTAAATATTTGGAAAATAGTATTTAAATTCATATTTTATTCATGAAATAGCCCAGATAAACATCATTTGACGGTTTTACCTTCCCAGAAAAATTCTCGAGCGGAGCGAGAGTTCAAACGTCTTATGATATTACTTGTGATAAATACAGCTCTTGTAGGTAAATGTTATGTTGAGTATTGTTCCCGTAGCGTTAACGATTCCCAAATATTGGCGGTTGTAATTTAAGTTGTTCCCAATTTGTGCGCCGTTATATGAAATGCTCATATTATTAAAACCATTGCCAGAAATCCAGCGGCAATCAGAACAATCCGTTGATCTGAACTATCTACATTGGAATAATATGTACGGAGTTTATTCATACAAATGTTATCCTTAGATTGGTTTGTATTCTAGTGTTCACCTAAATTCCTATTGCAATAGTGTATGGTAGTCAACAAGTTCATATGAAAACTTAGTGTTACGGTGAGAGGTGATTCAACTTTAAAATGGTTTGGAGTTTAAATCTCTCATTTACATAACGTAAAAGACTCAATTGAAGTGAACAGTTTTCAGATGTCAACTTATAGTCAAAGTTCACTGAACGACAAAGATTTGGTACAAACTTCCTAAGATAAAGTCGCAGACATTGCCCCCGGAAATGATTGCCCAAGGAAGAAAAAATGAAAGTCGTTGTTGGCTGAGGTCCAGGAACAACCGTAATTTGATTCCTTATAATCCTACAGCTACTGTAAATATAAGCATGGACAACATTATTCTATGTCTCTACGTTCCACTGTGAGGAGTTTGCTGGTTCTTGCTTCTCATACATATTTCAAAGATTCTGTTCACTAACTTAAAGCAGGTCGCGATATACCGATAGCCTGCTTAGTTATGCTACCTTTAGTACCATTGTACTCGAACCTAGAGGTCGCGACCAACAGCTGGATTCCTGGAAAATGTCTGAGCCAAGGTGTCGAAACATCCTTTGTCCCACTTTTATTTATTTTTTCTTCGTCCTTCCTGTTTCTGCTGCACCAAGCTTTAGCTTTTCCGTTCATAACTGCAAGTTACCATAAATATAAACTTTAAACATGTCCTTAAGAGCACATCGTAGTGTAACACACAGATCTACACATGAAAAATATCTGTAATGTGTTTTGTAATGTGAACATCACCTAAACCATTACAGCTTTAATCATAATTTTTGCACTAAATATTGTATAATACTTGGGATAGAACAGGTATACTATGTAAAAATCAAGTTTTTAGACCCACACAAGACATCCATGTAAATTAATAAACATATAAAATAATGTTGGTGTATTGATGTTCACTTCGGTCCACTTAATTGAAGAACCCTCTGTTCCAATGAGTTTAAATTTATGGAGAGCTCAGAAAATATCACAAACTGAGTGGATTAATTTTTCAAAATTATTTATATATAATTTACAAGATTAGTTAAATTTTTGTAAAATATCACATAGTACTAAAATGTATGTAAAAGATGGCAAAACTGCTCCTCTCATTTTAAAGTTAGTATAATGTTTTAGCATCTTAGAAAGTTTGAACTTTCTAGATGCAATAGTTTTGGAGAAAATGGTGACTGCATGTAGAAAATAAGTTACGGAAAAATGGAAAAAACTAAAAAGACAGAAAAGTGCGTGGTGGGTGCAGGATATTATTTAAACACGATTTTGACAACTATCCAATTTCCAACTCATATTATATACCTACCAATTGGGTGGGGAAAAGAATAAAAATTTCAATAGTGAAAAAATCGACATTTTTGATCTCGGAAACTATGTGTGACCTTTACTACACTATATACATACATTTATGCTCAAATTTAAACTAAATTTCGTAATTAATTCTACCTAGGTTGGGCACGTATTGTATTAAGTGAACAAAAAGATTTAGTGCAAATGGTGGGGGTTTTCAGAAACAGTTTTAACATGTTATGATCATTTCTGCAACTTTTTACAACATAAGTGTATAGTAATCATGTACTATTAAACTGGAAGGTCATTGTTATCACTCTCGGTAATGATTTGGTCTCAGGGTTTCATGACTTAGAGCATTGCTCGTTTGGAGTCCAGCCTTGCATGGATGCTTATATAAGCAGATGTTCAATCAACCAGAGAAGTAGGAATGGAGCAGAAAAGACTGACAAAAGAAGAACATTAAACTTATATCCTGTAGTAGAAACGAAAGTTAGATGCTGTTAATGAAGCGTTATGGCTCTGCAGTAACTTTGGGAGCTCCCGGTGTTGATTCTCTTCGACCACCCGGTCTGACCTTGGGGTTTTTGTGGTTTTCCCTGCTTAGTAGCTAATTCTGGGGTAGTTTCCCATCTACAACTATTTCCTTTCCATAACTCCCATTTCCTTCTCATCTTTAAGGTTTCGTGGTGTATAGCGGTGCGCATGTTTGATTAAAGGAAAAAGTACTCCCCGTGAACGTAAGAGGGCTGCTTGGTCGACGGATCGCTCATCGCCCTCTCTAGGCTACTACAGATGTGGTACGAGTCTTCAAACCTGGGACTGTTTGAACACAAGAGACCGCGCGTCTCCGTGCCCAGTGTGCCTATGCCTATAGCCTCCTGTGGTTCCTTCACTTAATCCCTTCCTCCTGGGGTGATATCCAGAATAGATCTATACACGCCGCAGTGGTGTCCCCCACTGTGTATAACCTTACCTATATATAGCAAGTAATTATTGGATCTATTCCTATAAGAACGATAACAAGTATGACATTCTGTCCATATGATCCATCCAACTTCGGATTCTACCTTCTTATTTTACTTGTTTTGATAATCCAGATGTCCCTGAAGTCTCTCATTGCTCCCCTTCCAAGGACTGGGAATACATTTGACGTCAAGAAAGAATTAATCCCATTAGCTGTTTCCAGAACATCATCTCTTCTAAGAAGCTCGTTGCTTTGAATTCTTTTCTAACAACCTCATTTCCGTTTCTTATTTGCTCTCTGAAATTCAGGCTTACCAACGGTTTCAGAAACGTTTACATTACTTTCTAATATTCTCTTTTCTGTTGTCCTAGACAAGACTATTTTTCACTTCTGTGCATCAGGGCAGATTTTATACCTCATTTGCTTTACAGCGCGTATCTTATAATCTCGGTTTTTAAGGATACTTGATATTTCAAGGAGTTAAACGTGTAATAAATAAATCACAGCCTAAAAGAACTAACGATCTTGGCGGTATACCACCTTGTATTTTGGAAGATTGTTCTGAATTGTTATTATATCATCTGAAGACTTTGTACCATTAAACGAAAGAATAATATTTTCCTCTACAATGAAAAATCACAAGCGTAACTCGTATATTTAAGTATAATCAAAGTTAAAACCATCAGAGATAAATACTCCAAGGGTAACTTACAATCATAAATACCTTATGTCCAGATACAAAGTCATCCTTGGAATGATATACCCTTTGTGGGCTATTGCGAAAATACGAATCGGTTGGAGAATTCGATGTTATCACAGTAGCTCAGTGGTTAGAGCAGCCGCGCGTAAGGCGGAAGGTCTGTGGTTCATATCCCGGCTGTGGCATTGAATTTTGCTCATTGTTGCACAAACAATGCAAATAAAGAAAGAATAACCAAACACCATTTCTTTCTCTTGAACTGTTTTATATGAAGTGCCATTTAGATTTATATTTGCAATTTCTCATAATTATTTTACATGCCTCAACCTTTATGTTTTCCAAGTAGGTCACAATGACAATGTGCAATACACACAAAAATAAACGCAAAATTATAACACAATTTTCAAGTTTTTCAACGCTTGTTTTAGCTTTAACAACAGCACTTTCACACATTTGCTCTTATTTAATTCACTTACGAAACAATGAATGCAATAGCAATAAAGTAATTTTAGATTGAAAGACATATTCCATTTTTTCCCAAAGTATTATGATATTGTCACCACGTATTATGTTTTTAAGTGAGTTCAGTTTTTAGCAGCAGATCAGTTAGATTTTCAAAAAAACAAATCTCCTGCAAAATCAGTAGATCTAGCAAACCTGCTGCGGCATAGCAATATTATTTCGTATTTAATAAGGTTCGGAGGGGAAACACCTTGACCAATCAAACCTTTTGTGCCTATCCCCCTGACGGGACGTCCCTCGGATGGAAGAATAAGGTGGCGGATAGAAGGGTGGTTGGACCTGAGGAGAGACGACAGCAGAGGGCAGGGTCCCAATTAATTACAGACTTGGGCTCAGCGGTGCACGTATTAGTTCCCCTTATGGGGACCGATAGTCGAAGACCTTTCCCGATTCGGGGGACAGGATTTACAGAGCGAGCACCTGTCATGGACGCAATCTTAGAGCCCTGAAACATCCAAGCAGATGAAGGATAAAGTGAAGTCAGAAGTGAGGTGAAATAGAGGGACTAAACATTTGAGGAAGTGGCTATCCCTCCTAGCATCCGCCTAGTAAAGGGAAAACCCCCGAAAAAAACCCAGAGTCAGGGGAATCAAACCTACAACCTCCCGAATACGAGCCTTATGTTATCTCGAGCCGTCTCGCTCAAACTTTTAACTATAGTTATTAGCAAATTGTATTCCATGAAAACATTTTCAAGAAATTCATGAGAAGTTTAATAATTTGACCACGTTTTAGATGCGTTTCCACTGCAAACTGTCGAATCTTTACAACTTTGTATTACTTGATGCATACAAAACGAATTCCTATTGTCCTAGTGTTTGACAGCTATCATTGGAATAAGAGCATGATTTAAATAAAGAAGCCATGAATATCCCCACCTCGACTCTTGTGTCCCTTGAAGACTACTAGGGGTCGGACGTGCTTCTCCGTACCGAAGTCCAGAAATAAACGACAGCTTGTCTCTTTAACATGTCAAATTAATCTAACTTATAGAATGCATAAAAAGGTCGAACGGAGAGGTCAGAGATTAATGATAACTACACTGTAAGAGTCAAACAATTAACTGGAGAATTGTGTTCAAGGATCTTCAAACCCCAGCCATGACCATGCATACAAGGGAAAACATTTGGGTGCTCCACAGGGAGATAGTGCTTACAAAAAATGTGATGGGATGTATACATAATGCTTGAGTGTTGTAAACACAGGAGTAACAGTGTTTCATGAGTAAAAGACTAGTTTTGTTTCTTAGTTAAGCAGAGATTTTAACATCCACCACTGGTGCTAAAAATTAAAGATTATAACAATTTTCGCAATTAAAATGCTATAACAGTCCATTCTTTTCTTAACATTCCATTTATATGTCACCTTTAGCATCTAAGTTCATGAGAGGTAGAACTGGAACTTAAAAATTCAATGCCACAGCTGGGATTTGTCGGCGGCTTTTTACTTTCTCTACTACGTATAGTGAAACAGAGGAAATATTTATTCCACTCAAAAAATCGATGTCGAAATTTCACCGGAAATATATGTTTTGGGGCCCCCTGAATCCAAAAAGGGAATTTTTAGATGAAGTCGGTCCGCTGGTCCATCCGTCGGTCGGTCGGTCCGTCCGTCCGTCCGTCCGTCCGTCCGTCCGTCCGTCCGTAAACAGCATAACTCGAAAACGAAAAGTCGGTTAAAAAACAGAGTTGTTATTTAAGTTTAATATTTTTCACGGATGCGACACAAAGATTTTGAAGAAAACTGCTCCAGCCTAAATTACTCTTTACATGGAAAATTTTTCGAAAATGTTGGCTGTCTCAAAAACGGCTCCAACGATTTTGATTAAAATGCCACATGTTTCAGATATTTTATGCCAAATGAAATGCATATTTTGAATTTTCAGCCTATAGCCTATGTAGTTCTATTTACTCCTGATGACTTTTGCGTAACTGGTGAACCGTAAGAGATAGATCAAATCTTACTACACAAATACGCAGACCTCATTAAAACGCAATTTATATCTGAGTGCATTTTTTTTTTTTTTTTTTTTTTTTTTTGGAGTGAACCATTTCAGAGATATTGCATGAGTTTTGCAATACTTATACTTTACTCAAATGGAAGAGCGTTATTCATTTTTTATCTATTGGTTGTGTAAAGAGAAGGAATTTCAAAGCATTCGTATACGAAAAGCTTCAAAACATTTTACTATCGCTCAAAGCGCACTGTATCCTCCGTGCAGCTACAAGGAAATAAGCAATAAGATAAGTGTTTTCCTCGACTAACATGAAGATAGAGGAGTAAGGGTTTATAAGAATAGTTAATACAAGGGATGTGAGTGCAACACATCAAATGTATTTCCACTGTCAGTGTGATAGGTTTTCTTACTTTATTTTTAAAAATACTCTTATAGTTAAATGAATGCCATAGGGGGAAAATCAAAAATCTGATTTAAATAAGACCAAACAAATACATTAATTCTGAAGCACAAACACGGAAGTGTCTACAAAAGTTATATTTATCATAAAATTAATTTACATCTCAGCGACGAATTTGGTAAAATTTGTCATTAAAATTATAGAATAGAGTTGTAATAAGTTATGTTTTTACGTACATTTGTAGCCTTATTTTTTGAAATTAATGTAAAACTTGATAAACGAAGGAAGTTACAGTTTACTTTAACCTTTTAATGGGCAGCTGGACATATGAGCAACATATGAATGTGTTAAGTTTTGAGATACTTTATTGGTTCTTTCTTTCTAATTTCTAGTTATGCAAACTAAATAAATAGAATTCAAGTATTTGCAGTGTATTACATTGAAATAATGTTAAAAGTTTTCAATAAACGTTTTTTTTTTTCTTTTTGAAGAATAAGAAGCAAAATCCATCCAACTGCAGTCAAGATTAACCCCTCAGTACTCAAGCGTGCTATTACACCGCTTATTTTACTTGGGGCCTCCCCGTCCTATATCACAGGCATATTTGACTGTACTTGCCGGGTTTTGAAGTCGCAACGTTTTGTTTTAAATGGATGGCCAGACCATTTTGAAGCGGAAATGAGCACATAAATGTTTGCGAAACGTATATTTATCCTAAAATTAATTTACATTTAGCAAAACATTTCATAAAGTAAGTCATTAAATGTTATGGAATACTAAGATGTGTAGGTAATAAGTCTCAAGACTTGTATACACATTTGTATTCTTATAAATTTTTTGCATCAGTATAAAAGTTGATAAACAAACCAGGAAAGTTACAGTTTCCTTTAATGGAAATAACTGAAGCTGTAGAGTCAATACAAAGCAGAATGGCGGACACCGCGCGGACTCCAATTTGCAGATACAAGATAATACAGAGTG
Organism: Tenodera sinensis; assembly: GCA_030765045.1. NCBI lineage: Eukaryota > Metazoa > Arthropoda > Insecta > Mantodea > Mantidae > Tenodera > Tenodera sinensis. The sequence continues at coordinate 56,152,195 of CM060965.1, read as the reverse complement.
CCTGGGCACCCCAGCAACGGCAGCAATATTTGCACAAGTAACCTCTGTCCGGTCCGATAAGACGCAAACAAGGGGCACAGGGAAAATATGGAAATGCGATTCTTCACTCGCGCGTGCGCAGATTTCACTGCACTGTCTTAAACATACAGCTTTTATCGGTTTGTTTTCAGCAGAGTTCTTGCCTCCATATTTTTCTATGGGAATATCTAAGCCTCTTGAATGAAGACTGCTCATAACATTTGTTTAATCACGTTGTCTGTGGAAAATCAGATACATGACAGATTAAAATAGAACTTAAAAATTGCAACGTTTTCTGCCTATGGTTGGTAAGAATTTTAAATAGCGTTTAAAACAACACGATCTATATTCTTATTTGTTTTATCATACAAATTTTAATGTTCAGCATGGACTGTAAAATTGCCACAAAATTTGAATACGTTCGACTTATCTGCGTAAAGCAAAACAGAAAATAGTACTTTAGCTAACAATTATAGTTGCTACCGATATGATCATGAAGTTAAGGGAACTAAGACTTCGTTCCCTTTTCTTCCTTAGAAATTGATCCATTACTTCTTAAAAAGCACACACACACAAAGATAAATTGTATAATTTAATGAAAAATGTACTAAATAATACTGACAGTTTGCTGCAGTGTAGATAGCATATGGAATGTGTGGATCTATATGTGTAAAAGTTAATTTTAAACAAATAAAATTGTATTTGGCAGATTACTGTTGGCTTCAATACACATAGTTCACTTTTAAAACCCCCATTAATAGTCTAATTTCTAAAATTTTCTTCTGGCAACATTTTGCACAAAGTAATTATATTTTGCACAAATGTAAATTTTGATTTCAACTTTCCGATATTGTTCTTTTTTCTAGCTTAAAACCAGACTTACATCCTCCAAGATGGTCAAGGGTCTGTCACACAAACTCTGGATTACAAGGAATAGCCAGAATGGATAATCAGCCCGATATCTGGTATGAGAGGAAGTGATATGAAACGAAGACGAAATGGATGGAAGAAAAGGTGATGATGGAGCAGTTGGTGGAATGAACGGTGGCACAAACGCGGGCCGCCTTGGTGAGAGGTGAGCGGTCTAACCACTCGGCCACGGCACCGTCCCTTGCAATTAATTCAGTTTACTAAATTAATTTTTAAAATGTGCTCCATTGCATGCTAGACAATATTCCGACTTTGGAACTCTGCAACAATGTTCTATTGCATAATGGTCAATTATTTTATGTGAGTTTTCTGTATACATTTATGTTCAATGTCATTATGGTGTCAGAGGTGGGATTTCTCACGTCATCTTGAAAAATATGAGAAGAGAAGGACAGGAGGGAGAATACCTGCACTTGATGCAATAATGCGAGCGGAGCTACGGGTTCTGTTAGCTGAATTATAAACAGACAGGAAACTGTCGCATATTTCATTTTTCAAGCGCTTCCAGATTATTTTTCGGAGAAGGATTGTCGCTTTCATGTTTTATTCCTTTTAACCTAATTTCAGTACAAGTGTAATATGTTTTAATGGCCTTAGCTATTTATTCCTTTTGTTCTGAGGGAGGGGACTGTTTAGTAGGCTTCTCACGTGATCCCCAGGAAACATTTAATTTCCAGAGCCCAATTACTGCCGAATTACATCTACAATATTTATTTGGGGTCAAGCCATTTCCTCAGGCTAGACAGTAAAAAGTTGTGGTACCGCTGCACTTAGCTATCATTTGGTATTCAGAATTCGTTATCTGTGTACTTAATACGCCTTCAAAGTCGCTTTATGCAGCCATACATTTAATAACCGCCACACGCAGTTTTTGTTACCTAAACCTACTCTTTCCCATTACATCATTTTAGTCTGCACGTAGCTTTTGTGGACGCGGTCGATAAAAGCAACAATACACCATATTTAATTGTGCCGAAAGTTACTGGCTAAAATGATCTCACTGCATCACTTCAGCAATGCCTAGAAGTATGTAAAAAATATAGTTATAAAACAGTTATAGATTTACTAATAGAACCTGCATTTCTGCTCGCATTATTTTTATACGTACTTATACAGCACCTAAACACCTAATGGCATCACTAAGTATTATTGTATTAGATATTACGTATCACGTATTACATTACATATTACTTAAATAACAATAATAACAATAATAATGAAAAAGAAGAAGAAGAATGTAGAATGTAGAATTTAATTTAGACTGCCTATATCAAGCAAGATGGCTCCACGGTAAAGCCTGAGGCTCGCATTCGGGAGGTTCCGGTTTCGATTATCGTCAAACGTCCAGTGTGACAATGAATTTTTCGTAGTTTTCCCCAATCGGTAGGCCAATGCCGAGTTGGTTTTTCATCCTCCACGATTACCTCTCCATCATTTGCCTTTCATTCCGCTTTCTTCTTATCTTTCAGGGTTAAAAAGGTTTGTTTATGACTCAGATGGCAGGATCATATCCGGTGTTCCGGAATTTCGCCCAGTATGAGCTCTTTTACGTGCCACTAAATCTGCCATAGAGCTGTCGCTTTTAAGCACACTTAAGAACCGTCGGTCTGGTGCGGATTTGAACCGCGGCCATGTGTTCAGTTGGCCAGCGCCTAACCAAGATCCTGGGGTTTCATGATCTATGTTAGTGCCAGATCTAGTAATGGCATGCATCTTTGAACCTGGAACTGTTGGGACTTCTGTGCATCTCTGCGGTCTGTTGCCTGCAGCTTTCTGTGGTTCTTTCACTTCAGCCTTTCCTCCTGCGGGTGATAGTACAACAGATCTAATTCTCTGTGCGCTAGATGTGCTCTGTTGCATATACGAGTATACAGTGTGTCCATTCATAACGCTTGTGATGGACAGAGGTGGAGAACGCAGCGGTGGTACACCTTTTTCCGCAAAGGATTGTTGCGCCGCTGGGGTAATTAGCTTTACTGGCAGTAGATGATTTCTAGTAAATCAATTTGAATAAAAAACCAATGGTCTACGAGCTGAAGTTACCAAGTTAGACGTATTCATATATGGGTCATATAAAAATATATGGCTCGTACAGATAGCCATTAACCAAAAAAACAAAGGAATATCCACGTTAGAAATTTTCCAGGGGAAAACTGTGCGAAAGCGTCTCAACATCACAAGAAGAGACCATATGAAGAACGACCACATCCGCAAGGTAACGGGTCTGAAAGACGCAGCAACATCAGCAATGTGTTCAAAATGGAGAGGTGGGGGGGACGTGCTTCGAATGAATCCTATAAAGTACACTCATGCAATGACAATGTGGGAACCCAAAACAGGGAAAAGGAATGTAGGAAGGCAAAAAAAGCAGTGGAGTATTATCTAGGAAACTTGTCCAGAATAGCGAAATATAGACGAAAGTGGAAGCAAAGACAAAAGTGAAAGTCCTACGGAGTTGGCTAACACGAGGATGTAGTCTTAAGCCAACCTGCAGTCGCAGGGGGCTCTAGTCCAAACTGGGATGTTCACAAGCTAATTGTTAATAGTATATGGGCATCCGAAATCCCCTTTATCACTGTCCTAAAGAGCCACCAACGGAGAAGAAACAGGTAAGAATGTTTAACTTTTGAATGATCGTATACTTTCATCATGGTATCCTTCACGTGGTTGCAATTTCATAGCAATTTTCTTACATTCAGAAGTACTGAAACTAAATTATTTTGCTAAATTCCCATAGCAGTGCACCACATAGCAGTCACCCACATTTCAATGGAGTATGCAAAACTTAAATGTCACCATCTCGTCCAAGGGATAACGTTTAATAACCTTGAGCTTCTTTTGTGGATCGGCAGTGGTTGAACAAAATGATGTTCAAATGAACCCGAGGTTTGTTGAGGTTAGAGTTCCCGGACACTCATCCTTTGAGAATAAGGGTAAACCCTATACGTGAATTATCTCAAGAGATTACAACTAAACACCTCTTGAAAGTGACACCTGAAGGAGAGCTAAAACTATTTTATTTCTACATATATAGTTCATAAGTATTATTAAATATAGTTCCCAAATCTTCGTCAAAATCATCAACAGCAATATAAGACAAGAAACTTCAAACGCACGGTCGGTCTGGGTGGCTCAGTTGGTTAGACGCTGGCCTACTGTTCCCAAGGTCGCGGGTTCAAACCCGGCCCAGGCCGATGGTTTTTAAGTGTGCTTAAAAACGACAGCTCCATGTCAGTAGATTTACTGGCATGTAAAAGAAATCCTGCGGGACAAAATTCCGGCACACCGGCGACGCTGATGTGATCTTGGCAATTGACAGCGTCGTTAAATAAGAAAACAATTTTAATTTTTTTCAAACGCACGTGTAGAATATATTTCAATAAGTAAATTAACTTGACATTTTCATATAATAATTCTAACTGAAGCAAAACTATTGTCTGTTCCAAAATTCGAAAGCTTTTCTATAACACATAGGAAAGTATAAAGTACAGAAACTTACATGGTTCATTTTTACTTTCTCTACCATGTATGTACGAAAGTAGGGAAAGTATTGTATTTCACCCAAAAATTCGATGTCGAGATTTCACTGGAAATATGTTTTGAGGCCCCATAAATCCAAAAAAGCACTTTTAGAGTAAGGTCCACTTGTGTGCGTATGTGCGTGCGTGTGTGTGTGTGTGTGTGTGTGTGTGTGTGTGTGTGTGTGTGTGTGTGTGTGTGTGTGTGTGTGTGTGTGTGTGTGTGTGTGTGTGTGTGTGTGTGTGTGTGTGTGTGTGTGTGTGTGTGTGTGTGTGTGTGTGTGTGTGTGTGTGTGTGTGTGTGTGTGTGTGTGTGTGTGTGTGTGTGTGTGTGTGTGTGTGTGTGTGTGTGTGTGTGTGTGTGTGTGTGTGTGTGTGTGTGTGTGTGTGTGTGTGTGTGTGTGTGTGTGTGTGTGTGTGTGTGTGTGTGTGTGTGTGTGTGTGTGTGTGTGTGTGTGTGTGTGTGTGTGTGTGTGTGTGTGTGTGTGTGTGTGTGTGTGTGTGTGTGTGTGTGTGTGTGTGTGTGTGTGTGTGTGTGTGTGTGTGTGTGTGTGTGTGTGTGTGTGTGTGTGTGTGTGTGTGTGTGTGTGTGTGTGTGTGTGTGTGTGTGTGTGTGTGTGTGTGTGTGTGTGTGTGTGTGTGTGTGTGTGTGTGTGTGTGTGTGTGTGTCGGAACAGTATAACTCAAAAACGAAAAGTCGGTTAAAAACCAAAGCTAGTACTTAAATTTAATATCTTTCAAGGATGTGACACGAAGATTTTGAAGAAATTTCTTTCACCCTAAACTACCCTTCATATGAAAAATGTTTCGAAAAATTTTATTTTCTCGAAAAACGGCTAGATCTCGTTAAAACACAATTTATGTCCAAATGCTTTTTGGGAAGCGAACCATTTCAGAGGTATTCCTTGTTATTTTCCTGAGTCTTATAATACTTAAACTCCCCATAAATGGAAAATCCTTGTTCATTTTTTATATCTTAGCCGTGCAAAGAGAACGGAATCTCAAAGCTTTAAAAGATTTTACTGTCGCTCAAAACCTACTGTATTTTAATATTCCCCTCGCACCTACAAGGAAATGAGCAATAAGATAATTTCTGCAAATGTTTATCTCAAGTAACACGAAGAAGATAGAGGAGTAAGAGTTTGTAAGAATAAATAGTACAAGAGTAGAGAAAGTCATGTGAGTGCAACACATCAGCTCTTTTTACTATGTTCTTCATTCTTAACAGTTTATTTTAAACATTAAAAAGTATATTGTTAGTAGTATACTTTGTTATTTTTGCAGCCTTGTGTTCTAGGGGAGTTTAAATAAATAAATTAGTACACTCAATTATATTGTAAGGCAGAGCTGCTTGAAAAACTGCAACTATTTTAGAAAGCTGGTATACTCATGTGTTGAATAGCCTCTTGTTTTGAGCCAGTTATCTCACGAAGCTTCTTTGTATTATGTGGAGAGATAATTAGATCGTTTTTATATTTAACAGCTATTGCAGTGTGAACGGATAAAGTGCCAGTATACTGACGATCAAACAAGATTTGTGAGGAAGGCTGTTAGAAAGTGGAGCAGTTTAACCTTAATGATTAAGGCCGGAAGACACTCGGGTTGGTTACGTTCCATACACCACAACACACTTCCGGGCGCGCGCTCTCTGGTGCTTCCACCTTCCTGCAAACCGGTGGCTATGTAAGCTGCATTAATATAACAGTAGACCTGCCTGCTTTCAGGAGGAATATATATCGTTCGTACCTTGCTTATTTCGGAAAACATTACAGCGCTTATCTAATTGACACCGCTGTCTTTTTATACGTGTTTTAATGCTTTAAACATATCTGCAGTAGTTTCCACTCAGTACTAGGCCCCAGATTCATAGGCTTTAACCCTTTTTCCGTTTCCTTTGACACAAGAGCTTCTACTTCTGCTTTAGTTAATCACAAACACACTAAATATATTGGAATTTTAACTATAATTCCAAAATTATTCTAAGATATTAATAAAAATGTATAAAATATATTACACACTAGGAAGAACTAAATTTAAATTATTATACAGGCATATAATTTACAGATCCACAATTTTGTTTCGATACATTTGAAAATTTAACACAGCAATCGGTTTTAATGTGTATTATGTACACCAAATTGGGTGGCGCCGTGATCGAGCGGTTAGACCGTTCGCCTACCACCTGAGGCGACCCGGGTTCGATCCCAGGGACCACATGTGGTATTCGTGGTGGACGAAGCGTCGTCTGGGTGGGTTTTCTCCGGGTTCTCAGGGTTTCCCCCGCCTCTCATTCCAGCAAGTGCTCCATCATCTTTCCATTCATCGATTTCGCCTGCATTTCATATCATCCTTCTCCTCACTCACACACCTGGTGTTTGGCTGACCACCCGCTTCCAGGTCTTCACTCCGTTCGGTTCATAGTTCCTCTGCTCCCTGAGAGGTATTTTACCGTAGGCACAGGCATGCAAGACCTGTAGATTACATTGTAATCTATTCTTAACATTGTAAATATATATTAATAACTTCAATTTAACCATTAAAAAATCTCATGTGTTGCACTCACATAACTTTCTCTACTTTTGTACTAACCATTCTTAAAAACTCCTATTCCTATATCTTCTTCGTGTTAGTTGAGATAAACATTTGTAAAACTTATTGCTTATTTCCTTGTAGGTACAAGGGGAATGTTAGAATACAGTAGGCTTTGTGCGATAGTCAAATGTTTGAGATTCTGTTGTCTTTGCACACTTAACATATAAAAAAATGAACAACGATGATCCATATCACGAAAGTTCCAAGTTTTCCGAAACTCACACACATAACAAGGAATATCTCCGAAATGGTTCACTCTACAAGAAAATTTATTGAGACATAAATTGTGTATTTTAGCAAGATCTACATTTTTTGTAGTGCAAGTTTTGTCTATCTCTAACGGTGTACCAGTTATGCAAAATTCGTCCAGAGTAAATACGACTACAGGGGCTATAGCCAGAAAATTCAAGATATACATTTCATTTGTCATAAAAATATCTCAAACATATGACATTTTAATCAAAATCGTTTGAGCCATTTTCAAGAAAATTAAAATTTTCGAAAAATTTTCCATGTAAAGGGTAGTTTAGGGTGGGGCTATTTTCTTCAAAATCTTCGTGTCGCATCCTTGAAAGACATTAAACTTAAATACCAACTTTGGTTTTTAACCAACTTTTCGTTTTTGAGCTATGCTGTCCACAGACTGACAGACTGACAGACACACGGACCTTTTTCTATAAATGCTTTTTTTGGATTCAGGATTCAGGGGGTCTCAAAACATATATTTCCGGTGAAATCTCGACATCGAACTTTTGGGTGGAATTCAATACTTCCCCTACTTACCAGTAGAGAAAGTAAAAATATCAACATGGTAATACGAATACAAAAATAATTCATTTTCCTACAATCTCCATCAACCTCCGCTTTCACTAATATTAAAAAAACGCAAGTGAGAAAATTAATCTCCATAAATACCAGCCTCTGCCTATGTTCTATGGAGAGAACCTTTTCTTCAACATATTAGGTGATAATGGAGCTCTTCATACCAGAAAACTTGGGCATGAACAACCTAAGTCAAGATAAATTAACAGAGAGGGAATTCGATTCGAAAAACACTGGGAGCATTTGCTGATGCTACGTCCAAATATGTGATTTAATGCTACCCTGCGTTCATTCAAAACTATGCAGTAAGCAAGCAGATGCCTCGTAGTAGAAATAATCTGGATTCGAATCCTTTGTGTGTGTTGTTTTATTGTATGAATTTTAATTTGTTAAACATATGGCAATGCCTTACGTTTTTCATGCATAAGATATATATTAATTTTATGACACGCATGCACAAAAACACAAATTACGCTTTTCGTTTTCAAAATAAATGTCTTAGCATTATCCCAAAATTCAAAATTAAACTAAATAAATTTTTAATGACCAGTATGATATGGAAGAAATCGGTGACATTCGCTATAGTTGTGCCCACACACAGAGACGAAGCTGTAAGAGATCTCTCCTTACGTCAGTAAACGTAGCTGAATATTCTGTATAACGGGCTGTAAGAACAGTTTAAGCCTTTTGAGATGGGTGCGGTTATTCAGGAAAGAGATTATTCGTCGTCCACCTTGTTCGGTTCGAAAATATTTGTCGACTTAGATGAACATTCTAGAACATTCACTTCTAGAAGAGGCAGAGAGCAATCCCTTCCAATATGTGTCAACAATCAGAAGTAATTCTAATTTTCCTGGGTCGAACCACACGGTCTCGTTTGATTACAGTCGGGCTCTTTGCTTGGTCGCCATCTAAGAAGTAGTCTTACAGATGATCACAGATTATGTCGTCTCACATTTGCAGAAGAAAATATCAACCATAACTGGAATAGGGTTACATTCACAGATAGTAATATTTTCATCTACAAATGGAGGGAAAGTAATTGTCTACCGTCCCAGAGGAGAACGTTACAATGCAAAAACCGGCACGAACGCATTACTAAGATTGTGTATGTGTCTTGTTGAGGTTATATGTTCCGAGATCGCATCATGGTGCACTAAATAGCCAGCAATATAAAGACACCGTAGAGAACATCATGGTTCCTTCTGTAAGGAACAATTCCAGCACACAAAGTCAGCAAGTTTCGAACGGATTCTCTGAGAGGCAAGATATTACAGTAATCGCTCACCAAATTTGAACCCTATTGAAAATATTTATGTAGGCAGAGGTGAAGAAAGTTTTGAAGTTCAACTGACTGCAAGACAACGCAAGGCAAAAGAGGTTTTGTGGGATCAGATAAAGAATACTTGCTGACAATAATATAATAGGCTTTAAAAGATATTAAGTTAATTTCTATTTGTATTTGCTTTTTATTTAGGAACATATTTACTTAATTCGTATTTATTCTGCAAACGAAAAGAAGAGCATTTTGCTTTTTATGTATAAGTATAAATGTCTTGAAATTAAATAACCCTTGCAATTAGTAACTATTTATTGTAAAAGTTATGCGTAATAAACATTGCATTCTTCAACAAAAAGAAACAAATAAAACTATACCTGAAATACGAAACTCGTAGGCCTATACCTGCCTATAAGCGCTCGGCTGTCAGCGAATATTTAGTAACTGGGACATGTGAAAACTGACAATAGGACGAAGCCAAAGGCATGCGTCCCGAGGCACCAATATGGACCGGTGGAAACCATCAAATATATGCTTCGAGAGTCCGATCTTCTCTCTCCATATCCCCCTACCCCTCCCTCCCCTCTCAATCTCCACCTCACCCTTTCCCTCTCTCCATCTCCCTCTCTCTCCCTCTCTCTCCCTCTCCCCCTCTCTCCCTCTCTCTCTCTCCCTATCTTAAATGTACGTATTAGGGGTGTAGGGATTTCGATTATTGCTTGCTTACACAACATGAACGAAGTCTCGCTCTAGCGTAAGGGTGACATTATTTTGTCTTTTCGGATGAGATAAGATAGGAAGTATCGGTTGTGACTCGCATTCGGGAGGCCGTGGATTCGATCCCCACGGCTGACCTTACTGACTCGTGGATTTTTCGGGAACGTACCTACGGGAAGTCACAGTAAAGTACCAGTATATGCCCGGCGTTTTATGATGATGATTGATAAAGCGGCTCTTATGAAATAAGTTTTAATTAAATTTGATTAAAACAGAAAAAATATAATTGTTATCATTTATTCAAAAAATCTATTTTCAGCTTATAAAAACCTACTAAACTATAGGCTGTAGCCCAAACTAAGAAAATTGATGCTAATACAGAACTCCCAAAAGAAGGCTAACAAGAACTAAAAATGTGGACTCATTACCAAACTAGTGGAATCTGTAACTCCACTCACGTTATGCTTTTAAGGATACCTATGAGTGAAATTTTGACATTCTAAACTAATAACAGCCACTTCAAATTTATACCAAAGGATTATTATCAGGCACAGGAATTCTTAAGTACTTTGCCTGCAAATTATCTATATTCAACCATCATATCAATGCAAATATATAAATCACAGCGCCCATGAGACATGCCTGCAGGAAAAAACGGCCTGGCAGGTAAATGCGATCCAAACACCAACATACTGTACGAGGAATGGGGCTGGCTTGTTACCTGCAACGTCCCTGCCTAAACCTCACCAACAGTACGACTTCATTTTTTTTCGTTCTAGCTTTAGTAGTTAGAAATTTTTATGCCTGGATATAACAACATAGATAGGTAACTCAACTAGCCGTAACCGTTTACAAATCATGCATGTTTTCATCGATCACAATGAAAAATTGTTTTTGTCTCATAATTAAACCCAAGATTCAAAACTATAATTACTTTTTAAATTCACTTTAGATAGTGTCTATTACTGTTTAATTAAAAAAAAGTTGAGCTAAACAACTTTTCTAATTAAATTTTAAGAATTTTGCTAAAAATTATGTTTTGGAATGAGGGACTTCAAAATGTCTATTTCAGTAAAATATCTATGAATTTTTGGGTAGCGGTTCTTGTGCTTTACTATAAGGCAGGTGATTAGGTAAAAATTCATCTATCGTAAGCCGGTTAAGATATTTAGTTAGCAGCGTGTTTTATGTTGAGTGAGCTCGATCCAAGAAACTTCTTTCGCCTAGGTGTTGAAAAAAAAGAAAGAAAAAACAAAAAGGAGAGCTATATGGGAAACCGCAAGACGGCCGCATTGGGAAGGCGGAATCAATGAAAAGGAAGGGGTTCCGAACTTCATGAGAATTCCGCTGGTGCAGCTGGCAGTATAAGACGTAGGAAGGATCGATCGATCGCTTGATCCGGCGCAATACGACTGCGATACTTTGCGCAGCAACCTCCGTGCCATATTGATGTCACAAACATCTCACTATTCCTCCAGCATTGCAACGCTATACGGCGCCTTCGAAGCGCGTGTTTCCTACTTAAAGAAGCTGTAGCGAGATATATCAAGTGACGTTTCTTCAATGGTTGCCATTATTTAGGGAATCCATGGAATATTCGCTTAACCCTCTAATGCACAATGTTGCCATTTGCAACAAAAATACTTAAAGTTTTATAATATTGCAACAGTGTTTTCTGTTATTTTCATATTATATTGGCATTTAACAATAAAACAAAGGTATTGGTAGCTATTTTTATCATAAATATATCAATATATTTCAGTAATATTGCATTTTTTAATTCTTTTTTCAAAAATAAAAATCCATGCAGTCGTATTTTAACATAAGCCCGTCATCAGGCAGGCGTACCATCTCACTGGTTATTTTACGTGAGCCCTCCCCGTCCTTTACTACAGATTGCAGTTGCCGGGAATGAACTCAACGTTCGGCTGTTAATGGGTGACTAGTCCATTTGTCTAGCCTGTAACAATTATGCCTATTCAACTTACTCCACTTAAGGTGCCTGTGACAGGGATACCTAAACTGGTTCAAAGAAGAGTGTCATTTATAGCAAAATAATTTATGGAATAGTGTGTTCAAATTTAATTACTTTTCTGCAGAAAAAGCATTATATTTGGATCAAAAGGTTGAATTTGTGATTCTTTACATAAAAATTATTTTTTGTTAGAATCACACAAATTATTCTACATAGGTACTGTAATTTATTTTCTCTTAATTATTCATTAAAAGCTTTATTTTTTGCTCTCCATGTCAATCAAGATGTTGATTCAATTGATTTCAGTACACATTCAGTTGAGGTTCATAGGACTACACAGAACACTAGACGAATGAGTCAACTGCTTAACTAAGTAGTAAACCGGTTTCACAATGTTCTTTAACGTCTCCCAATTGTCCGATGTTATTCTTTCTATGCTTCAGCCTTCACTCCTCTTGCTTGTATTTCAGGCGCGCGCGAGCGCGCACACGCACACGCACACGCACACGCGCGCACACACACACACACACCTTTTTTTCTAAAAAATGCTTTTATTAGATTTACGGGAACCTCAAAACATGTTTCCGGTGGAATCTCGACATCGAATTTTTGGGTCGAATACAATACTTCTCTACATAGTAGAGAAATTAAAAAAAAAAAAAAGAACTTGAGCGACACATGTCAGCGGCGCGCCCAAACTCATAACTAAAGTCCAGGCGCTATGATAGGGTTAAAAGTATGGAACTAGAATGGTATTAAAAACTCTTTTTTAAGCCTTAATCTCAATGAAATGGCAGGATGTGCGTGCTAAAATTCCCTGTGGTTTCTACTTTGAAAGTTATTTCATTTAATTTCCGGTATAATCTCCAATAGTCACGTCTTGCCTCCCCGCTCAAACGAGCTTCCACCGATATTATTTAACACCAGGTTCATTATGAATAATTCAGCGCTTTAAATAAGTACACGGGAAATGTGCAGTCACGCTTTCCACAAAGAAGACAAACCAATTTTATCCATACTCCTGTGAGCAAAAACAGTTTGATGTTTTATCACCTTGGACTCGATATGCTCAAAGGGAATATTTGGAGTTTTGGAACTAACATAGTAGTTTCTGGGCCTCTTGATACTCCTTAAGAGACCTTCAAGGTCAGTTTTGCTTTCTCTATGACTTGCTAGAGATGTGACAAACAGATGTGACTACAGTCACAATTACAGTGCATTAACAGTTACTTATAACTGTTATCAATAATTAATTATCAAGTTATTTGTTTTATCTCGTCCGGAGACATTGCATTAATGTTTACCAGTAACGATTATCTGCAATTACGTTTTAATATGAACTATGTCGATACAGACTTTATTATTTGATCCACACTTGCTTCTACATTCCTAAACATATACACTGTTGATACAGATGAACTGAGCTACATGCAACTCAAATATAAACGTCGCGTCAAGCAGACATGGTAAAAGAAAATATATTCTTAATCCCAGAGATTGAAATGGAGGATATAACAACTTAAATATCCTCGTAAGACATTAGCTAAATCATGGCAATGACATTTTCAAAGGCGGTGTTGCTAGAGAAGAGAAAAATTAACATCCAAACACACATTACTGTCTAACATAACAAAAGATGCAGATAATCTCAGTTGGTCACATATCAAACAAAGCTAGTAAGTACTTAGGCGTTTTTTCTCGCCAGATGCTGTATTGAACCCATAATGTCAACCACGATCTCTTCCGGAGGAGATTAACATTGCATAACGACTTGAGGTAACTAGTTTCTGATAAGCCAACTAATTACGTGTCGCCCAGAATCAGTAACTGTTAACGGGATTTGTTCGTTACTTTGGTAACCGTTATTGGATAAACTAGTTACTCTATATTAGTTACTTGTGGTAATGCGTAGCTACATAGTCTTAAATACTTAATACTGCCTGTCTTAAATACTTCAGTAAGCACTAATGTCACACTTCTATCAACTCGCCGTGGAAGTGCGATTTTCAGAAAGATTTCCAGGTGTGAAAGTTCTAGACCGTACAACAATCCATAAACATTACAATGAGTTTCAGGCAGGAAGTGTTTAGGTTTAGAAATCTAAAAGACGGCGTACAGCTCTAACCGAAGAAACATTAGACACCGGTCATCGTTTGGAGAATTCCCCCCAAAAATCACTTACGCGTCTTTCACAACAAGCAGGCATTTCTTATGGCTCTTTGCCAAGAGCTACTAAATTGCTGAAGTTAAAACAATATAAAATAACTGTGGCACACGCTCTTCAACCAGGTGATCCTGTAAAGGCGCACATTTTGTGAGTGGACTCTCAATAGTGTATGCAATTGGCGAAAGTGACCCACATCTAATATTTATCACGGAAGAAGCTTGGTTTCACCTTCATGGATATGTGTGCAAACAAAATAATCGTCATTGGAGCTCTGAGAAACCTACTATTGTTCATGAAATGCCCCTTCATAACGAAAAAATTGGTGTATGGTGCCTATTAATGGAAAAAGAGTTCTAGGCCCAATTTTTTTCGAGTCAACAGTCGACGCTCGTACATGCGTAAACACAATTTTGCGACCTTTTTTAGTGAATTAACCGACAGGGAACGTGATTTTGCCTTTTCTCAACAAGACTCTGCAACAGCTCATAAAGCCAATCCTTCGATGAGAACAATTGAAAGTGTGTTTCAGGACAGAATTATTAGTAGAGATTTGTGGTCCCCTCGGTCCCCCAAATTAATCCCCTGCGATTTCTATCTCTGGGGTAACAAAGCATGAAGTGTACAAGACAAACTCACACGGCCTGGAAGAATTAAAACAAAATATCTGCCGTAGTTCACGTTGAGAAATGCTTGTAAATAGAAGCGAACATTGTTGAAACAACACAAACAAACAACACAACAGCTGGTGGGCCAATTACACAGTTCAGGAGTAAATCAAAAAAGTTTTGGAGAACAACCCAGGCTATTCAGTAATGGCTAAAATTAGAAATAGCTTTTACATGTGAACATCATATACAGAATTTTCTGCATAGTTACACCATGTTCCTTCGAGAGAACTTTCTATATTTAAACATTAAGATGAGAGGAGAAGTTTCACTCTTAAAATGTTTAGAAAATATGTATACCGTTGTGCATTGGAATATATTTGAGAAACAGACGAATGGGAATATAAATGTTCATATTTTTGGCAATACAGGTGTATGTATCTGTAATGTCTATTTTTAAATTAGATTTGTTGATTATGACTCGCAGCGCGCGCACACACATTGCAAGCAAAAGGATGAGTATCACTAATGACAACTTGCGGAGGGGGACAAAGTACCTCACTGAAGAGGTCATCTTTCGTGCCTATGCCCTCCGACGGGGTACTCCCGGGAAGATGGATGAGGCGAATGGACCCTAAGAGCGACCGGAACGTTGACACGACAGAGCAGGTGGCAGGGTCCCTACATTTTCCCAGTTAGAAGCAACCCGGTGGATGCTGGCACAACCCAGTTCCTCTCACACCCCTCGGGTTTGTAGGGTGCGCGGAAACCGCTACTTTAGCCCCCCTCGGGCTTGTACTATGCCATGGGGACCCGGAAACCAGTAGACTCGCTGTCCAATCTGGGGTATGAGATTTCCAGAGCGCATTCTTTCCCCCTGCCGTGCTGCTGCCATGACGCTCGCCGACGCTTCCAACCCTGAAAGAAACCTAACGGTATGAAGGATGAAATGAAATGATTGATGTAAAAACATGGAGGGACAGGAAAGTGGGTGTATATGGAAATCCTTCCCAGCACTCGCCTAGGGACCCGGGGAAACCTCCGAAAAAACCATGGGTTAGGAAATTCGTCCACGGGGATCAAAACCGTGAGTTCCCAAGTGAGAGCCACACATGTTACCGCCTGAGCCATACCTCTCGGTAAGCAAAACAATACTTATCCTAGTTCTAGTAATGAAACCAATTCTGCAAACATATTTATCTCATTAACATGAAGTAAAACAATAAGGTTTTGTAAGAAGAATTTATACAAATTAAATAAAAATAAATAATAGTGGGTAGAGACAAGTAATCTGAATGCAATACATCGCAGTTAAGACTCTGTATAAATGATAGTATGAAATATGAAGGTGTTTTTCTACCAGAGTTTAGTTGTTTAAAGAAGATCCTCAGATTTCTTTGCTGAATTGAGTCTTAATATTTTTTAACAAGCTAGAAAGAGAGTACAAGGCAAAAGGGGGAACGAGTGTCTCCGGTTGCTCCTTAATGCCACTAGAGACGCCCCTCTTTCAATACGAATAGCGAGCTATTGGATTGGCTGGCTTTCGTTTCGAAATCCTTTGATTCATAGAAGGACCTTTTTTAAAAAAATGGAAACAATGGATGGAAACAGATGAGACTACTTTAATCCCCTTTCAGATCTTTTTTCTTTCATTTTCTTCCATGTCAAAGAGTACTTTTGTCTCTTTGTGATATCGCTTTGTCATCACGGATAGAACTGTTATCATTGCAGCCATCTTGTTGAGCGTTGGGGGAAGAGCGGGTCGGTTCCATTTATCTGATTTTTTTTCTAAGGGGGAATTTGAATGAAGAGCTGTATCGTATTTCTGCGGTAAGTGATGCGCAATTTCTTGAGGTAGTCCTAATTTTATACAGTAGTTAACTACTTTTTTCTAAATTGTATTAATTTTAATCAGTGCCATAATAATTGTATCAGTTGATATGAGTTCTTTGTAGTTATTTATACAGGGGGTTCTGTAAGTACAACACTTAAATTTTGTCTCTAGTAAATGGTTTCCACGCTGATGCTATGTAGGGTAAGGTTGGAAAGTACAATTAGATTTGAATAAAGTGGAGTCAACATATCGTCGATAACGGTAGCGCCTGGCACGGATATCCTAAGATACACGCTTTGACAGCACTGAATTTTACAGACATGGTGAAAATGCCACACATATAACTGGTGTTATGATAGTCTTGTGTTACACTTCACGTTTTCCTCCACATTCTTTTTAAGAGTGTTATTTTTATATTTACATCACGTTAATCGAGATAAGCATATGTAGAAATAGCTTATCATACATATTTTCTTGTAGGTAGAACATTGTAGGCTTCAGCAATAACCAAAACAAGTCTTAAGAGTTGGTCGCTATATGATAGCTTTGATAGTGGTTCTCTTTGTACTAACAGGAAGGTAAAAAAAAAAAAAAACGAATAGTTGCTTCCCATTTGAGAGAAGTATAAGTATTTGAAAATTCAAACCAACATGGAATGTCTCGGGAAATATAAATAGTTTTGTATTCTTGTCAATCCTATCATTAAAGGAACAATACAGGATATCCTGATAACTTCACCCTTAACACCACAAAAAATGTATTTGACATAAATTGTGTATTTTAACGAGTTCATTTTCTGCATAATACGCTTTTATCTATCTCTTACGATCACCACTATATAATAGTCATCCATAATTAAGAAAATGCAGCGGCTATTTTCACGAAAATATCTCAAATATGGTGTTTGCATCAAAACCTTTAGAGTCTTTTTGAGAAATTCAAAATTTTCGAAACATTTTCCATGTAAGGTGTAGCCTGAAGTGAAGGATTTTCTTGAAAATCTTCGTGTGGCATTCTTGGAACATGGAAAGCCTAATGCCGAATTTCATATATAATAGGCTTTCTTGTTTTAGTTAGGCTGTTCAGGGACACACGTGTGCGCACAAAGACTGACGGTCTTTTCCTAATACAGATCTTCCGGATATAGGGTATCTCAAAAGTCCTAAACTGAACAAACTCTGGATATGAACATTTTCGGTGGAATGCAATATTTCCCATGTAGTAGAGAAAGTAAATATAAATTGTTTAATAAAGCATTACTAAACGCAAATTAACCTAACCCCGTGGCGCAACAGTCCTTTCCAGACTAGGGCCTACCGCCCGGCCGCTGCATCCGCGACCTCTGCTTACTACTGGCCTCGTGAGTGGGGTGTACTACCGGAGGATGGCAGGTAGCCAGCACCTAGGTCCCTCTCGGCCGGTATATGTGGTTTTTAAAAGTGTGTTTAACAAGCTTGGAAATTCAGTATTTATGATTTTCAAGTCCCATTTGTCCGCAAAAAAGTGACCCATTTTGTATTAGCCAGTTTTGTTTGTAGGATTTATCGCTTACCTGTGTATCGAAAGTGTGTATCGAAATTGCATTAAATATGCGTTTTGTTCGTGTGTATATGTGGGTGTGGGTGGGTGGGTCTGTGTAGGTTGAACTGTGTGGGTGTGTGGGTGGGTGCGTACGTGAACAAAACAAAGGTCAGATAAATACCAAATGTCATACCCGAATCACACATCCCCAACGATACAACCGAACATTTTAAGCAACATCCCCAACAAAAACAACCCTTTGATCTAAAAAATATGGTTAATTTTTATATAATTATAAATAACTTTTGATAATATGAACCTTTTAATATGTACTCTAATCAATTTGCAGAAGTTTCTCACATCTTGAACTTGTATTAACAGCTTTTTTTTTCTTCCATTTACATACTGCCTTTAACGTCGGTCATATCGGCGGCTTTTAACCTCTTGGAAAAATTGCTTAACAGCAATGGTGTTTTTTTTTTTTTTTTTTGTTTTTGCTTTTTTTTTTTTTTTATCTTTAGATCAATTACTTTGGATTAACTTATTACATTAAATTTACACACACTCTCTCTCTCTCCCATACTCCCATGCTCTAGAGAGGATGGGGAATAGAGGAAAATTCCCGATCCAGCCGAGAATCGAGCACGCGACTTCTCGCACAGCATGCAGGAGCTCTACCGACTAAGCTATGGGGCCAGGCAATGAAATTGACATTCACTCTTTTTTTGCTCTTTATTCTATTGCTTCTAACTGCTTCATTTTCTACTCCCGTGCTTCCTTTCTTATTTCTCTCTACCAAGTAAAACATCTTTGGATTTGAATATCCTTCAAATGTCTTTCATGAGACATTCTACTTTTAGACTTAAAATGCTTGTTTCCCCTATCCTGAACAACTCACATTATAATTTGAAATTAGTGTTCCTGTCTGTCTAATATGTGTAATCACATCTAACAGCAACACGGCATAAATTTAGTTCTAAGATACCCTTGACCATCAACTGATAGCAAGTACACTGAAATACACGACATGATTTTAAACAATCTGACGTTACATTCACGTGAGATTCTCTACCCATTCTTCAACAAACTATTCTTAAAAGCACTTTTTCATTTACTTCACATTCATTGAAACATTTGTAGAAATTAGTTTGTTACATATTTCCTTATACACACAATCATACTAGTGGAATACTTGAGCTTAATACGATAGTCCAACCTTAAGAGCTGATCACTACGCGATGGCTTTGATATTCCATTCTCTTTACATGGCCAGTGCATAAAAATAAATAGCGTCTATTTTAGAAAGGTAAAGCATTGAAAATTCAAACAAATAACAAGTAGCATCATTAAATTGTGTGCTTAAATGATTGTCTACATTTTTGTGCAGTAAGATTTTGTCTGTCTCTTACAATTTAGAAGTTATGCAAGTCTTTCAGAATGAGGAGGGCTTCAGAGGTCATTTCCATAAAATTCGGGATATACATTTCATTTGTCAGGACAATATAATAAACATACGATATTTTAATCAAAAACTTTGTAGCCATTTTTGAGAAAATGAAAATTTCCTAAAATGCTTCATGTGCAGGGTAGCTTCAGGTGGAAGGATTCTTTTGAAAAACTTCGTGTCTTGGAAGAAGCTGTACTTAAATATCAAGTTTGGTATTTAACAGCCTTAAGTTTCCTAGGTATGCTGTCTACAGACACACGGACACACAAGAACCTTTTTCTACAAATCATCTTATTCCGAGCAACTCAAACTCTTTCCCTAAAATATCTGGTACACAAATGGCTAACATTAGCAGCAAGTATGCTTATTAAAAGCAAAATCCTTACACAACA
Organism: Tenodera sinensis; assembly: GCA_030765045.1. Classification (NCBI taxonomy): domain Eukaryota; kingdom Metazoa; phylum Arthropoda; class Insecta; order Mantodea; family Mantidae; genus Tenodera; species Tenodera sinensis. The sequence continues at coordinate 56,132,378 of CM060965.1, read as the reverse complement.
GTCGTAAAAAATTAACATTTAAATTATATTTACATACAATTTTTGTCTTCTGGCAGTGCTGACTGATCATATTAATAATCATGATTAACTGGATTCAACTTGGCTATTTACTATAAGTAAACATTATTTCTGTATTTAAACGGAACATAAAATGAAAAACCGTAATTTATGAATTTTATTTTTCTAAAATTTATAAATGTAGATATCTGAATATGCGTTTGTGTCGTATCACATCGAACAGCACGGAGCTCACGTACGAGAAAACGAGTGACGAGTAAACAAACAATGGAGCGCGACAGAACAAAGCGTTTCGAGAACGTTCTCGAAACTTCGAGTGCTTGTTTGTGAAAGCGTCAAGAAAAGGTGAATTTCCAGAAAAATCCATGTCACGTAATTCTCGCCTATAGAGCTTTGTGGGACAGCAAGAGAGACGAGTTGGTGAGACAAAGGGAATAGTAGTAGTTGTATGTAATGGAATGGTGAGTGGTGAAGCTCTTAGCACTGTACGTGTGTGTACGAAGTCCAGACGTCGTCGTCAATGAACTGGATATGTTGACAGTCTCTCATGCCAAAATGTTTTATTTGTATCATAATTATTATTTATGTCTGCAAAAATACCATGATTTCGATAAATATGCCTTATAGGTATCTGAGGTATCTGCACAGGTTTTTTCTGTAAATATGAATTAGCCATAAATCAAGAACCTTCAATCAATAATTCAGCCAAACGATGATAAATTTTTTTGATAAAACTATCTTTTCTAGAAAACTATAAACTTTTCAACATTTTGGTATTAGACTTTCTTGTTATTCACAACATGAGAAATTCGCTGTTAGAGTCTGACGGATCATTTCACTTCCATCCTATATGGATATGAATTGTTAGTTGAGTGAATGGAGAAAGCGATGTGAATTTGTTGCCTAAAATTGAGTAGAGAAAACGGTATGAATTTTCAAAACGGTATTCTATTTCAAACATACAGAAAATTGCATTACTTATTACAGACTTATTTTAGTGTGTAAATTAGCGTTTTTGTTTTTCAGGAAAATTTTTATAGAAGAGTGAATAGAGAAAGAAATGTGAATGTTTTATCTAAAAGTGAGTAGAGAAAACAGTGTGAATGTAATATGTAGCATTTCCATTACAAACATAATAGTATGGATTATTTGTAGAAGAAGATTTTTTGTGCAATTTTTTTTCAGGAACATTGTAGAAGAGTGAGTAGAGAAAACAGTGTAAATGTAATCATATCATTTATATTTCAAAAATTGCGTAAATAATTTCTAGATGAGGGAATAAAAAATCTGATGTGTTGCACTCACATGATTTTCTCTACTCTTGTACTAACCATTCTTACAAGCCCTTTTTACTGCATCTTCTTTGTATTAGTTGAGATAAACATTTGTACAAATTATATAATTGCTTATTTCCATGTAGATGAAAGAGCAATATTAGAATACAGTAGGCTTTGAGCAATAGTCAAATATTTTAAAGCTTTCAGATCCCGTTCTCTTTGCACGCTTAACATATAAAAAGTGAACAATGATGTTCCATTTCACGAAAGCTTTGAAGTTCTCCGAAACTGACACAAATAACAAGGAATATCTCTGAAATGGTTCACTCCACAAAAAATGTTATTCAGACACAAATTATGTTTTAGCGAGACCTACATTTTTTGTATAGTAAGATATTGTCTATCTCTTACGGTTTACCAGTTATTCAAAAGTCGTCCAGCGTAAACAGGACTACATAGGCTACAGCCAGAGAATTCAAAATATACATTTCATTTGTTATACACATATCTTAAACATGACATTTTAACCAAAATCGTTAGAGCCATTTTCAAAAAATAAAAAATTTCGAAAAATTTTTCCAAGTAAAGGGTAGTTTTGGGTGGACCTATTTTCTTCAAAATCTTCGTGTCGCATCCTTGAAAAACATTAAACTTAAATATCAACTTTGGTTTTAATCGACTTTTCGTTTTTGCGTTATGCTGTCCACAGACAGACAGACAGACAGACAGACACACACACACACACACACACACACACACACACACACACACACACACACACACACACACACCTTTTTCTAAAAATGCTTTGTTAGGATTCAGGGGCTCTCAAAACATATATTTCCGCTGAAATCTCGACATCTAATTTTTGGATGGAATACAATTCTACTTAGAAGTAGAAAAAGTGAAAATATTTAAGCAAAATCTTACCTGAATACAAAATTTGATCCACATTGTTAGAGTAGTTTTCGAGATACGCGGAACAGATATATTTACAAGAATTGCTCATTTAAAGATATAACCCAGAAAGACATGACAAGTCTGCGATTGAATTTAGTATCGAACCACTCGCCATTAACTTTTGCGACAGCCATAATTGTCTTAGCTACACTAACATGCTAATTGCGTCTCCTTAACATGAAATTCGCTAGCTAATCACTTATTTCCCGGCAAAATTTTTAATGGTGCTTCTTATATTATGCATTATTGCAGTTATTCTCTATGAAAATCTGAAAGAGATAAAAATAATGCATCAGGGGGAACATGTTAAAGGGTCAAAAGCTTTGGAACTTCACATACTATTTACTCTAACCTCCACTTAAACGACGAGTGTGGGCATTTGAATGTCCAGAAAGGTAAATCCACAGATGTAATTTATATTGGATATTGAAAATTTTAAAAACTTTTATTCTGAAGTTTTCGAATATTAATTCTCGAGTTCCTTTAACCATAAGGATGTGATGCCTTGTTTCAGCACAGCAGCTTTGTTTGTTGGGTTCCTGAGGAGATATTTTTCTCAGAGTTCACACGTGCCAAAGAAAGAAAAGGATAGCAGAAGAAAAAGGAGACGTATTGCTCCTGAATCCGTAGGGAAGCAGGGAACCAATCCCAAAAACTCGCGCAGGGTGGATGGAGGTTGGTGTTGAAGGGTGCAGGGGGGATATCGAACTGCTCACTTCCATCTATCTCGGAGCCAGAGTTAAGGAGACGGGTGACTTTTATATGGCAGGAATTCTACGGGAAAGGGTTTCATAAGAGATGAGGACTTGGATCAATAGAAGGAAACCAGCCCAGATGAGAGCAAATGCAGCTCTGGTATTCTGTATGTCTCCGTCGTTAAAGTGTGAGGCAATGCCACCCCACCCCAACCCCCACCTCCCGCATGGACCTCAATTTGCACGTTTTCTGATGTACGGCAAAATTACTTTGGTAGGAACTTTTTTTTTTTTTTGTAAAAAAAGAAAAGAAAGAAAAAGAAAACCTGATCAGTCATACTGACAGTATTTTTTCTGCTCATTACAACTCCACTATCGCTTATACAGAGTACTGGGTATATATAATTTTTTTTTATAAATATCCACTTCAGTGTGTTGTTTTTGCACATTCATATTTTTGCATATGTATTTTGCATATTCGGGACTGCATCGCGAAATGGACAACGATTCGATCTCACTTGCAATACAACATTCGCCACTGCGATGGCTGCCCATTCTGCGTCACGCTTTTTGTGCCGAGGTACTAACAAACCTGGACACACTATGTACAATTTTAAGCAAATATTAATGTAATTTTGTCCATTACACTGACATCAATTACCAATACAAATATTTGCACTTATGCCCCTAACAACCTGTATATGTTTATTCAATGTGATCCTACATCGCTATGCTATAATACGTTTTCAGTTTCTCTATGTAAACGCAAAACCAAGAGCCGGTTAAATACCAAACTAGTGTTTAAGTTCAGCGTCTTCCAAGGATACAAAAACAGTACCAAAAACAACTCCCCTATTCCAAACTATCCTTTATAAGGAAAATATTCAGTTTTCGTTTTCTCAAAAACTCCCAACGATTTCGTCATATTACCACATGTTTAAGATATTTTCATGACAAATGAAATAAATACTTCGAATTTTCTTGCAAAATAGACTGACCTCTTCATTCTGAATGATGTTTACATAAATAGTAAACCGTAAAGATAGACAAAGTTATATATATATATATATATATATATATATATATATATATATATATATATAAACAGGTTTACAATGTGAGATCACATCTTCCTGTATCCAAAGCGTTTAAGTACGTATCTTCTTCCTCCATTCTTCTCTTATTTCCCAATCCCGCTCTTCTAAATTCTTCTCCTTCATACTACTCCTTATATCATCTATCCAGGTTTTCCGCGGTCTTCCCCTCTTTCCTCTCCCTGGTGGAATCCATTCCAAAACTTGTCTCGGCAATCTTGTTTCCATCATCCTACGTGTGTGACCATACCATTCCAATTGTTTGTATTTTACAAAATCTAATAATGTATCATTAACATTCATTTTTTGTCTAATAGTTGTATTTCTAATTTTCTCTAATTTAGAATGCCTAGTGGATCTTCTAAAACAATCCATTTCAGACAAAGTTTATTCCGTAAAAAATGTAGATCTCATTAAAGCACACAATTTGCGTCAATTATTATTTTTTCTGGAGTTAACTAACAAGATAATCCCTATTTTTGGGGGTTTCTCCGGGTCATCAGGCGAATGCTGAGGATTTCCATTAATTCCGGATTTCCTGTCCTGCAATTTCATTACATAAATCAGTTCATTTCACCCTGCATCACGTTAGGTTTCTTTCAGGGTTTGAGGCGTCAGAAAGCGTCGCAGCAGCTCACAGCAGGAGGAACAATCTCGTCCCCCGGATTGGGAAGGCAAGCCACTCCCCATGGGTTGATACGCCTGAAGAGGAAAGGGGTGCTAAGGCAGCCTCCGCCGGGGTGCTTCCAGCAGGGAAAATGTAGGGACCCTACCACCTGCTCTGTCGTGGCAACGTTCCGGCCCCCCTTAGGATCCATCCCCCCGCAAGTTGTTGAGTCTCCACTCCTTCACTTCACATTTCTGCCCAATCGTAACTTTATAAATATTTAACGCTTTCTCACTTTAATTATTTAAGAAAATTGAAATTTCAAATAACAATGAGACATAATTTTCAGAAATATAAAATCGATAATAATTCTTTAAAAACACCAGAAACCTAAAATAGATTATCGTTTCCCATTATACAGGAGACCATCACAAATGTTATATAACCACATGTCGGAAATGCAAAATGTTGGAGAACTCAATATGTAACAGGTTATTTAGTGCAATTGAGAATAAAACTGTGTCAAATGTTTTCATCTTTTATTGTTCTAGTCACTATTACATTACCAAAAAAATCGTCGGTCTGGGTGGCTCAGTTGGTTAGACGCTGACCTACAGATTCCAAGGCCACGGGTTCAAATCCGGCTCAGGCTCATGGTTTTTAAGTGTGCTTACAAGTCTAATGGGATGAGGTCCGGGCATCTTGCAGGCCAATGTACAGGTCCTCCTCGGCCGATCCACTGACTGCCAAAAGTACTGGTTATACTGCTCAGACTGGTTCTGCAAAGTGCACTGGGGCCCAATCATGCTGAAACCAAATCCACCTTTTGATATCTAGAGATACTTAGGGCTCTTCGATTATTGCCTTCAGCCGCACCATAAAAAGTTCATGTCCCGGTTCTCCCTCGGGTCCAATTGAACTGTCAATAAATCCATAAACCTCACCCACTCACTCACAGTTCTCCCATATTTAGCACTCCAAAATGACATGCAACTGTTATACAGGCATTAGTGCTAGCTGCTCCTTACTGACTCAGTATCAAATAGCATGATACCACAGCATTCTAGTATCTCAACTAACATTTGATGTAACAACGTTAGGCTAAACGACCTTTATCTGCCCCAACCGTATACTACTTACGTATGCTCAATGCTCACGCAATATGCGTGCTTATTTAAGAACATATATTTGCTTTTATCTCCTGTATCATCACTACTAGCTTGGGAGTTCAATTTTTTAACTTTCTGTATATACTAAACATGAGACTTTTTCAACACGAGTTTGAAGAAAGTTGATTAATACATTATGAAGACGCTGTACCTCTAGAAATACACAATTAGGCGATTGAAATAAATTTCAAATAGCATATTCCACTATGAATCTTCCCACCCATGTGGTGTAGGGGTAGCACGTCTACCTCATTTCAAGAGGTCCCGAGTTTGAATCCGGGGTTTTGCCATATCTTGAAACACGAATGCCAGGAAACTATGATCTATGGGCCCCGAGCCCATTGAGCGTCATTCATGCATCGTCAAAAATTATCTATCCGCTGAAAAATTAAGAAAAAGGGAATAAGAAATAGAAAACACTCGCAGTATATAGGAACCCATTTAGGGAAAGACAACAGTGAACCAATACGTTTTGGGATGTTCAATGGCGTTGAAAGGGTCACTTAAAAGGACAGGTTCTGTTAGAGAATAGCCAGTTACCTCTGACCATAATGAAGAGGTTATTTCACATGCTCTCTTAAATAATACGCACATAACCACACGGACGATGGTAGAGGAGGCAACATTAATAGATCGTCAGTTATGCGAATGCCGCATAGTAATAAATTTCATCCTTATTGCCCGCAGCTAAATCAAGAGCTCCAAGCTTTACCAGGTTTGTATGTACCCTGGGTTTCATATCCCTACTGCTTCACGGGGCATTCTACCAACCTTCTCAGCTGGCGCGTACATAGCAGGGAGGAAAGTGTGTGGAACATTCTGTCGTTGTTGTTTACAAGCAGTTGTGTACGTTAGCACCCTAGGACTAAAATTTTAAATGAAAGTGAAATTTTCGGTTTGTAAAATTATATCATATAAATATAACTCTATACACATCTGTGAATAAATTTTCCCGACTCGCCATTGTTAAAAGTTCAGCGACATGTTTAAGTCAGCGGTGCGCTTCCTTTTAACCATACTGGATGCATCACACCGGTACTCCCCCACCCCCCCCCCTCTCTCTCTCTCTCTCTCTCTCTCTCTCTCTCTCTCTCTGGTTTGCATTGTGTATGAAATTTATTCCTCACATTTCAGTTTTGTTCTGATTTGTATATAGATTTGCATACATGAACTCAAACGTGTTATCTAAAGATTCAAATATACTTGATGATCACTTGATCATTGATCACAAAAAATAATTTATGCTGAAAAGAAGAGGAATTTTAACACCAACTTCATAAAATAAAAATATATTTCTCTGCAAGTAGTAACATCAGCTTCAGCTTGATAGAGATCGTAAAAATGTAGTTTGTAATTCTAGGATTACATGAATTCGTATAATGATACCAGCTTACACTGTTGGCAACATTCTTGGTTCATTGGACATTGTTTACTTACCTACCTTCAATCTAAAACTGGTAATGAAATCTCATCGCCCACAGATTTTAAGAGTTAAGGGCATCAATATCGCACAAATATTTATTTTAGCATTAAGAATACCCCGAGTTACGGATTACAATTTTTTTAGATTAAATTCCTGGTATTTTATGTTGTATGATCATAAAAGAATATTAGAATGTATCCTTTTGTTTCTTACTAAAGTTATTTTCACATATTTGAGGTCATACAATCGTGACAATGCGCGAACACGGAGGGCTGCAGCAGTTGGCAGCTACCTGGCCTAATGAGAGTGTGGTGAATTGGAAAATAATTATATTCTTATTCACAAACGTCTGGAATTACATTTTGAAATACTGTTAATTCAGAAATACATGCAGGTGAATTATAGTATTCCTTCAGTAAGTGTATGCAAGTTCTGTGTACTGCAGTGCCTTTTAATTATTGTGTTTATTGCGTGTGCTGGTGAGTATCAACAATGTCCCGATCTTGTCGCAATATACCGAATGTGTTACGTTATATATTTGGAGGTTTTACATTAAAATCCCCCTCTCATGTGAAGAAAGTTTGCAATCTGTATACTTCGGATGTAACGTTGATGATAACGATAAAGTGTGGGCTCCGAGCCATTGCTGTAGAACTTGTTCAAGGGGACTGACTGGATGGTTAACTCCCCTTAAGGGATGAATTTAGAAAAATCATTCCTTAATGGTTGTCTATTTATTGATGGAATTTACTTCTATAGTTGGAGGTTTCTAGACCTAGTAGCTTAGGCCATGCACTGGTGGGTAATGGAAGAATTCTGCTGTTCACTTATTTTTTTTTTAATTTATTTAGAGTCGCTTTAACAATTAAGTCATATCGCGACTATTCTGTGTAATACAGCGGTATACAATAAATTTGATACAATTATTTAACCAAAAACATGAGAATACAATCAAATCAGTACAACAAAAATATCCTTCATATTATATTTTCGCATGCAAGCCCGTACCTTTGAGAAATGATAATACCCTTCTGCAGTTGGATGGCGTGTTCAGAATGGTGGATAAGTCTCCAGTGATGTGATGAAGCTGTCGTTGTGTAGCGTATTGCTTACATTCTGTGAGGAGATGTTTTACTGTGAGGCGGGTGTTGCAGACTTCACATTGTGGTGGCTGGCCTTTGCTGAGGAGGTATGAGTGGGTTAACCTTGTATGACCAATGCGGAGACGTGAGATAATTACCTGCTCTTTCCTGCTAAGAGAATAGACAGGGGAAGAATTGGTGTCTCCTTTCCTTACCATGTGTAGTTTTTCTGGAGGCGATTGATTCCAGGCCTGTTTCCATCTTGTTTTTATTAGTCTGGAGAAGTACTTTGTAATATCACGATAGGGTACTGCTTGCTGTTCATGTGTGTCTGTTAACCGACTTGCTTCTTTAGCAGCTTTGTCCGCTTCTTCATTGCCCTTAATGCCGCAGTGTGAAGGGACCCAAATGAAAGTAACTATTTTCTTTTTATTTAGAGCAATGGAATAAAGACTGTGGATATCTTGAAGCAGTTGGAGGTCAGTTAAACGATCTCTGAGACTTTGGAGAGAGAGTTCACTTATTATTCAGCATGAACTATATCTCCACAAAAGACAGTTTTTTTTTTTTTTTTTTTTTTTTTTCTTTTGGTACCGACCAGTGTTATTATAAGGTATTTCTGAAAGTCTGTTTCCCACCGTCAAGTGAACGAAATACATTTAAGTGTGTTCATAAATGTGGAATTTGGCACCAGGAAACCAAAGTTCTAAGACAGGTAGGCACACAGTGTGAGACTGTTTTTGCTGCTGCAGGATTTGGAGTAGTAACACCGACACACAAGACAACGGAAGGGTAATTTCCCAGCAGTACCATGAAACCAAGTCGCCGTCGTGACGCCGTAATTACTTACGTAGACTGTGTGTTTCTCGTGTTTAATATCGCCTTGCCTTGCCCAATATCCCGTCGCCCATCCCAGGAGACTAGCATCACTGCTGTATGCAAACTTGCAGTCGCCAATTTCCTCTCTGTAGCACTGCGAATTTCCTCAACACCAACCCAATGGGATGCGCTATTGTTTACATACTCTTCTTACTATTGTTTTGCTCTTGTGTGCATGTACCTCTGTATCTGTATAAACCACCTGTCACTTTATATTAAGGATACTGAATGTATTGTTCTGTTCGCCAATGACACTTTGCTGGCAACTAGCAAGCATTTAAATGCATGTGTAGTTAAATTGAGTCATGTTTTGAACTGCATGTCTTATTGGTTTAAAGTTAATAAATTATCTGTAAATCTAGACAAAACTAATTTTTTAAAATTTATCTCTTTGAACATCAATACTGCGATAGAAGTACATTTTTAACATGTTATTAGAAAAATCGGATGTGTTTGCACTCACATAACTTTCTCTACTCTTGTACTAACCATTCTTACAAACTCTTATTCCTATATCTTCATGTTAGTTGAGATAAACATTTATAAAAACTATCTTATTACTTATTTCCTTGTAGATGCAAGGGGAATATTAGAATACAGTAGGCTTTGAGCGAGTCAAATCTTTGAGATTCCATTCTCTTTGCACGCTTAACATATAAAAAATGAACAACGATGTTCCATTTCGCCAAAGTTTTAAGTTTTCCAAAACTGTCACAAATAACGAGAAATATCTCCGAAATATTTCACTCTTTAAAAACAATTGGACATAAATTGTGTGTTTTAGCGAGATCTACATGAGATTTTGTCTATCTCTTACTGTTTACGTATTATTCAAAAGTCCAGAGCAAACAGGGCTACATAGGCTATAGCCAAAAAATTAAAAATATACATTTCATCTGTCATACAAATATCTTAAACATATGGCATTTTAATCAAAATCGTTAGAGCCATTTTCAAGAAAATCAAATTTTTCGAAAAATTTTCCATGTAAAGGGCAGTTTAGGGTGGGGCTATTTTTGTTCAAAATCTTCGTGTCACATCCTTGAAAGACATTAAACTTAAATACCAACTTTGGTTTTCAACGGACTTTTCGTTTTTGTGTTATGCTGTCCACAGACTGACAGACACACAGACCGACACAGACTGACTGACTGACTGACTGACTGACTGACTGACTGACTGACTGACTGACTGACTGACTGACTGACTGACTGACTGACTGACTGACTGACTGACTGACTGACTGACTGACTGACTGACTGACTGACTGACTGACTGACTGACTGACTGACTGACTGACTGACTGACTGACTGACTGACTGACTGACTGACTGACTGACTGACTGACTGACTGACTGACTGACTGACTGACTGACTGACTGACTGACTGACTGACTGACTGACTGACTGACTGACTGACTGACTGACTGACTGACTGACTGACTGACTGACTGACTGACTGACTGACTGACTGACTGACTGACTGACTGACTGACTGACTGACTGACACACACACACACAGACACTCACTCACACACACACACAGACACTCACTCACACTCACACACGCGCGCGGACCTTTTCCTAAAAATGCTTTTTTTGGATTCAGGGGGTCTCAAAACATATTTCCGGTGAAATCTCGACATCGAATTTTTGGGTGGAATGCAATACTTACCAGTAGAGAACGATATAAACATTAGAATTAGACAAGAGTAACATCCATCATACCAGTGCAACACTTCCTTGCTTAGTATACGGAGGTGTATACTATGAAACTATAAAAATATGCTCTTCCTAATGATCTTAAGGAAAATTTAACAATTTTGATGCTTTTAAAATTGCTGTTAAAGAGTGCCTATGCTCAATATCATTTTATTCCGTACAATATTATCTGAATGACAAATTATCCTGATAATCCTTATGTAGCTCTGTAAATATCTACCTGCTTTACTGATAAATCATTGTCAATTGCATTTGATGACTGCTCGAAAGCTACTTAAATCATGTTAGTCTTAAAACTGCAGGAAATATTTTATTTTGTTTCTGAATCACCCCTGCTTTGTTTTTGTTTTTCTCATATTTCCTTATATAATGTCCTTTTATGCTCATTATTCAAATCTTTATACATGCCTGCTGTAGATTTCCTTAATATGTTCGATGTGGTCTTTATGGCTATTAGAGAACTCGCTGAACGCAATCCAATAAATTCCAATCCTCCCAGGTTTTTCTAGCTTATCATAGATTGTTTAAACTTGTACATGTAAACACTTGCACGCGATATAGAAATCCATTCTTCTATACACTTTGTCACAATTGCTTTCAAAATTGTAGGATACAGTCCTTGTACGCAGGATGCGAAATGAACACTCAGTTGTGTATGTCATTCTATTTTGTCATGAATCGAAAACGGAAAACAGCCTAATTTTAGACCACAAAGGCTGTAACAGTGTCGAATTCCACCCAAGAAAATTTGAGTAAACTTCAGCGAATATTTTGGTTTTGGTTACGGTTTCGAAAAATTACTTTATGTTGATGCGGAGAAACAATGCGCAAAAAAACGATTATTGTGGATTGGTAAGGCAGTACCAGCAGAGTTATATTATCGCAGATAGTAGCAGAATAAGCTAGCCTACACAAAACCGAATCTGAAGCTTCACATGCCTTGCCAAGTTGTATAGTTAAAACACACTGTGAAATCACGCTATAAAGCCTGACATATAAACATCATTTGCGTCCACAAAATTTATTTGCACAATCAAAAATAGTAGTGGTGATGTATCAGCCGCCATCAAATTCTGTCTACCACAACAAACCGCAGGAGCGCGGTAACAGGGGTATGTGAACTGTGTTTGAATGCTTTCTGCAAGGCCAATGACCCACACGCAACTTTGGTCAGCAAAGGTGCAAACAAGAAGAAGTAAAACGGATAATCTATACTAACAAGTGTTGCTCATTTTGCGACGAAATTACGGCCATGCAAAGGTAAACTATGTGATTGGTTTGTGGGAAAATTGTTAAACAAAGGGAAAAAATATAGGCATTATTCATAAAAATGTCTGCAGCATACCTCCGACACCCTGTATAGGTGCAAAAAACGCCCTTATTTACACCACACGCCACATACTGATTTCACATTCGGAGATTAACATGAAGGATTTAATGTTAATACATGTAGTTCCGTAAGCAAGCTTCTGTGAATCCTTGTTCCTGTCCTCAAAATGCTTATTTTGTTACTGCTTTTCTGCTTTATTTATAATTTTCTACACATTTTCTGCATCCGCTTATTAGCTATGATATTTAATGATTGGTAATAATTTCAGTTATATATTACGTAAATTTTAAATGTTTCGGGTTCCCTGATGTGCACCTAAACGATCAATGGAATGTTGTAAGATGAAAACAGGAGCCATGAACATTAGAACTTTTCAAGAGAATAACATGTTGAAGATATTAGTGCTACAGGAACTGTTGTTTCTGTTCGTGTTAGTTGAACATTAAAACGGGAGAGAACATAAACACATTGAAGCTGTTCCCTTTTAATTAGACACAATACATCTGACAGGATAATGCAGCTCTCGTGAGGAAGTAAATTACGGACATAACTGCTGCAACCGCTACGTAAAAAAGAAATAAGACTGGACATAGAATTTCTCTGAGGCTGTCCATTCCATCACAGAAACGTTTCTAATTTTCCTGGAGCACAGTAAGAAGCCCTGTGACTTGAATTTATATTAACTTTATCTCGGGGGAACCAGACCACAACAATCTACTGCCCCCTCCCCCCATTTGGGCAACAGTCATAAAAAACGACGGAGGTTAAATGTTTATATGTTGTCCTAGGACCTACATTCTCACTTCCGTAATAATTTGTTCCTTCTTTTTTATCTCGTTGTGTTTGGTAGCCTGATGTTTATATGGTAATAGCTAGTTGATTGTAGTATACATCACTGTCTCCAAGGCTACCAACACCCTCCCTAGTTTTTATCACCACCCCAATCATTCCTTCTCTTTCTTCCACTTCAATTCCTAACCGAGGTCAACTAAAAATACAGTGTCTTAGGAAGTCCATAATCTACATATTACTGTGGAGGCGGGTCACTCACAGGGGTCAAAAAAATAACCATGTCTTTAAGAAGAGAATCCTTTTCATACCATCACGCACGTCACTTACTCTACCAGCAGTGCTTGAATTCAGGTTCTCTCGAGCCTTCTACTCTGTGCATTGTTGTGGTTAGATCTTCTGTTTACAAACACAAGGCAAAAGTGTAACTAGAAAATTAGACAAAGTTAAACTTTCTTAAATATAAATTTCTCCGAAGGGCCGTTCCTGCAGGCCAATTGTGGTCCTTAAGAGTGCTCGGCACAGAAATAGCTCATTTCTGAAAATTTCAACCAATTTAGGTCATTTGTTTGAATAGTTTCTTTTTGGAAGCTGTGTGTATGAACAGGTTGTTAAGATAGAATCAGACTGAAAAATTAAATGACTTAGCCGGGATTCGAGCTAAGGATCTTGTTGTCTCCACCCGGATGCTCTAACTACTCAGTTACCATAGTAACATAATTCTCGAACTGATTCGCATTTTTCTCGGTGAATCACAAGGAGATCTCAAATTCATATGAGATAACAAACCCTAATAGCGACTTACGACATAATTACTTTAAATAGCAACTTCAAAGTTCAACAGCGGATTAAGGAACAGAACATACTCCTCGCTTAGGTACACCTTAAAAACATGCGACTCGTTAATCAAGAGCGAATTGCGGGTTTCCAGCTGGAAAGTTTAACGTACGCCATTAATGAAGCCATGAGAACTTGATACGATCATAAAAATCGCAAATAGCAATAGATCTACATTTAGATAAAGTTTACGTGGCGGAATTGGAAGCAGGGGAAGAACAGCATTCAATTGAAAACAAATAAAATTCGAATGCGCAAAATCAACATGTGATCGATATGATCATCGATATGCATTCCCATTCACAAGCTATTGTGAATCAGCCTCAACGCTCGCTCTTTCTTCACGTGGCATCACAGGCGGTGACAGTGATACATTAAGTGAACTGATAATAAATGGGAAAGGAAATTGGGGCAGGAAACGTTCCAGACCAACGTTTGGAGTACTCCCGCATTTACCAGTTAAGAGTATTTAAGAACCTTGGAAGATTTGAACTGAAGACTCACGAGTACGTGACAAAGATTTCGGCCACCCGCCTTAGAGTGGGTGAGTGTGCGGGCGAGGTTCAGAGAGAACAGCTTAACTCAAAAACGAAAATTCTGATAAATTCTGAACTTCGTTATTAAATTCATCATCTTCCAAGTACGTGACAGGAAGATTTTGAAGAACATTTTGGCTTTCTTTTCTAAAAAAGCTAGCCAATTAATGCAATAAAATATGGCAACTTGATATGAATTTTCTATTCAATACACAAAACACTGCATTTCAACAGCCTGTAAAGTCCTTTTCATACAGTCAATTCGTATAATTTTACACAACTGGGAAATCAAACGATAGGCAAAAATGTCCAGCAGGAACAATACATAGCTCATTAAAATATGCCATTTTTGTGAAACATGCTTTTCTCGTAGCTTAGCCGATTTCGAAGTAGTTATGTTGCATAGTTTCTCTTTTTCAAAATGACAGATGGCAGACATGATTGAATTAATTTATGCTTCCTCGTTCCAATTGCGAGATATCGTCCTCTTATCACACTCTCAATATCTGAATGGCAGTTTATGTAAATTAGCACTTATTGCTTAATTTAAAATAATTCTTACACAAAAACATCTGTTTTGTTACATTCACATGGCTTTTTCTGCCAATACTTCAACAAAAAATTTACTTTCTTTACTACGTATAGCAAGTAGGGAAAGTACCTATTGCATTCGACCCAAGAATTCCATTTCACCGGAAATGTGTTTTGAGGCTCCTGATTAAAAAGAACACTTTTAGAAAAAGCTCCGTGCTGTGTGTGTGTGTTTGTGTCTGTTTGTTAATGGCAAAAACGAAAATTCAGTTAAAAACCAATGTTGACATTTAAGTTTAATATATTTCAAGGGTACGACATGAAGATTTTGAAGAAAATTCCTCTGAATTAAGCTAACCTTTACCTTGAAAGGCTTTCGAAAATTTTGTTTTTATGAAAAATGGCTAACGATTTTGATTAAAATGCCATATGTTTAAGACAATTTTATGGCAAATGTGATGTAAGTATGTTTTGAATTTTCTGGCTATAGCCTATGCAGCCCTGTTTACTCTTGACTTTTGCATGGCTGGTAAACCGTAAGATATTGACCAAAGTTTACTATGCCAAAAATATAGGTATCGTTAAAACACACAAATGCATTTTTGTGGAATAAACCATTGCTGAGATATTCCTTGTTTATGGGTGAATTTTGCCATTCTTTAACTTTTGTCAAATGGAAGTTAGTTATTCACATTTTATCTCATGGCCGTGCAAAGAAAATGAATTTCAAAGCGACCAGCTTTAAAAGATTTGCCTATCGCTCAAAGCCTACTGTATTCCCATACGCCCGTTGCACTAACAAGAAAATTAGCAGTAAGATAACACCAGCCTGCGAATTTAAACTTTTTTTTTCTGCGGCACGGGAATAATCAGCTCTAAACCTAATTTTGGTATGCTGAATTGAAATCTGCTTTCAATTTTTTCGTACCACGTACCATTTTCTTGCCATGCAGAAAGGACATATGTGATACTAGATTTTCTTTCTAGTTTTAAATACAATTTCAAATGCGTGAAATCATTCAAACAAAGAAACCATATCAATTCCACAGATGCAACAGTGTACACTGAACTAGAAAATTTCACATGTAGCTTATGATGTAGAAAGTGTAATGTTAAGCTCATATTGCATCCGAGCGCCTTTAATTTTTCGAGCATCGTTTTAACAATGTGTTCATATTGGTCATCTTTAACATTAACCAAAAACTTTATAACTTCACTGAATGAGTCCCAAGCTTGAACCTCTCTATGTCTGTCATGATATTTCTAAAATGGTCCTTCATGGTTTTGCGAATCTGTGGACCGTTAAAAATGCTTTTTTTCGCTTTTAATTCAGACAAAATTGGAAATTTCTGAATAAAATATTGGAAACAACCACTTTTGTCCAAAGCTTTGACAAATTGCTTCTTTATCCCTAATTTTATATGCATCAGGAATAGCAAAACCTTCTGTGAGTCAATCAGCGGACGATTTATTACATTTTCTATCCCTGGCACTAAATCTTTTCTTCTTAGCCAATTTAGTTTCACCCCAGTGTCTTTCTGTGGCTATGGACTCCCATTCACACAATAAGCACAGACATTTCGTGTACTCAGCTTGTTAGCCCAATAAAATACCGCACACCTTAATATCGCAGCACACGAACCATTTGTGTTCATTATATTTAACTTTTTCCAGGGCAGTATACAAGTTTTGGTACGCTTCTTTGAGGGATGTAGAGTGAGCTATTGAAACCGAAGCAAACATTGCTGTCGTGTAGCAGAACAACTTTTAGACTTCTGCTCAAGTCAATAAACAGACGCCAATATTTTCCTTCGTAAGCTGTTCCAAAGTGACTATCATGTTAGGGATATCACAACAATACACTAGTAGTCCTTTTATATAATATTTGTTTAACTCTTTTTCTCGATCTCTATACCAATAGAAAGTTGTTCCAGGTGTTAAAAGATTCTCTTCTTTCAACCTTGAAGCTAAAGTTCACTTTTACTTTGATAAGACTCGTATCACGTACCAAATCATTTAATTTTGACTGATTCAATGGATTTGGATTGTTATCTTCTAAGTCTGGGGACCAATTTATTTCATCTTCTACACTCGAAGTCTCAGTACTACTTTCTGGCAATACGGTAGTTGGTGGAACAGAAACATCAGGTCCATGGGGCACAGGCCTAATTGCTAATAATAATGCCCATCTTGATTTTCCTATCGAATCCAGATATATTACACAGACAAAAATAAGTCATTCATATGATTTTCTTTGCGCCATACCATAGTAAGACCAAAAGGCATAGATGATCGAAATCCGTTGTAACGTTGTCTTAGATTTTTTACACAACTTTTACACACAATATGAGGAGTAAAATTCTTGTCCTGACCTCCTAATTTCATTTTAAAATAGGCCAGACATAAACTCTTGATAAATCGGTAATGTTTCTTCTCTGTTGCTTTATCACATAACCACAGAGATAACAGAAATTGTCAGGGTTGTTCACACAGCCCCACTCTGGTTTGCCATTTTTTCACACAACATTCACAACACAACAGGGGTTCAAAACAGACCAACTGAGAAGAAGTTTAAAACTGGACTGTGGATTCCAAGATAGGTTCCTATTTACGTATTACGCAATAAATGTTTATTAGACAAGTTCAACATTACCTGTAAACAGAGATAGAGATTAATACAGTGTGACGTCATATGATTTAGCATGTCTGCATGTTTTAATGAACCATGCTGTAAGTTGAATATGCAATGATGTTATTACCAGCGTACCGAACTTTCAATTTTATGTTGAATCACAACTGCTCAAAATCTGTACGTGATACGCAAAAATTACTATTATTTTCGAAATCAGAGCATCTGGACTGACCATTATGATATATAATATTCCATGCCGCAAAATCTTCGCAGGCCGGTGTAATTTCTACAAATGTTTATCTCGACTAACATGAAGAAGATAAACGAATAAGAGTTTATAAGAATAGTTATTACTAGAATAGGCAAAGTCTGAGTTTCAAAACATGTGAAATCTCGTTATTGAATTTTAGCGGAATACAATACTTCACTGCTTACTCTAAGTACGTATAGAGAAATTAATATATCCTGAATAACTGAAGGTCGATATTTCGTGTAGAGAAAGCCACGGGAGATCCGAATCAGATAGTTTACTGCAATGGAACCCCCTGTGTGATGCTGAGTGACACGTGCATTGGTGCAATTTATGGTGTATATAATGATAAATATAAAATAGAAAAGCTTGTCTGAATAATCTGTAGCGTATAATCTGTAGAATAGTTATCAAAATAATTGATAATGGTTGCAATGCATCTAGATTTTTATAATGGTAGATTTTTTTGCTTCGTCATTTTTAATAATTCTGAGTCGTCTGAGTACTTAGGTCTTATAGCGAGTTCTAAAACTGAGTTTTATTGTATATTTCTTTACTTTTCTGCCTAATAAAATAAGTAAACAAATATTGCTATACCCAAGGTCAGAGTACGAAATGAGGAGCTAAGAAGAAATAGTGGAATGGAGGGTGCGGCCACTAGAGCAAGAAGCCTTGAATGGCGATGGGGAGAACACGTGGCCAAAATGTCTCAAAGCAGATGGGCCTATGCCACAACGATTTGGGATCCTAAGATTGGAAAAAGAAGCAGAGAACGTCCACGACAGAGATGGTCTCAATAATTTAGTGGAGTAAGTGAAATGTTTATAGATGATGAGACGAGTGTAGCACGAGACAGGATGTAGAAACAAATTGTGTAATTATGTAAGCAAATAGAACTTAACCTACAGGAAAATGAACTTACAGGAGCTAGCCCTACCTTGGTAGGAGGCCCTTGCCCCAAAGGGTAATAGGGCTATCTCTATCTTTATCCTTCATTTACTCAGGACGTAAACAACTATCTTGTTGACAGTTTTTTCCTCTCTCTCTCTCTCTCTCTCTCTCTCTCTCTCTCTCTCTCTCTCTCTCTCTTTCTCTCCTCTCCTCTCCTCTCTTGATGGCACTGATCCGAAAGGAAGGTTAAAGTTTTAATGGTACCACCGCAGTAGTACAAAAGGAGAACTGGACAGTACGAAGTTCCTTTATCATTTGTTTTTCTCAAAGGTTTTAGAAACATTGGGCAAGAATGGATATCAGAGATCATAAACAATGCGCAGTGGTTGATTTAAATCTCAGTTAAGGAAGCGATATAAAGGGATAATTTTAATAAAGTATTACTAAATTTCCTCAAGAACAAGCTTAGTAGTCTTTCTGGTGCTAGCGTTTTGGATTTTCTCAGAAAAAAGGTTTAAAGAATAATCACCAAACTAACTTCGAGCCCAGAATTTCCTTTCTAGAAAGAGCGTGTTACAATTGATAAAAGCCCAAATAGATATTTATGTATAAAGGAAAAATGTAAAGTCAATGTTTGAAGGAATCTCCATTTCTTCAATAGCAGGTAGGCTTTAGGTTATGTTTACTTTTCGGTTATGTAATTATATAACGGAGAATGATTATCCACACATTGTTTAAGAATGTGCCGGTGAGCAAGATGATAGTAAATTAAATAATTTGCATTAAATGTTGTATACATACTATGCTTATATGTGTTGTGTTCGCTAACGAAGAGACAAAAAATGAAATTCTGTTGTAGCTTTATGCGAGAACTATAATGCAAAATATAGTGTGACATAGTTTCCCAACAATGCTGAAATTAGTAGCAAGCGGGTTCTGCCTTCACGAATTAACTGTTCTGAGTTAAGAAATTACACATGGCCTAGTCAGCGACCACCTGCATGGCACAGAGGTAGCGCGCCTTCCTCTGGCACAGAGGATCCGTGTTCGATTTCCGGTGTGGGATTTTTCCCCCACTGGGAGGTCTGGCACGGGGTGCAGTCAGGCTCATTAGGTTCATGAAGGGCCGATTTAGGAGCTACTTGATAAAGAAGTAGCGACCCTAGGTCGCGAAGGTCGCATAACCGGCCGAGTGAGCTCGGGGCGCTAGCCACGTCCCACTCACCAGTTCTGCACCCCACTCATGATGCCTGTAGTCGGCTGAGGTGGTGGAAGCAGCGACCGGGCGGTAAGCCTTGGCCTGCGAAGGGCTGTTGAGCTAGGGTTTTATTTTTAATCAGGCACACATGCGAGTGATTTGCAAAAACAAATAGCAAAGTTTTACCGAAACTTAGACAACCCTTTTAGTTCAAGCTGGTTTTGAAATATAATTATTGATTCCGGTAAAACCTGTGAGATACAAAGATTAGAAGCTATAATGTTCTAATTAATTTTCTTATGCGCATTTATCGAAATAACTCATGACTAGATCCAAAGTAAATTACACAAATTGAAGATATTTTTAAGGTGTTAGTTTGCCAACGTGGACGAAAATTTAGGATACCAATTTTGATAGCCATAGATATTGTTCTCTGTTTATATTTTTCATATGACAAGCTTTAAAAAGAAATGTATTATAGTGTTTACATAGAGGCTGTTAGGGTTATAAGCGAAGATATTTTGATAATTGGTTATCTTAATATGCATCTATTTCAGTGTGTTAGTTGCTTTTCTCTTCGTCACACAGTTTTCCCATAAAACAATCATATTTACTACGTGACTAGAGAATATCCGATTCACTTCACTCCTCAATCCAAGACCTACTGGCCTAGGTATTAAGGTCATTGGACTTGCAGAAAGCATTGGACCGGTTCACTCTGCGTCATGCCTTCTATGCCATGCCTACCTAGAGGTACAGTTGGTCACAAAATGTTTGGCAGCTTGTCAGAAACCAAGATCACTTCGTATTTCCGAACCCTGCCGAAGTCTCGCAGGCACCTACAAGCGTTAAGGAATTGTGTTGATCTGTGATTGCGAACTATCTTCGACACAATCGCTTCCTCAGTAAAACACGAACGTTTATGACGTTATGCTATTATGTAGGCGTTAGGGACCTGCGCTCTGCTGTCGCCTACCCACAGATCCAACATCGGTATCCCTACCTTCGTATCCCCTCACTTTTTATGTGCACATAAAACCAGCTTTCCAAAAATATTTTACTGCAGTACTAGTATTCAGTAGGTTTCTCTGTAGCTGCAATCAAAACCATTTAATAAAACATTTACCGCAATTAACAATAATTATAAAAATAGGGTTAATAAAAATTTGCATTAATAATAGGCATGAAAGTAAATCAAAGCGCGTAAAGCATGACGAGTGATTGTAACACAAGGTTGTTTATTCATACTAATTACCACATAAAGTGGGAATATATCGAAGTTTAATGTAACGTACTCTAATTAGTAAATATAATTAAAATGTCTGACTCTCTGGAACTAACCTCAACAATATTATGCAACATTGCAGACAATTTTCTTCAGTTTCATAGCTTGTCATTCAAAGTAGATGTACTAATGCATTCGATCTAATACTCCACAGTGCAGTTTCAGTAAATATGTGTTAAATCCTCCGAATAAATAAAGGGGTATTTTTAGGAAAACTCCCTAAGTCTAGGTCTCTGAATAACTCAAAAAGAAGTCTCCCATCAACAAACCAATCAAACCTGTCTGCCACAAGTACGTCATTGCTGTTCGTCCAGTTTTATCCATTCTCACTTCCTGTAAAATGTTAATATTACACCAATTTGTAAATAATTGATCTATCATCTTTCTCTATTCCCTACCGGCTTAGTGTATCCTTTAGCAAGCAGTTATTCTTCATGCAACGTTCCAAACACCTTAATTCCCTTGTTCTTATAAACAGTTCATCGGGTAGATGCTAAACAGAGCGGGTAATAAGGATCATCGCTGTTTTAATTCCCTTCCTACGGTAAGCCCATCCTATAATTTATCTTCTGCTATCATGAATCTGATAGGTTGTTCCATATGGAGATACCTATTGGGCTTATTTCTTTCAAATCCACACCGACATTCATCAGAATCTCAGAAGCTTCTTCCAATGTACAGTCTTTCCTAAATCCACAAACATACTACGTCTAAATCTTTCTCAAAGTAAACTTTTTAGCAAGTATTTGTAACAGTCTAATTGTTTATCCTGCGCCCTTTCAATCTCTGAAGCCGGGACTTTCGCTTTCTAATTCTCTTTCCATATTTTGCTTCAATATTTGTCCAATGCAGTATTTGTTCAATAAGATACCTGACTGGCTATTCCTCAAATCATTGTAGGTTTGGAATTCTTTGATATTGAACGACATCACTATTTCCCCAAATCTCAGGGTACTCACATTCCTGTAAATATTGCAAAAAAGAGAAAATTGTGTTATTTTTTATCCAGAGATCATCAACCCTACATGTTTTTCTATCCTTTTTTAAACTTTGCTTCTTCTATCAGAACGCCATGGGAAGTCATATTTAGCCCTCTGATATGACCAAGCTATCTGGGTAGTTTCCAATTTCATGTAAACCTTTTATGTATTTTCTTTTTCCCCTTGTCGGAGGGATGGGTCTACTTTTTGTCACTCAAGCGTTGATGCCTGCCTACGCTGGCATATTACGCTCCCCAAGTAGATTCCTACAGCGATCCTTGATCTCCTTGCCAGGTCCAACAAGGATTTGATGAGATCTAGATATATTGTCTCCATTTAGGTTCCCGGTGGCCCAAATATGGAGTCCCAGTTGGCATCACGAAGTTGAGTGTATCCCGAGCAGACGTCCCAGCAAGGAAAAATCCCCACACCGGTACCGGGGATCGAATCCGGGTCCTCCGCGCCAGACACAGGTGCGCTACCACTGCACTACGGAGGCGATCCTTCTACATATTAGTTTCAACTAGTCAGTATATTGTGTTTGTAGTCTTCTTCTGTTAGCCACATTTAGTTCCAAAAGTCCTAAGCGCACATTAAATTATATATTTATTTTTACTTTCTCTACTATGTACATGATGGCAGAAAAGGTGTTTCATTCCACCCATCGAGATTTCACCAGAAATACAGGTTTTGAGACTTTATGGCTCCAAAACATAGGTCTGTATGTGTATGTGTGCGTGTGTGTTAACAACATAACCCCAAAACCAATAGTCAGTTAAATACTAAATTTTGTATTTAAGTTCCAAGAATGCGACACAACGATTTTCAAGAAAACTCTCCACCGCAAACTATCCTTACATAGTACATTTTTCAATTTGTTTAGTTTCTCAAATTTGACTCTTAAAATGCCAAACGTTTAAGATATTTTCATAACAATTAGAGATCTCGTTAAAGCACAGCTTTTGTTACATACACTGTTTTTGGGGTTAATTATTTTCGAGTTACCCTTATCGGTTTGAATTTTTCAACTCATATACTTTTCTCAAATGGGAAACTATTCTCTCCCCCTCCCTGGCGTAGCCTGACTATCAGACTCGGGTATGTAATCCAACGAATATTGTAAAATTCTTTAAAATATGATCCAAATTAAGCAGAATTACCCTTAGGAGTTTTCATGTTTTATCACTGTCTGAAAGAAATGTTGGTTAATACTGTGAGCATGATTCAAAAGAGAATCTGCTTTTCTCACAGAACTAACATCTGTAAATCAAATAAACCTCTCTTCAGCATTTATATAACGATCATCATTAATGTCAGGAGTTTCATCTAATATTAATTAAACAAAGAAGGCATCAGAAATTTCTATCATAATGTTGTGTGTCATGACGGCACTCACACTTGAAATTAACTCATTTCGTGAAGTTGCACGAAAAACAGTCAATTTTCCATGTAGTTTCAGAGAGGCATCATGTATTGCTAATTCATTTAAATATTCAATATAATTGCCTCTATTTGAAGATCCTTCATTCTCACTGTGACCATAAAAAGCAAGTGGCTATTTTCATAGAAAATAAAAGCCTGTACAAAATAGAAAGTAAAGCTTTGTTCTTTTTCACTTTACTGTTATGCTCTTCAACTGAGAGCTTGTACTGATTATTCAATAAAAATTCTATTCTCGGAATTATACTGAACATTTTAACTGTTTTTCGAATATTATGTGATTACAAGAATGGTTGTGTTTTATGGTGCTTTCTAAATGCTATTTAAATCTTCAGAACCGTTGGAATTTCAAACTCACTTTTCTTTTAAAAAAAAGATCAACAAAGCATTAAAGTATTACCACACAGCCAGGACTCACTTTCATAAACTTTGATGCTGAAATGCCTTATAAATTTGTAGTGTTTGTCATAATATGGAGTGCGGATTGTGGAGGATCTACCTTAATTCATATCGCTTTTTAGAGAAATTTTATTGTTCCTTACGTTGAGTTTGTCGATCATACAACAGTCTATTTTGATTTTCATTGCAACAACGGCACGGAAATGTGGTTTTGTTTACGCTCTCTTTGAGTCATGTTGTGACATCATGTATGTAACTGCCTCCCTTGCGTACCTTCGCCCGGAATCCGCACGAATATTAACCAACATTTTGCTTTAATAGTAAGTAGCCAAGTGTTCAAACCATACTCAAATGTTCACAACTGAAGAGCACACATACAAGAAGCAAAAAAAATCGCAAATTATTTTCTATTCACGGTTATAAATGTCCTAAGGCAAGATGTGATCTCCCTCGGTACATACCTTGGGTCAGGTGCTCAACACCAGTTTCTCGCAGCTGATGACAGATGTCGTTGACCCTAGCTTTGTTTCGAAACATTCTGCTCCAGAGTGGCGCTAAATCAAATCATGTTTAGGAAAGCCTGGTTTTTAAGGATATTAAAAGCTAGTGTGTACACAAAGTTATATTGAACACATTTAGCAATCAGTTTGAGGAAACCTACAGGGTATGTAATGCGTATCCATTGATGCCACGCCCCTGCTTCTGATCATGAAAATAGAACTGAAATTCAAAGTCATCAAATGGTGATTTGATTACCATTTAAGTCAGCTGTATTCCTCTTTTCCCATTGTACCTACAAGGAAGTATATAATGAAATTATTTCCAGAAATGTTTATCTCGATTAACATGAAATAGAATAAGTGTTTGTAATAGTTTATAGAAGAGTGAGTAGAGAAATTATGAGAGCAAAATACTATAGAGACATATGCATTATTTCACGTTGCCAGCATTTATCTTATTCAATGATTATTCTTCTGTAGTTCTCCATTTAATTTGTTTTCAGTCTTCTATGTTTCTTTAATTTTACTTTCTTTCTCTAAAACATCGTTTCTTCTGCAAGCACATAGACCAGGGCCTCTCAAAGCTTAAAATCACACCGGGTACAATCCAAGGTGTAGGGCTTCCTTGCATCGTGCATCGTGGCGACTCGGCCAAGCTCGGTTCAACTCGCGCGCTGCAGAGCGACGAAGCGAAGTATCGAGGAAGCCTGTGTTGATAGAAGCTTAGCTTATCAGTTAAATAGATACATGCAATACAAGGCTAAGAATGCCGAAAGTCCACTTAAATCAGGGTGGGAACTATTTATATTTGTGTAAGTCGTGCTTATAGAGCCAAGGACCTTACCTGCAGTACAAAAATCACATATTAGAAAATCCTCTGTTGGAAGGCACCATAACACAGTACACATATGGTGAAACCACAAAAGACGCTAGCGAGGAAGAATTAAAGAGTTTGCTACATCTGGAAAAGAGCTTTCTTTATCCAACACTGAGGTTTGGTCTAGTATTTTCCAGATCATTAAAACAAAAGACCAGATTGGGTATCAAAAACCAAATTAACCAGTTTAACACTGCGCCACATAATTAGTAAATATTATGCAGTGAAGAAGATCCAGCGGTGAAAGTGAGGAAGAGAGAGACGGCAAAGCGGGTGAGAGAGCAGCGGAAGTAAAGAGGAGTGGAAATTTGCACCGAGGTCAACTTTTCCTAGTTATATTTTGCACCTTGCACCGTGCAAGTACTCTGAGAGGCCGTAATCTAGATGGAACTTTTTTGGCTGAATTCAAATTTCATGAAGTATAAGCGTCAGGGTAATTGAGTAGCGAAATATTCCCGCTAATATCCCTAATGTAGCTTCTTCGCACTCTTCTATAAATTTTACTTCAATCTCTAGTTTTTACTCTTTATTCTTTAGTTCTCTAAACCGTATTTTTAAACCTGTCTTCTCAGGCAAATATCTACTTTTCCAATCGTTAAGACATGATATTTAAATCGGACATATTTCAAGTGTGGACCGTATAGACTTTCAGGTGTAACTAGCACTTAATTTAGAAGAAAGGAAAACTCAACGTTTTGATATTTTTACACTGTATTCTTAAAAGCTTATGATTCAAGTACAAGTAAGTGGACACTTGTTTGATTCTAAATTTGTGTATCATCCATGAGTTATAGGTAAAGGAAATATTGTATTCCACCCAAAAGGGTTATATGGATATGTCGTTGGAATATACCTTTTGAGGTACAATGCTCCCCAAAGGAAAACACTTTGGTACAGCATAACTCAAAAATGAAAAGTTACGGATGCAATGCTACACAGCAAACTCGAAGTTAAGGGTTTGAAACTTTTTTGTACCACCTGGAGGGCCAGTATACAGCAGATTCAGAATTGTAGAACATTGTACCTGAAAAATGATCCATGTAGTTCTTCAACACGAAATCTGATTAAAAGCCTGAACAAAGTGTTCAAAGGCTCAATGTTGACTTAAGCGATAAAATCCTCGATTCTTGCACTAAGACCACATTTGCACAGAAAGTCCGAGAACTGCGACAAATGGAATCCAATAGATGGAAAGAGTTGCCAAGAAAATGAAAAGGTATAGAGCTCCACAAAGAGTGCACACACAAATAACGAGGAATATCTCCAAAATAACTAACATAGTTCACTCCACGAAAAAATTCATTTAGACATAACTTGTGTTTTTAACGAGATATACATTACCAGTTATGCAAACGTCATCAGGAGTAAACAAGACTAAATAGGTTACACCCAGAAAATTCAAAATATTAATATCATTTGCCATAAAAATATAGTAAACATATGTAATTTTAATCAAACTTTAGAGCCATTTTTTGAGAAAATTTAAATTTAAAAAATTTCCACGTAAAGGATAGTTAGGGTGGAAGATGTTTCTTCAAAATCTCCGTGTCGCATTCTTGAAAGATACTGAACTTAAATACCAACTTTCGTTTTTAAGCGACTTTTCGTGTTGTTCACAGACAGACTACAGACTGACGGACGGACATACAGACTGAGACTGTAGACAGACTACACACATACAGAAAGACTGACAGAACATACAGACAGACAGATAGACAGACTGACAGACTGACAGACAGACAGATAGACAGACTAACAGACAGACTGACATGCAGACTGACAGACACACATACAGACTAACAGACAGACATACAGACTGACAGTGACATACTAACTGACGGATATACAGACAGACTGACAGACTGTAGACAGACTGACAGAACATACAGACAGGCAGACTGACATACAGACTGACAGTCAGACATACAGACAGAGAGACAGACAGACACAGACAGACTGACTGACAGACTGACGGACAGAACATACAGACAGATAGACTGACAGATTGACAGACAGACTGACAGACAGACTGACTGACAGACAGGCATGCAGACTGACTGACAGACAGACAGGCATGCAGACTGACTGACTGACAGACAGACAGGCATGCAGACTGACTGACAGACAGACAGACAGGCATGCAGACTGACTGACAGACAGATAGGCATACAGACTGACTGACAGACAGATAGGCATACAGACTGACTGACAGACAGGCATACAGACTGACTGACAGACAGACATGCAGACTGACTGACAGACAGACAGGCAGGCATACAGACTGACTGACAGACAGGCATACAGACTTGTTGACAGACAAACAGGCATACAGACTGACTGACAGACACACAGGCATACAGACGGACTCACAGACAGACAGGCATACGGACTGACTCACAGACAGACAGGCATACAGACTGACTCACAGACAGACAGGCATACAGACTGACTCACAGACAGACAGGCATACAGACTGACTCACAGACAGACAGGCATACAGACTGACTGACACAGGCATACAGACTGACTGACACACAGGCATACAGACTGACTGACTGACAGACAGGCACCGGATTGGGTATTCATATCAGACTTTTTCATGTGTGCATGTCTACCATCAGGTAGATACACACTACGAGTGTTCCTCTTATTGAATATCTGGTAGCATGCAATATTTCCTATACTCAAGTGCTGTAGAAAGTAATAAACTGTCATTTGAATAGCAAATAGAACTGCTAAGAAATGTTTTTGATAATATCGTTTTATTCAGGAGGTCTTCATGATAGATAAGCTTCTACCCTGATAAGCTACGTAACTAAACAAAGGAGCGAAGAGGCTGTATTTCGAGGCACCCCGTAGCACAGCATGCATTGTCTAGCAACCGAAAAAGTGACATGAACGCAAAGGAAAGGTTATCTTACTAGCACGGAAAGGAGGAAAGGGAGAGAAGGAGAAGAAGAGAATGAATATTTCTGAGGAAGAGAATAAAGTGGAGAACGAGAAGGCAGCTCCGTATTGACGGCTATTAAAATGAGAGGGGAAAAAGCATCCGTTGAAGAAATGGATCCAATGAAAATGTTCCGTGTTCGGTTTTTTTCGAGATATAAATACTAGGATGTACAGCAGCCCATCCCTCACTTGTTCTACACCTTCAAGAAAGTGCAGTTAACAGTTGTTAGTGACCACATATAGGACAATCACATCCCAGCGGATCCCCATACAATACGGTACGAAAAGTTGTTTTATAGATAATATTCTATGTTTAATACTGAAATTTGCATTACAAATGTGCATGCTTTATAATAAAACAATTAACTTAACACTAGATGAACTTAAGTAAATGTTATGATACAAACCGACCCACAAAATGCAATTATACTTTTTTTCTTAAAAATTTCGTTACTAAAAGGCAATATTACACACGCAATAACTATAATCCAATATAAGTTCGTGAAACTAGCTACCCTTTATGTTATTGTAATAATTAGTTATTTTAAAAATTGAAGAGTACTGAATTACATAAAAATATTTCATAGCTGAAGTGTGATAAATAATTCACACAAAACCATACTTTCATAAAAAAATACGTTTTAACCTTCCCATGTTGATGTTAACTTATTTTTATTACACATGGCTAATATTATAATCTTACCAATATTTTTTTTTATCTTTTAATTTTGTTTCTTTTCACGAAAACTGAATTATAACTACAAATTACGCTATATATTTTGGAATAAAATAAAATTTAAATGTATAATTATTAAACCTAACTTAAGGACACTCAGCATTCAAATAGTTCATTTCTACAAATTTTAACTAATTTAGGTAAGATTTTATCACAAAATGTTTTCAAAATTATAATACAAAATTACTTTTTGCGTACTAGCTTTACAAAAATAATTTTCCAAAAACGATATTGGACCATATACAAAATGCTCAATATGATGAAATTCAAAATGATTAAATTTTATATTTTGATATGAATCCTAAAATATAATTCATTACAATAAAAGATTAAATTTGTGTAGTAACAGAACTTCTCTTAAAACAATAGTGCATTTAATACTTTAATTTTCTAAAAATTGTTCATACCAAATTAAAAGAATTAATCCAAAACTGCACTAGACATACAGAAAATGCTCTTCAGATTTCTTCAACTTTTACTGAAAATTTGGAAGAAATTCAACAAAAAATGAAGATTTTAAAGTGGCCAAAAAGTAAGAAAGAATTATTAAAGCTGTGAAGTGGTCAGGTTCTGGCTTCTCAATCCAGAGCTCCGGAGTTTAATTCCCAGCTGGAGTTGGGAAGTTTTCTTTAACCAGAGTAGTTCCCTATTCTCCCCCCCCCCCTAAAGTATGGAAATATGAATGTGGGAGCGAATATGAGTGTTGAAAGTTAAAAGGGATAAAACTCAATGTTAAACGCTCTGCAGTTCAACGAGTAATAACACCATCAGTTGCTATTCAAGTCACAAAGTCACAGCCCCTGATACTACCAAAGAAAATTAAAGTTTTAAAATTCCATGCACCATTTGCACATACCGTGCGAGCATTTAAATGTGATTGAGCACTCAAATAACCAGAGGGCACCCCACTATCGCATCCAAATTCAGTAATATTTGAAGGTTTCTACTCTCCCCCCCCCTCTCTCTCTCTCTCTCTCTCTCTCTCTCTCTCTCTCTCTCTCTCTCGCGAAATTCAGTATATTGCTCTACCCCACTAAAATGTTCAACTTTTTAAGAATTGTTTTACTGCGTATTGTATCACTTTAAGCATATTTAAAACCAACCTCAAGGAAAAGTATATAGCAAGTAACTCTGAGACACTGCTGAGTTGTTTGCCTTAGTAATATGAGAAAAGCTTATTGTTTATTTTATTATATGAACAATACTAGGAAGGTGTTCTTAATTTATTCTTGAAAAATAGGAGAAAAATGTTATCAAGCTTATGGATAGAAGTGTTGAACTAGGTTTTAATTTTGTTTTAAGGATAAGTTATCAATCAAATTTAGGATATGAAACTAGAATCTTAAGAATACAGCGTAAGATGTTCTTTTAAGAACATAATAAAAATATTAAAAAAACATACCACATCACATGTTTTGAAATACCGACAAAAAAGTTATACAAAATTGATTTTTAAATTCTCTATTTTGTAACTTTGTATTATAGACAAAGGAAATATTACGTTTCAATCAAGAATTTGATAGAGATGTCAGAAATACACGTTGAGAGGTAGAGGTTGTGTACCTGTGTGTGTGCGCGTGCGCACGAGAGAGATAGGGACGGAGAGAGGGGGGGGGGCAAAAGAAAGAGGAAATTAGAAAGAATAGGGCAATTCAAAAAGTTAAAAAGAATAAAATCTGAAATTCAAATTTTAGTTTAGCAACTTCTAAGTATCTACACAAAAGGTTTACAAGAGCATCCTTCAACCCCAAAACTGCCCTTTATGTACACTGTGTATTGTTATTATGTCTGATTTTCAGAACATGGCTCTTACGTTTTTCATTACAATGTCACATATTTGACATATTCAGTGAATATGAGTAGTCTGTGGTATAAATATAAAACTTGAAAAGAGAAAAACCCATTTCAGAAAAAATGCAGAACGTTTTAAAGTATAAAATTTACAATAATCTTGTTGCATCTTTTTAGGAATATTTCGGTATCAGATAACGCAAAGAGTACTCGGAATATTCGGTTTTGCATAAACGCGGGGAGTTTCATTTTAAACATGTGACTGTTCCCTGTATGTTTCCGTGCAGATACACAAAATGTGCACTGACTGAATATTTAACTAACCTCGCAGCGCAATAGCCCTTTCCGGGCCAAGGCCTACCGCCCGGCCGCTGCGTCCCTCACCGTTCCTAACACAGGCGTCATGAGTGGGGTGCAGTACTGGAGGGGGGATGTGGTCACGGCCCCTATCCCTCCCACCCGGTATATGCGGTCTTCGCAACCAGGACCGCTACTTCTCAATCAAGTAGTTCCTCAATTGGCCACTCAGGGACCCACTAAGGCTGAGTGCACCTCCGACCATGTCTTCCAGCAGGAGAAAATCTCCACGCCAATACCGGGAGTCGAGCCCGGGACGCTCGCTTGGTAAGCACCAGCGCTACCATCGCGCTAAGGAAACGACCTGGACAAATATTTACCATGCTTAAAAAAGTATCAAAACAACGCAACGTATGTATGAAGTCAATTACAACGGACAGAAAAAGTCATATGAACGTAACGTATAAAAATATTTAGTTACTAAACTCTGATTTAGATTTAGGATTTACCCTTTTTGTTGTTCCATTCTGGAACATATTGCCTAAAGGTAATGGTGTCAACAGTATCAGTGGATTTTGGGTCTTTGCTTCTCACTTTTTCTGGTGCACATTAGGTCTCTCTCTCTCTCTCTCTCTCTCTCTCTCTCTCTCTCTCTCTCTCTCTCTCTCTCTCTCTCTCTCTCTCTCTCTCTCTCTAGGGCGCACACATACACATTCTTGTTCATATTTCCAGACTTTGGGGAAGATAGGGAACAATCTTGGCTGGTGAAATATGACCCCCCCCAAGCCGAGAATTGAACCCGGGAACTCTTCTCTCAGCAGGAAGGTGCCTCACCGAGTGAGCAGGAGGCCAGTCCTGCCCTTCAGTTGTTATGCTCTTTTATTTTTATAGTTTAAAGCGTTTTTTGTGCAATAATTATAAAATTTAAGTATATTTTATGAATTTTAGTGAATAAAGTTAACATTTGTTACGGTAATTGCATTCATAGACAAACTTAATTACATATATGACATCTAATGGAAACATTTTCATCTACACAATGTTATCTATTCTGTAAAATGCGTATATAATTTATCATCTTAGTAAAGCTCATCTCAATATATATGTCCTCAATGGTTATTTCTTGTATTTTCACATTATTTTGTTTGTTGTTCCTGAACACAAGAAAGGACTCGAACCCATAGACTCCTGCACCATAGTGCACTAAGGCTAACTGTCTTAACGATCGCGTTAAGAGACCGTGTGTGAAATAAATAGTTTACTCCAAAGAACCCTATCATTTCTTGCCTTGTCTTTGTCATCTGGGTTGTGTGCAGCTAGATATCTCCATGTCACTCTGGGACGCTAAAAGGTCTCTGTCCCGCCAATCCCCATCCGCCAGACCTTTGAATACCATTGCTGATCTTACTCCATCCATTGAGCTTCGTCTTCGATGGTCTGAGGATCCAGTGAAGAGTCTGTCCTAGCAGGCTATGATTTTCCATCTTTTCAACATGACCATACCAAATCAAGCTCATTTCTATTTATGCATCCAAAGTGGCACTACTGTTATGTGTGTAGTATGTACTCACATTGCAGGCGTTAATCATATATTAAAGGTTTAGTATGGTTTTAGTACTTTTATGTAGTACGTCTCCGAGTACCTTCATGGTTTCATACATTTTTACTAATGTCATTATTCTGAAAACGGAGACAACGTTGGTCCATTAAAACTCTGTAGTCATTTTTAACTATCGTGGCACAAAACAGAAGTCATATTTAATTTAACGTTGCTGCTATTCGTAAATATGACAGACACAAAATTTAATGGCGGCTGATAGCTGACCACTTCATGATCAGATTCTCTTTTCTGTTGCGCAAATAAATTTTGTGGGCGCAAATTACAGCGTATTTAACTATGCAATGCCGCAAGTCGTGAAAGCCTCCTATTGGATTTCGTGTTAACCAGTGTTTGTGTCTGCCATAATTAGTTAATTATTGCCAAGCTAGTGTAGCAGATATGAGAAAAATCTTGTGTTGCACCCACATGACTTTCTCTACTCTAGTACCAACCACTCTTACAAACTCTTATTCCTCTATCTTCTTCATATTAGTTGAGATAAACATTTGTACAAATTTTCTTATTGTTTTTCTTGTAGGTGCAAGGGGAATAGGGGAATAAAGTAAGCTTTGAGCAATAGTCAAATCTTTTAAAACTTTCAGATTCCGTTCTCTTTTCACAACTAACATACAAAATGAATAACGATGTTCCATTTGACGAAAATTTGTTTTCCGAAACTCGCACAAATGAACAAGGAATATCTTCGAAATGGTTCACCCTGCAAACAAATTTATTTGGACATAGATTGTGTGTTTTAGCGAGATCTACATTTTTGTATAGTAAGATTTGGTCTATCTCTTACGGCTTAGGGGTTATTCAAAAGTCATTCAGAGTAAACAGGACTACATGAGCTATAGCCAGAAAATTCAAGATATACATTTCATTTGTCATAAAAAATATCTCAAACGTGTCATTTTAATCAAAATCGTTAATCATTTTCAAGAAAATCAAAATTTTCGAAAAATTTAGTAGTTTAGGGTGGGGCTATTTTCTTTAAAATCTTCGTGTCGCATCGCTGAAAGACATTAAACTTAGATACCAACTTTAGCTTTTGACCGACTTTTCGTTTTTGAAGATTATGCTGTCCACAGACCGACAGACACGCAGACGCAGACGCAGACGCAGACGCAGACGCAGACGCAGACGCAGACGCAGACGCAGACACACACACACACACACACACACACACACACACACACACACACACACACACACACACACACTGACCATTACTCTGTGTGTGCGTGTGTGTATGTGTGTGTACGCGAAGGAATTTTAATACGAAGTCTCCACAGAGGGATCTGAGGGTGTGATGCTCGGAATGCACTTTTCTTCTTTCTATGTTAAGTCTTTGGGAAACCGTGATGTATGGGTTAGAGGGGCAGTTTTTTTTTACTCATTTTTAATTAACGTCCTCCTGCGTAATGTGATATTGGACGGTGAATGAATGAAATGGATGAAATGATGCTCAAATGAGCCCGAGGTCCATTGAGCTTTAAGTTACCCGACATTCGTCTTTTCAGGATAAGGAAAACCCTCGGTAAAAACCTTACCCGGATAACTTACCCTAAGCGAGATTCGAATTCGCGACCTCTTGAACGTGAGGCGACAAATCTTGGCATATTAATGCATTAATAAAGGAAAGTATTGTAAATAATATGCATATAAACAGCCCACTTGTTCTTAGTTCATTAGCTAATACCTACTACTAGCGGAACAATATTAAGTCAGGCCTATCATTACGAGGTAGTGAAACAATCAGCAGATACAGAAAAAATATTTCCTCTCTAGAATTACTGATTATATTACATTTTCTGATGTTTACGAGTTGGTTTCGAGAGGGCACAACGAGAACGAAACATATGTTTCATAGATTTAACTTTTTTTTTCCTCATTACAAGGAGAAAAACTGACATTCCTATCTGCCCTACGAGAAGGTTTGCTTGTAAGATGTAACCATATGTTGAAGTATTGGGAAATCGAAAAGTTGAAATGGTTGCAGATGCTGAAGGCGGAGTTGTACAAATCCTCTCATGAGCTACAACGGAAGGATGCTGCACGAATCCTGGACCGCTACTTACCGCAGATGCAGTGGACACTGAATGCTCGGGTATTGGACATTGGCTGTGGGCCTGGTGACGTCACAGCTCTTGAACTGCTTCCGCGCCTTCCCGCGCAAGTTGGCCAGGTTGTTGGTTCAGATTGTTCGACCGTCATGCTGCAACATGCTACTGCTACTCATAAGAACTCAAAACTAGAGTTCCATCACCTCGACATAGCCATGCCAGGACTCCCAACTGACTGGACCCAAAGTTTCGATAAAGTGTTCACCTTCTACACGCTACACTGGGTACCAGAACAGAGGTAAGCTCTGCAAGTTTTCTTTCCAATAATTCACGTAAAATATTCACAAAGTAAAATATTCTCAAAGTAAAATATTCTGAATCTGTGGACTTAATAGTAAGTAATTCCCTACAAATCATTTATGTTGCACAATTAAACTGACAGTCAGAACACAGACGCATCCTAATGCCGATATCCTACGGTCCAACTTTTTTGTCAAAACCATTGTTTACAACAAAACTGCTTCGTAGGACAGCGAGAGTTGGATACAATTTTGTTGCATACAATTTCTATCCCACTTTTTTATCCAACTTGTCTGTATCCAACACGATTGAGTTACATCTAATTTTTCCATGCAACAAAATGAAAACAGCCAATCAGCGTGATTAACGTAACAAAATGGCGGACTGCGTTTGTATCTTTTGCACGTAAGTTTGCCTTCAACACGATGTAAGATGTTGAAAAATAAATCTTCAATTAGAAGAAAATTGCGATAGCTTTCCAGATCCTTTAACCTCAATTCGTTTTGTAGTAGATTCGGTAGATCCGATATACCTCGTACCCATTCCCTGATTTTTTTTTTTTTTTTTTTTTTTTTTTTTTTTTTTTTTTTTTTTTTTGTAACCATAACCTATCCACTAATATATTTTACTCCTGTGCATCCTTTCTTCCTATCGAGAGTCATGGAAATATATCCCAAACTTGTAACTAATATAGCAGTCCCTTTGTTAACATTTGCACCCGCAAGTATTCCTCAGCCTTGCTATATGAACCGTTATTTGCTTTTGGACCCAAATGCGTCACGGTGTGGAGACATTGTTTCCTTGTGTGCAATTCCATTTGATACGAAAGGTTTGGTAAAAAAAAATTGGACCGTGGAACACCGGTTTAACCTTTAGAGATATAGGAAACATAATCAGTTTTCTGCCCAAGAGTGGGTCCTCGATATACTTACACAGTAGTTCTATTTGCTACAGATATAATATTACATAAATTGCATAAAATATGTCCCATGGGTCTAAAGACCGTACATGTTCTCTAGAAAAATACATTGTTTGTTAATTGCTACACATACAACGCTTGACCAGTTTTGATGTTTAGGATCAAGTCCGAGCAAGCTGTTTTTGGCCTATTGGAAGCCAAAAATACCTCCGGGAATAATTTTTCATCCTTTTTTTCTGTCTGTATGCATGCTGTCAAAATATGGGTCCAGTCCTCTTGTTCCAAATAATGGGCAGACCCTCCTGCCAACATGGTCAACAATCTTACGAGCTTTCCATGCTAAGTCACCTATCCCCGTCTTTTATTTCATACCCAGCTCATATACGGGGTGAAAGGCACTGCTTCAGCCATACATTAACAAGGGATTCTGTATGATAAGTAACATGTCCAATACAGTTGTTATCAATAAAGAACTGTTTCGTCGAAAAACATTAATCTGTGTCAAATATTTGGAGCCATCTAGCTTCTTCAACTCGA
Organism: Tenodera sinensis; assembly: GCA_030765045.1. Taxonomy (NCBI): domain Eukaryota; kingdom Metazoa; phylum Arthropoda; class Insecta; order Mantodea; family Mantidae; genus Tenodera; species Tenodera sinensis. The sequence goes on along the minus strand of CM060965.1, from coordinate 56,095,782 downwards.
AAGAACTTAGTCACTATTCCATGTAACGAAAGTGTTTCTGCGAATGTTCGTCCTGATTATTTGGCTAGAGGAAATATTGTGAGTGAGCGAGTGCAAGGCTTAAGGGCCCGTCGACAACTGGGTCATTAGAGCCCATAGTGGAAGTATTGCAATATACTCAAAAATCCCATATCAAATTTCACCGAATTACGTGTTTTGGTGTCCCTTGAATTAAAGAGGGCTTTAATAAAAGATTTACGAGTGTGGAAACGGTATTCATGCGCGCGTACGTGTGTCTCCATGTACCTCATAACTTATAAATTAAATATCGAATGAATACCAAATAATCATGTTAACACCTTTTTTTTTTTTGGCCTATATGTAAGCCTCACTCCGAGCCCAAACTCAATCTGGACCAAATGAACAATGTTTCAAAATATTCCAGATTTATTTACTATCTGAATGTGCTACAAAGACACATGAGGATTCATGGAGCTCAAAACATATATTTGCGGTGAAATTTTGATATCCAATTTAGGGTGGAATACAATATTTTTCTATTTATTATATCTAGCAGAAAAAGCAAAAATAGCTTTTAATCTCCTGTGCTGTTTTTCTGGGCTGCTATTTATAGCAGTAATTCTTTCATTATTAATACCTTCGTAACTTACTCTGGGGGATTACTGTTAATTAAGGGAATTGTTGTATTAAGAATATTAGCAGGAAAGCGATGTTATTGCATAAATATAGCGCTAAAGAGATTAGATCACCCCGGAGAAGTGACATGCTGGCTTATAGCAACAAAGCACGATATTTGTTTACAAATTCCTAGTCATTATGTTACCTTGTTTTACACTATGAGAGGCTTTTGTTAATGCCTTTAAGCCTGACATGCATAAATCACTGTAGGTGATCTGACAGTTCGCTCTAATTAATTATAATAAAATTGCAAAATACTGGAATTACATATTCCAAGCTTCTTAATTTGCAACGGATAAAAATTCTAGTGTAGTTTGCTAAACGGCTTTCATCATATAATGGTTGACTGGAAGTTTTAAGCCTATACAGGGCGTTCTATTATATACCCTCATAGATTAATTTCATTGAATACAATCTTAACAAGCCTGATGTGTAATCAAGCCATAAGGTTAATTGTAACAATACTAACAAGACAAATACATCCCCAAAATGACTAAATATTATCTGAATTTTAATTTTCCGTACGCTTAGGTACTCGTACTCAACCATTTCTAAACATAATTTTATGTCAAGTATAAGAATGGCAATACGGGTTTAGAGTTTGTATCCAGGAAGCCTCTCTGAAACAACTTTTACGAACCATACCTTTTATAATTTTGTATTTACGTCCGATCTTAGATATGGAGACTCATAATGAAAATTATTAGTTTTGGTATAAACTTTGTTTAGTGCACTCACTCTTATACAAAATATTCTTAAAAACTCAATTCTTCTTTCTATTTTATTTTAGTCGAGATATACGTTTGTAGAAATGGTTTAATTATATATTTTCTTACAGGTGCAATGGGAATAGGAGAATACGCGACAGTCAAATCTTTTAAGAGCTGGTCGCTATGTGATGGGATTGCATTTCCAGGACATAGAACAACTAATAACGACTTTCCCATTGAGAAAAGTAGGCATAAATGTTGCAAATTTCAGATCATTAACAATGAATATCTCCAAAATAGTTCATTCCACAAATAAAAGTACATAATTTGTGTGTTTTAATAAGTTCTACACTTTTTGTACGGTTTACCACTTATACAAAAATCATCCTAAAAGAAGAGGACTCCCGAGGACATTCCCGAAAAGCTCAATATAAGATTTTATTTGGCATCAAAACATCCTAAACATGTATTTTAACAAAATCGTTAGCTCATTTTTGGGAAAAACAAAATTTTCGAAAAATGTTACATTAAAGGGTGTGGAGAGCTTATTGAAAATCTTTAAGTTGCATCTTTTGAAGATGCTGAACATATTTGCCAACTTTGGTATTCAACCGACTTCTTATTTTCGAATTATCTTAACACACAGAAAGATGCGCGCGCGCGCACGCACACACACACACACACAAACACACACACACAACTTTTTCTAAAAATCTGATGTGTTGCACTTGCATGAATTTCTCCACCCTTGCACAAACTATTCCTACTAATGCTTATTCCTCTATCTACTTTGTGGTAATTGAGATAAACATATGCAGAAATTATTTTATTGCTAATTTTCTTGTAGGTACAAGGGGAATACGGGAATATAGTAGATCTTAAGCGACAGTCAAATCTGTTATAGCTGGCCGCTACGTGATGGCTTTGAAATTTCGTTCTCGTTGCATGGCCATGAAACAAAAATGAATTACTATGCATTTGAGAATAATATAAATATTGGAAATTTGAGACATAACAAGAAATATCTATTTGTCATAAACTATATATTATATCTGCTATTTTTTGTTGAAGATTTTGTCCTTCTCTTATGGTTTACCAATAATTGGCATAATTATTATGCAAAAGTCCTACAGAATGAAGAGGACTTCTGAAGACATTCCCAGAAAATTCAAGATTTATATATGTATATTTCATTTGTCATGCAAATATCTTTAACATAAGCTACTTTAATCAAAATCGTTATAGCTATTTTTGGTAAAATAAAAATTTTCCATGTGAAGTGTATTCTGAAGTGGAGAGATCTTCTTGAGTGTCTCCCTGTCGCATCCTTTAAAGCAACGTGTTCCACCTGCGTTGCTCGCCAGTGTGCAACGGCATACTCGCCGCCTTGCGTGAGTAAACCTGCAGCCAGAGAAACGCTCTGCCGTCACGACGCGGTGGGTACTGGCGGAGACCTGCGACGAGTTGCTGTGACCTTTGCCCAGTGACGTATTGGTTATCATCCTTCGCCGTCCTCCCTCTACAGCCGTACTTCGCGCAAATCTGCTGTGTACCCGCGCGTACTCATATTCTTACTCGTGGATTGGAACAGCCTGCTTTAAAGTTTGGTATTTAATTGACTTTTCGTTTTTGACTTATGCTGTTCACACACATACGCATATAGACACACACACACACACACACACACACACACACACACACACACACACACACACAATGATATGCGAGCATATCAGACAATTGTTGATTTCGCTCTAGACACCATTTCTTTTGTTTTCAAAATAAAATCCTACTTTTAATACCAGTATCATAAATAAGAAATGTTTCAGTGTGAAAAATACGTTTAAATTAAATATATAACCGGATAAGAAGTGTTATTTGAACCATCGTAGAGGAAACTATTACCTCAAAACATACATTTTAGGGGTAATTAAAGGAGACACTCATCCAACAGATATGCTTAAGGCTGTTTCAGGCCCCATGGCTTCACTTAGGCATCTAGGAGCTGATCTAGGAAGCAAATATGCTGCTCCAAAGTCTGTTCCATGTAACTTTTTCCCGATCTCGTAACCGTCACCTTTCATTACCAATTGTCGTGGAATAGATTGCTTCGCGATGCATAAGTATTCACTGTTTGGCATCATTTAAGCTAATTGTTGGCCTTCTTTCTGGACACTGCCCTCTTAGAGATAATCTCTTAGGATGGGAAAAGTAGCTTAAAAATTTGTCGATTCTGTGACCTCGACAATGAAAAGCGATGCATATAGTTTGCGATTATGAAGCTATTGCTCGCTATAGACTGTGATATCTGAGCAATCCCTTTCCTTTACCTGAAGAAGTTCAGAATACCCCCCAGGAAACTTCTTGGCCTCCTAAAGAGGGTGAAGTTCAACTGAGACTGAATAGTATTAGAGTCAGCACAATAGATCTTATAGGTTGCAGTTCAGGGAAGCTGGAAAGCCCAAACGACTCCTCTACATCTAATCTAATCTAGCTTATAGGAAATGTGACTTGAACCATTTGTATGTTGCAGGCAAGCTGTTAAGAACATGCACGACTTGTTGAAACCAGGTGGCGAAGCACTGATAGGTTTTCTAGCAAAGTGTCC
>CM060965.1:53946786-54084286 GCA_030765045.1 Tenodera sinensis | reverse complement strand
AGCATATCTGTACAATAGTATAGTACAAACAGCTGCTGAAACTTACAGGTTTGGTAATGATTGCACTAACAGAAGAATGCGCAACGGATAAGAAAATAATGGGAGGAGATTACAGCATTTAGAGGGTAAAGGTAATCGCTAATCAGTATACCATTGCACGGGGCGTATCTTCTTTCATTATAACAGATTAACAGATTCGGCAATACATAATCATTATTTCTTTTCTTCGTCCCGTTATCCATTCGTAGAAAGTCTAGCCTTCGTTTGTACTTCGTGACAACAATCTCAACAGCTTATCTTCGGAGGGGGGAATCCCTTGACATATTCCTACTACTGTTTCATCCATTTTCGTATCTCCTAGATGAGACAGACTTTTCAATGGGGAACAGGAATGGGTTTGCGCAGGTTAGGAAAACCTGCATAATTGCAATTCCTTTATCCGGAATTAAAATCCCGGGTTATGACATTTATTTTTGAGTGCGATTCTACCATTCCAACCTAGCCCACAAAGAGAAAGAAAAATTAACACTCAGGTCTTAAAGTGCTTACGAGATTGTAAGTCCGCATTGGGGCATGTTAATTCAAAAATGAAACTGCAACACTTTTCCGTTTACCGAGAAAAAATATGAATTGATTAGATAATGTAATGTAGTGCCGGCAAGTTGTCTTGGTAGCTTAAATGGTTAGCTTCGGTAAACCGAAGATCCGTGGTTCAAATCCTGGCCGTTGAATTTTTCAATGTGATTCTATCTTTCCACTTTACTGACACGAATCAGATGAGGAGGTTTAATGAGCATACGGGCATACTACCATAATAGCTCAAAAGGTAAGAGCATCAGCGAGAAAACCGAAGATTTATGGCATTCGGGCCGTTGGCGTCTGTGGTTAGAAGATGAACTTAGTTTCGATTACCGAAACTTGCAGTTAAAATTGGAATATACACTCAATAGCCTAGCTTCTGTAAACGAAATTTCAAGTAGTTCTTCGGATGTATTGTAGCTAGCAGCTTTCCCCATTACCATTCTCTGGTTTCGAAAGATTTACTACATTATGTCCTCCCTTATGTTTATATATTTATTTATTCATGATGGGCAAAACTGACTTGTTTTATTTTCAATAAGTGTTATAAATATATCAAATTAACCTAACGCCAGAGTCAAAGGCGCCGAAGTGGAAACCCAATAAATGCGCCTTCTATATTTCTTCTGGAAAAAGTTTCCTCGACTTCTTCTTTGGCGAGCCAATTACTTGGTCCGTCTGCGCACTTCCGTTGTTAACTAGATTTCAGAACGTAATAAGATATTAAAAACAATTCTGCAACTTACAGATTTCATTTATCTTACAGTTAGTTGTGGAAAACTGCGTTACAAGCTGAAAACAAAGAGGCAATTCAATTATACTTTACGCACAAAATTCTTTCAAGCTTCAGAAGGCTGGAACTAATGGACGTTCAGAATAAAAGAGATTGAAGGAGTACTGGAGTAGTAGTAAATTTTGTGCTGAAGCGAAAAAAGGTTAGAATAAGTAAGAAAATGTTTTAGGAAAAGAAATTCACATGTTTATATATTTAGTCTTCACATTGTCATTTGCAAAATTAAAACTCTGGGAACATTTGATGAGGAATTTAGGGAGACATATTGGTTCCAAAAATAATTTGTGGAGAAACAGCTTCTTTTGCTCTGTCCATAGACCTAAGCGTGCTTGTATACTAAAAGGCATAATGCAGTAATGCCATGACAGAAGTATTAAACCAATCAACTGTACGACGAATCTACAGCCCAAGGATGAAAAGTTACTGTAACATTCCTTTAGCGTAATATGTATAATATATCCATATTTACACACGACTCTCGAGTTGGGAAAGTAATGTGACTGCAGTGAAATTTCTCCACCCGGATTTGAGTTCACGACCGCTATGCGCTCAAGCGAAATCCACAATTACCAAGGAAGGACATACAGTCTCCAATCTACAAAGCTAGAATGATGTATGCTTGACGCTTCGAATCCCTGTTGGGTCGTAGGTATTCTAAATCGGATTACACTATTGCTGCAGCTAGAGCCGCGATGCTGGGTCAATACTTGAACCTCAAAGAGCCGAAAGCTCTAGAGAAAATGTACTATTCCCTCAGAGAATTGAACCTAAGCGCACTTCAATTTGACCACTTTGGATTGCAAGGCCGTATCAAATTCCATATTGGCAGTTTTAACAAATATATTTTGATACCACTTAAGGGACTCTGGGACTGAAAAACGACCGAAAAATTATCAAATTGACGATTTCTTGGTTTCTACCTATAAATGTTCTTCAAACCTTCAGTCATCGGTTGGCAGTAAAACTTCTTACATTCCGCTATTTTGAAAGTTCTACCGCAGGCTTTAAATGCCTTATGCGCTACATTTAAACGTCCTTTTTCTGCTTAAATTTTCGGGAGTATTTGAACAAAAGAGGCTCAAAAAACCAGATTCAGTCGAAAGAAGTGGTTAAGCTATGAATCTGAGGAGAGACACTCCTACGAAGGGCAGTTTTAGACCTAACAGGTAGTGTACTGACGATTATGAAGCATATGTGTAGAAAAATTAGTTTTTCTGGACACATTTTGAATACATCTACTCTATGCGCAAATTTGTGCTACGCTCCTAGAATATTTCCGGCACATGTTCCATTTATGTGGCTTCAACTTCAGTCTTTGGTTTCAAAATCTCAAAGTTTCATTAGCTTTAGAAAAATTAAATACAATAAAATAAAATTTAAAAATTATTTTCAATGTTCATCCAAGAAAACAAATTTATTACTTTAAAAGTAATCATTTTTTCTTCCTGCCAGAGATTGAGGAGGTTTGTTGGGAAATTAGAGTTTATAAAATATAAAACTGTTATGACGTTCTAGTTTTTGATGCGCGTGTATTTTTAAATTGTGAATGAATTGAATAATTAATTCCATCAAAACTATAAAACATTAGGTGCAACTTTGTGCTTTAGTTTACAATATAAACACCATTAAGTATGCAAAGTATTGATTTTGTAGCTATAAAATATAGGAAATTCAAAATTCAGTCTCGGGTCCCTTAAAACACTACTCAACAATCAAGTTGATTGTAACATTGCAAATTGTTTAACGTAACTATTTGTGTGGTATAGATATCGTTAAACATATACTTTCACTTTTACTGAAGGAGGAATATTTCTCTACTAGATCCAAAACATTTATATCGAGATTTCACGAGAAATGCACATTCTGAAACTCTAGAATGAAACAAAAATGTCCAATGCGAACTCACTAGATTTTCCGCACCCACAACAGTCATATGTCTCTATTCAATTCAATTAAAAGTGATTTTTCTATCCTTGTAACATTACGTTTTCACCTACGAATTATGTAAAATTAAGCAAGAAGTTTCAGCTATATACCAACGATATAGCTTTTCGATTTACGAAACGACTTCTAAATCTTATGCGATTAACCCTGGTTAGCGAGTGGTACTGCTTACATTTAAGGAGTTTATCAATATTTGGCGACAAAGTCGAAGTGCATAGCCTTAAAAGATCCACCAAGTGATCGTCGCGTAAACCAATTGCGAAACGGACTTTTAATACCTATACCTAGTTCAATTTGGAGAAACTCTGTTCGAAAATATGTAGAGCTATACTCACCCTTATACAAACTATTTTTGCAAATGTTTATATTATAGTTCACTGTAATCGACATTAGCAGATTCAGAAAGTATTATTGCTAATTTTCTTGTAGAGCAATGGAATATGGGAATACAGTAGGATTTAAGCGATAGTAAAATGTTTTAAGAGGTAGTTGCTATGCTATACCTTCGAAATTCCGTTCCTTTTGCAAGGCCAAGACATAAAAAGAATAACATATTGCCACTTGAGGAAAGCATAAGTACTATTGGAAAATTTGAACAAACAATAAAGAATATCTCGGAAATAATTCATTCAAAAGAAAAAAAAATTGACATAAATTGCATATTTATGCCAACAAACTTACTGTTGGTGTTTTAAAACACACAAGCCGTGTGTGGGCAAAGTTTAAGAGGTCTGTGGTTCAAATCCCAGTTGTGGCATTGAATTTTTAAGTTCCAGTTCTACCTCTTATAAATTGCGTGTTTTAACCAGATATTTTTTTTAGTAAGATTTTGTCTGGGTGGTCCCCCGACACTCATTCCACACTCATCACCTTTCGCCTGCATTTCACATCATCCTCTTCCTCACTCTCATATCTGGTGCTTGGCTGACCACCCGCTTCCAGGTCTTCACTCTGTCTGCTCCCCATCAGGCATCTGATCCTAGGCACTGCTAGTAAGCCCTAGGGAGCGTCATTCCTCCATACGGGGAGGGTAATCAGGTACAAAAGAAGATTTTTTCTGTCTTTTATTGTTTACACCCTCCTACTGAAAGAGGTGGGAAGTAGCCGCTAATTACGTAAATCTCCAAAGAGACAGGGTTGAACGTCTCTGCTACATACTACTCGGTTACAACATTCAAAAAGTTAGCCACAATAGGGGGGAAAAAAAAAAAAAGAAGAAGAGTAGCAGACTTTCAAGGATGTCTATCAGATATAATCTAGAGAGAGTGCTTAACTGGCAACGCAGAATATTTCGAATAAATGACAGACTATAAAACGGAAAAGAAAAAATCAGCGCAAATTGTGAGTTAGAATGACCTCGATATTTTTCCTTTAACAAGTTTTTTTCTCTACTCCCTACGGATTTCCTGTGGCACAAAATGCAATACATTTTAAAATGACTTCATAGGATATTAAAAAAATTCAAGATATACCTATACTTAATTTGTCAGAGTACCTAATTATGACTTACTTAGGTAGTGTTAATTTCAAGCATTATAACAATTTTTATTGAAACAAAATATTATGAAAACTATTCCGTGTAAGGGGTAAGGTATGATTGAAACACTATATTTATTTGACTTCTCTCTCTCTCTCTCTCTCTCTCTCTCTCTCTCTCTCTCTCTTCACTCTGATTCACTCGTACGTCAGTCACTCATCGCCCCGTCAGTCTGGGTGGGACAGCCTCATGTCAGTAGATTTATTGGCATGTAAGAGAACTCATACAGGCAAAATTCTGACATACCAGTGGCACTGATATGATCCTGACAACTGACTGTCGTTAACACAAAACATTCATTTTTACTCGTGGTCCACAAGCTAATATTTTTCTAAATTGCTTTGTTTGTTTCTTTATTTTGTTTCAGTGGACCTCAGAACTTGCTTCTCTAGTAAAATACCTGTATGTTTGAGTGAGATATTGTGACAAAATGACAATGTGACAAGTCCTATTTCTGACACCAGTGTGACAAGATGACAGCAAAGTTCAGTTACTTTGTCACTTTAAACCTGAAGCACAAAAGAGTTCTCTCTTACCGTCGTTAACACAACCTACAGTTCTTCGTGATCTTATAACTCACAGTTGTCTGCCTTCTTGTAATCATGTTGCTCTTTTCTGTCTTTGAGTTCTTTCTTTGTATAACAAACTGTTGGTTCGATGATTACATACACTAAAACTGATTTTCTTCAAGATTAACTACGACGCGACGTATCAATGTTCCAAACTGTCTGTCGACATATACAGTTCTCACCCAACGACTACACACACACGCGCGCACTAACAGCTACCTCGTTCAACATCACGTCCTGAAAACAACTATTCTCTTTGTCTCACAAAAACTACCCCATCTCACTGTCCCGCAAGCTTTTATAGGCGAGAATGATGTAGCGTGCATTTTTGTGGAAATTCGCCGATTCTCGAACCTCTCTCAAATAAGCCGGCAGCCAGAAGTCTCGCGAACACTGGAAACCCCTTTGTACTGCGGCGCTTATTGTTACGTGTTTACTAACCGCCCGGTGGTGTAAGGTAGCTTGACCTTGAGGATCTTTCAATTTTTGCATTATAGCCCTGGCTATAAGTACGCATTAGATCTTTTTTTAGAAATTTTGTAACGTCCACTGCGTCTCTAAATGTTTCCTTGCTTTCCTTACTATTTTTTCTGAGACAATACAACAGAGAAATGGTGGAAGGAAGAAGGAAAGGAGAAAAAAGAAGACTAGAGTTACAAGTTGCAGATTTTCCCCAAGATAAATTCAAATGATGGCATCTATGATGCCGCACAAATTCGACCAAATTATTTGAATGTTTTACATTTTAACGTATTGTGCTTTTAGCGAAGCTACAATTGCATCTAATTCAACTCTGCTTGAAGGTACATGTGGTCTGTTTTAACATTCTAATTCATTCATAGATTGGGTCCAATTATCCGATCCATTTAGAAGGGATCATTAAATCAGCCTTAATGGGATAAGTTAAATTAAAAAGTGCCGACGGACTTCCCAAAATCATCATTTATGCAATTTTTCTGTCGCTGCAGGCTGAACGTTAACTACCTTCATAGAGTAAATGTGCGGTACTGAGATAGACCTAGGCAAAATAACCATTTATATGTAGCAGTTGTTTCTGCTGAGCTCGATTCTGAAAGATGGCTGAAAAATTTTAAGGACATTATAAAATTATACATTTGTTGATTCCTTTTGAAACAATCTCTTTTTCAGTCTCTTTTAATGTAACGTTTCCCACTTAAGCTAAATATAAGAAGCATATTTTCTATCTATTCCACCCCCCCCCCCCCAATCATCTTAATCATCTTAAAGAATGCTTAAGAAGGCAATACGCACTTAATTATACGCAGGAGTCCAGGCAGTTTATAAAATAAGTTCTTATCAAGACTTTGGATCCACAACTGATGCGTTCAGCTGTACAGAAGAACAAGTGGCATCTAAAACACGTCTTCACGATTGCCGATAGCTAGTTCCATTTCAGTCATAATCCACTAACGAATTGTTTGTTTACACATACGCATTCTCTTCCACTTCCTTACCGCATTGTGATATCCATCCGCCATAGAGCAGAGACGAAGTATAACATTTTAATGGTGGTGGTTATCACAATTTATTTCCATGTGGATTTCTTTCGACTTCCATTCCAGCTTTGATCTACACTACAGTTTAGTATGTGTGTGTGTAGGTGTGTTTGTGTTTGTGTGTGTATTCCACAGCCTACGTGACTAAAGTGGCCTGTTACTTACTAAATGCATATTAGCTACCTCGGGGATTTCAGAGACGGTCCCTGGCCTGATACAACATTTGTTTTATGGCAGACACAAAATTGAATGGCGCTGATACTTGGCCATTGCCTTTCTCTTTCCTGCTGTGCAAATAAATTTTGTGGTCGCAAATAATAGTTACATCACCAGCTTTACAGCGTGATTTCACAGCATGTGAAATGTACCACACTACAACGCCTGGCAAGTTTTTGTCGGATTTTGTGTTGATCAGCTCCTCCTGCCATCCGCCATTCAATTTTGCGTCAGCCATAGTGCTGTTCGTAATCTTAAAAAAAGTTGACGTATCTGAAAAGTGTGTGCCTTCAAAATATCACTACTTTCTGGGACGGCATGTGGCATGTGCCTATATTATGATGTGCTGGACATGAATTATGCTGCACTTTTATTCCTACTTTTCCAAAATGTGCTTTTGTTTCTGGTAGGAGAGCCAACTGGTCAGTTCATAGCGCTGACAAATGTAATGCCTTTCATAGGTTTCCGCGCTTTTGTTTTATTTATTTCTCTATTTTTTGGCTTTACAATGAAGCTATTTCACAGTAGTGTCTATGTTAACATATGCATTCTCCGCTACATGAGAATGGAGCAATTTCAAAGCAATACCTAACAATAGACATACGTTGCCAAACAATAAACAATGCTAACCAAATGCAAACCAGAGCATTCATTAATAAAGTTGATGAGCTTTTATTAGCCAACTTCAACCTTCATATAGAAACTAGCTGTTTGTGAGGTTACTGCAGCCTATAGCCACCGAGTTACATTTAATTGTGGAGGCAAGGGAATTCCAGGTGCTATCTGTTTAACTATCTCGATTTTGGAAGTGTTTTGCGAAATATATTTTTCGTGTTGGCTATAAAAGCATTTACATCCGGAAAAGAGGATATTATTTCTTCCGCAGCTGGGTGGAAACTATGTGCTAGACAAGTTTTAGTTTTGGAAATGCTTACTGTATTGCTGTGGCAGCTTTCTTCATATAGCAAGTCCCGTCCGTAACAAGTAGTAAACCATTTTGTGTTATTGGACAGACACAATAGAGAGAAGAAAAAAAAAAGAAAACAACCAAATATAACATACGACAATCGCAAGAAACAGGCTGTTGTGTAGGGGTGGGCGTGTCGTTTCCTCAACTCTCACGCTAGTTGCCGGTTCTATACTCCGTGCTGTTAATATCATTCCTATGTTTATCTACCAAAACCCCGCTCCCTGGTAATGACATTCTGAACTGCAAAGAATTAATCAGAACTCCTGCTGCTCAAAAGAAAATAATAGTTCTACAATAGATCCCTCCCCATTGCGGTGTTGTTGGTAATGAGACAGCAGTTATGCTAGAAAAGAAAGGGACTTTGATTCCTCCCTTCAACAGTGAGGTTTCGTTTGCTCAAGCAGCATATATCAACCATGAGAAGATTGGGCCACCAGAGACCGTCTAGATGACAAAATCACCAATTACCAATGAAAGGATCAAATACCGCTATTACTAAACTGCCCAAGACGTGAAGCAATTGCTAATTCAGACTGACTACAGGCCATGATTGCCTGGGCAAACACCTGCACCACATTGGCCTCATAGTGAGTCCACATTGTATATTCTACAACTCCAGTCACCTCAACAACTGTTCCTCTCTGACGATTACTACTCTCACCGGGAAGCACGAGATAAAATGGCGACTTTGGCCTTAAAGTGAAAGCATAATGTAACCTCAAAGTAAATGTTACTATTTCTTTGTTCACCCGTTCATTTTTAGTTTCTGAGTACTTAGATGTATTGTTGACATGATTATGTCAAAACCCTGCATTGAATGAACGAATAAATAAATAATGTGCAAACTGCAAATTCCTGATGCCCCTCGATTTGGGAAACACATTTCTAGTCGCATAGCACTGCTGAGAGCACGGAAACTTTTTTTTTTTTCTTCTTCTTTAATGTTGGCGGTAACTTCATCATCTCATACAGCCCTGGGTGAACCAATCTCTTAAGCCCCACACAATTACACATTAGCATATGCAAACGGTCAGACCTAGGAGAGCAGTGAAAGGGTAGGAACTCGGAGACATTTTACCTAAGTGACTGGAAGGAATGCTTCGCTACGCCGATCCACACAGTCCCAGCGAGAGTTCGTCTCGTATGGTCTGATGTTCAAAAGCCAGGCACAGAAATATTAAACTATGAACAAACAGAAGTCGGTTATCGGCTCAGGAGCGAGGGACTAAGAGAAATAAGTGGAGTGCTATAACCAGGTAAGGTGTGCCAGGGGCGGTGTCCCTACCAACATAAACCACCGGCCCGATTCCATGCTAAGCGTTCTTGTGCTTCCACACTATAGATTCGGGCTGTCTTTGGTTCTCTCAAGTAGGATTTCGGCAATGTCTTCGGCCAGATTCTGGCTGAGTGCAACTTTTAAGGACTGTTATTGTAGTAGGAACTTTGGCTTTCTTGGCCGGAGTGTCATTGCTGGAATTTGCCAATTACTATTCAGATTTTCAACGTACATATCTCACAATCTGAGCGTAAATTAACTGGAAATCATTATTGTTGTTCTGTGGTTCTTATATTTATACTTTCATTGCTAGCTGTGTAAGAAGCAATTAACTGTTGTTTTTAAGCTATTTATAAGTGTTCCAATTTACTTAATGAATACTGCTGTTTCCTACACCTTAATTTAAAGTATTTATTAGTCTTTGCTTTACGTCTAGTGCCTAGAGTCTCCTTTCTCTGAACAATGTGCAGCGAATCAACATTGAATACTGTATATAAAGCCTAGATTTTTGGTGTATGTTATTTTAAAATGTCTTCTACTTGATTTTTGTGTTTTAGGGGGTAAATTCCTTTAGAGGAGGGCTTTCTCTTACCTTGTAGTGAGCTTAGCTGTTAATTCGTCTTACGATCCGCTCGTTTTCTTGCTAGCCTAACTCCATTTTAGATGTGAGAAACAACTATTATTATAGTTTCTCTTTTGGACAAGAACAAGAACTTCAATAACTACAAGGGAGGAGAGACCAGCATGCAAGAGACAATTTAAATTGAAACTCCATTAACCAGACGTAACCAACAGGCTGACTTATTCACTTGAGATTAGTGTGAACGAACCTTGCTGACGATGATGTCATCAGGATGTAAAGTACAACGCTCAAGCTTATACTCCAGCCTTCGTTTTTTATTTTTTCAAACACCCCACGTTTCGTTTATTCTCGCCGCCAGTCCTTTTAAATACCATGTTTAAAGTTTTGCCTTGCGGAACACAGGGACTTTTCTCCTGAAGACAGAACTACCTCGTGACTAAACAAGATTCTAGATGTCATCTTAAAATGTGTCTTACAACTGCACAGTGGAACGAAGAAAAAGAAAATCTCATGCGGTGCACTCACATAAATTTCTTCTACTTTTATCTTTTGGCGGTGGAACAATGCTCGTAAAAATAATCGAGTAAATTTTAGATATTAAAACAGGTTTAATTTTATAACTTTATACCTTCCTTTCGGTCCATAGTCATTTAATAACAAAAGTTACACAATTTTCACTCAACCCTTAACATATACAACGGAATACGATTCCGCCCTCCTAGGTCAGGAAGTTAATACTTTTGGAAAACATACACCTTCCGCAACTATCTTACCAGTTAATACAAAATAATGATTCGCTTATTTTTATTGTTAGCAGTTTTCTCTTTTTATACAACTATTTAGCATGTCCTTAATGAACTCGATTACTACATAAATACACACATTCAGGACGTCCCGAGTTCGGATATCGGGTAGAGTGGGTCATCCAGATAATATTTTTCCCCGGAGTTTTCCCTTATTCTGACAAATGTGGGGTAACTAAGTTCTGCTGACTCCGGGCTCATATGAGCTCAATTTCACCCATTTCACCCATCCATCGTCCGATATGAGCTACCAGGTCAAAAGACGTGAAACTTAAATGCTAAAAACAAAACACAACATAAGTACAAAGGAAATTAAGTATTTTCTTACATGGAGATTATTAGGCTATAGCATCCAAAAACTTCAGTTCACACATCTAAAGAATTAGAATAAAGATCATTCAGATGTGACACTATTTCATTACATATAGACTTACAGTATTTGATTAAGCTAACTAAAGAAACAAAATATATAACATAGGATCGATTGTCACCTTTTATAGTCCGTCTCTTGTTTGTTGAAATGTTGCATCACGGTTATCTATATTCCGTGCAATGAAATGAAACTGACTTTTGTTTTAAAACCCTGTGGAGCTTGGCAACTATTTATATTTAGCGGAGTAACATTTTATGGCATCATTAGCTTAAGTTAACGAAATTACAACGTGCTTTTTAGTCCTACGTCCTTCAGAATTAGTAGGCTTTTTCAATAGTAAAAAATTATCAAAATCGGCTGAGTGAATTTGAGATTACGCAACTTACAAAAACAGATGTTTTTTCTTTATAATACTAATATAGATGAGATGCTATGAATTTTTGCAGGTCAATTTAGTTATCCTGTTTTGTGTCAAAGCTTTTAACGTTTGTTAATTCAATTAGGAGACAACATAGCTTGCAAGAATTAGTACTCTGGTTTTTAAAAGCGACCCATAATTTAAGCTAAATTTGAAGTGGTACTTTTCTAAAAAGTCTATAGAAGTTATATATTTAAAAACGCTCATAATTATATGAGGCAATGTTAAGTGTAGGAAAAGCGATTGTGTAATTAAAATTTTTAGCATTGTAACAAATTGACAGCATGACATCGCACTTCGACACCAGTGTGGCAAATCACACTTTCAGTTATCCAGTATGATAGACTATAACAAACTGAAGTTTGCCTTTAAGCTTCTGGGTAATGTTTCAATTCTGTTTCTCTAGAGACAAAAAAATTAACAGCTCAAATGCTTCTATTCACTGGCATGAAGTATAGTGTGCTGGAAATCTCAGTTCTTTGTGTCAAATAGTTTCTGAAAAACAAAAATTTTATTCTGTTAATAATTTTGTCATTTTCTCAACTTTTATAGGATAAAATTTTTTCCAGGCATCACGCATATAAATAGGAAAGTTCAGAGAGAGACAGAGAGCTCTATGTATACCGATATTAAGGCCTTTTTGTGTTTGTTTCAAGTAAATGCAGAAATATTTGTTTCCGTCTCTGAAGTAAAGACTGGGAAGCAGGAAGAAAAAACGAGAAATTGTAACGTTTTGGGTATTTTTTCTATGTTGTACGTTTGGATAAAAGGCAGGATGTACACGATATCGGGTATTTATTCTTGCAATAACTGCACACTTGCTCCGCGTCTTGTAAGGGTCTATAATCTAATAAAAATTATTGGTTGACGAACCTGAAATTACCGACATGAATGTCTTCTAAACGAGCGTTGAATTTATGTGCAGTTTTCGCAAGATTAAAGGGTAGAGGAAAAGACTCACAACTTTAAAGTACAATGTTGCTCCTAAGAATTACTGGGGCGGGTATTTTCATCACTAACGTTGGCGGATATTTGGCATGAATAGAAGGCAAGCAGATTGAGAAAAACTATTCGGCGTTTGTATGTTTTTAATTTTGAATTCGTAATTTTTACAGACACTCTAATTACTCAGCACTTTGTGAAATTACAAAGGCGGAGAAAGAAAATTCGTATATGTTAAAGAAGGAAGCCTTTGCTTACAAATTGCCTTTAAATTTATAACCCTTAGATAAATTAGTGCATGTTGCAATGGGTTTATTGCAGTAGGTTTTTGCTAGATATAACCTTCAGGATCTTTTTTTACCCAAATAAAAGCAGAAGTAAGGCAAGTACAAGGATTATTAGTTCCACAAGCATAGGGTTTCCAGAATAACTCTGTAACGTTCATATGGAATTTTGAGTCTCGGCAACTCTATACAAAACGAATTTAGTAAAATGCACTTTTTGAAGCATGTCTCTTTTCGTCTTACGGGGTCTCGTAAGGGGTGAGGCATAACAACTGACCAATGAACTGCTAACATTTGCAATACGGGGCTAGAGGCGTGGCGCTGTAAAGGATAGGTGCTGGGCTGGCAAAAGCCACGTTTTGATTTTGTTTAAATTTATCTCCTGACTTTTAATGCTTGTTATGGAAAAGGTTGCAAATATTCCTTGAAATAAGCAGCATTTGTTGGGTTAATCGAATCTTATTATAAGAAGAGCTTTAAGTTTGTCTTTAGAATCACAAAAACGTTTAGATTAAACAAAATGCAATACCATATTGACAAATATAAAAACTTGGATCCTTCTACAAATTATCTATATTTGTACTGGAATTAAAATTCCTACCGAAATAGCTCTAAACGTATTTGTCTATTGCGTCATATTATAATGTAGTTTCTGTTTTCGAATGAAATGTTTTTTCTAATAACAATGCAAGAAACCACCTTTATTGGGTGGCATTAAAATTTAATTACATATTTGTGAATTTGTACAGCTTCTAAAATGTGCCATAGCTGTTACCAGCTTGTCACTGACCAGTAATCTAGCCATGTATAACTTCTGATGCGCACGATATGGTGTGAAAGTAACGATTTAGTGAGCCACCAAAATAACCAATACTTTTCTTTCATGCCGACCTGTGGTTATAACTACATATCTCTAGCCACAAACAAGAATACTGCCCAGCCACTGAAGAGGGGTATAGAGGGAAACAAGGGGAAACTACTAAGGCCTCGTTAAATAATCGTGGTATTATGAGATTTTACTAAATTCGCTTTCTGCCGACCATGCCTGTCTCCGTACTCGCTTCTTAAGTCTCACCTTACTAAACATTCATTGTACCGGCTTAAGGTATTCCCTATGAGATTTGTTTGATACTCTGATGTTTTTTATCTTTTCCTAAGATCTTCCAATACATGTTTTGCACACCGCCCCACCAATTGTTTGTCAAACAAGAGGCAGGCAATTGGTCGTGAGCACAGAGGAGAGCTGGGCTTAGCGAGTCGCAAAAACTGTGCCAACTGGGCAAGATTCTGAAAGATAATTATTGTTTAACGATCAGTATTATTCGTTCATCAGATTTCGTACATATTCAATGGTGCCTCAGTTATAGGAAATCAAAAATCGAAAGAGGATAGCTCTTGACACGGTTGACCACACAGTAACCACACAGAAAGTAAGATGTAATTTTGTACATCATGGTTTAAAGAATTTTATTCCACTTATCAAATCTAATTACAATGAGTACATACATTTCATAAATATCATGTCTTAAACCAATGAGAGAATAAAATGCTTAAAGCATATATTTATATTCATATTTAAAGTCAATAATTAATGACAAATCCAGTTACTTTTTCTGCCACTCTATTTCCCTTCCAGAACTGAATCAGAAAAACGTAGTTGTCTATTTTATCATTAACTCAATTTACAATTAGTCACGACCTTGCAACTTACAGTTGTTTTGTCCTATCGTAACCTAGATAAAAATGCTGCTCACAGTTTCACGATTTTCTCTGTCTAACAAACAACTGGCTCCGACGACACACTCACTAAAAACTGCTTCACACAACAAATAGCTCCGAAGCGACAATTAAATGTCTAAAACACACCTAAACTTTCTCAAGTGGCCATACACATACACACACACACACACACACACACACACACACACACACACACAAAGTATATCGTAAACAATCCCGGCACTTGAACATCTTCTTGAATTGTCTGGAATCGCTTTGTTCTAACCACTCCAGTATCCTCGTGGTTACAAGCAGTGGTGTGAGGTAGCTTGACCTTGAGCGTCTCTTTGATGGGCGGCCGGCGTCACAATATATTATATTATACATTGTTGTCTATAATGTTTTTATTGACTATTCCTGAGAATATTTACACATTTTGTAACATTTGCAAAACTCTAAAGTGACCTGGAGTGTGGCAGAACAATTAATTTCCATTGATTCACCTTATAGTTGGTTAAACCATGAACTCCGGTACCCAAGATATACTTAGAGCATAGTAAGTTGCCATTAGGGTGTCATGTGATGTGTATTTGAGATGTCCTTAAGTGGTAATGCCAGTGAGTTGGAGAATTTTATGCCATGTAGGCACGTTGGCCATGGTAGCTCAGTGGTTAGAGCAGCTGGGAAGGGAGCGAAAGATCCGTGATTCTGATTCCGTCTATGGCATTGAATTTTTCAGTCTCACTACCGCTTTACAGCCTAGCTAGTGTAGAAGTATAATATATTTCCTTTGCTTAGAATGCTTAAACAGATCGTAGTAGAGAGAAGAGGAGTTTTCACCACCAATTAGCATAAATATCCCATTAATCAAATCCTGTCACGCCCCCCTCCCCCCCTCCCCCTCCCCCCTCCCCTCTCCACCCCCACATGTGGGGAATTTCCAAAAAGGTATGAGCTTTCTGCCCCACTTAACATAATTTCCCCATTAATAATCCGCCCCCTCACACTCCTCTCGCCCCCCCCCCTTAAGTGACATGGGTATTTCTTTGGACACGTGGGAATTCCGAAAAGAGAGGTTGGATGGTCTGTCGCGATCAGGATGACAAAGGAAGGATAATTAATGACCCCCGCCCCCCCCCTGACCCTCCTATTCTAGTGTCTGCATGTGTTTTCGAAAAAAGAACGTGAGGGTAAGAAACCCTACAATGAATGGCCCCATTCAGATCTTGATATATTTATGTGACAGTTGGAAATGTTTCCCTCTGACAGTTTTTGAAAAGAACAAGCTTCATCTTGCAAGGAGGGCGAGCATAGACATACACATTTTTCCTGTCTGAACAGGCCTAGTGTTTTTCTCTTAACATAACAGCCAAAGATCGCCCACCTGCAGGAAGAAACCTTTTCAATAGCGAAAGAATACTTCTGCATTGACACGAGGACCACCCATGTGGTCCCCCACTGCGAGGGTTCCCTGCCTTCCCTCACAATGACCGTATTGTGCGGAAATGGGGTGCGGTGGTCTTGGGCACACTTGAATGACATTCCCTACTCAGTCTTTTACAAACATTTCTTACCAGCTCTTATGCCTATATCTTCATCGTGCTAGTTGAAATAAGCATTTGTACAAATTATCCTATTACTTATTTCGGTGAGATTCGGGCTACTTCTTGAGGCTTTTACATTCACAAGGCTTTATCGGTCCACTTTTCCTGTGTCATGTTTTCTAGTTTTTTGTTCTTTATTTATCTATTTTGTTTATTTTGGATTCCTTATGGACTTCAATGATGTCCCGCACAATCAACACAAGCACTATCTCACGATCTTTTACGCTCATAGAGTTCTCTCTACACCCGTTTCTTACTGTGACATGATTGTTTGCATTCTGTTAATCCTCATGAAAATACTGGCTTATACTTCCATTTAATTTCAGTATTATTCTATAAATAACGCTATTTTATACTTGCAACATTCATTTTGTGTATAGTATCATGTTCGACGATCAGAGAGGCTGTTTCTCGTTTCTTTCAAGCAAATTTAAGCTTTGACAACATGTTACTTAAGCTGAAAATATTGTCTCGTCTGTTACCCTCACGCAACTTTCTCTACTCTTGCCCTAACAATTAATACAAAATGTTATTTGCACTAACATCTTCGTGTTAGCTGAGATAAACGTTTTCACAAATTATCTCACTGCTTATTTCCTTTTATGTGCAAGGGGGGATATTAGAGTAAGGAAGGCTTTGTGTACTGATCAAAAGCTACACGCAATTCTACTGAAAAAACATTCCCAAGGGAATTTTTTGGTCCATCCACATCTCTTGACTTCGCATTTGTTTATGTTCCCAAAACTCAACTAATATCATGGAAATATCTCCAAAAATCCTACAGTCACACACACACACACACACACACACACCTACACACATGAATGCACAACCACACACACACACACACACACACACACACACACACACACACACACACACAGAAATACATACGCGCAAACACACGCACAAAACCGCATAAGCTTCATTTATAATTTCCTTAAATTAAGGACTTTATGTTAGCCAATGCATTACTTTTCACAAGGATACTCTACTCAGTTTTCTTTGTGAAATATCCGGGGTGTTTAAGAGGACACTTATTTATACATTTATTTTCTTGTTTATAGTATCTTACGAGATTACTATGCTTGTTTAATCCTAGCAAGTAATATTTTTTAAATCGCACCAAAGAATAACGATACCACAATGCAGGAACAGTAAGCACCCGAGGAACGTAGCTGAATCATTGAACCATCAGCAATACAGGTTTCAAAGTAATGGGCAAATTTCAAACACTAAGTAATATCTCGCCTTATTATTAGTTTCTTTATTGACAAATTCGAGAGTTCTGGTCAAAGTAATTACTGCAATAACACATGTTAACATATATAATAACCCCTTTCAATCATACAGAAAATTCTTTTGACTTCATTTCTACATAAACACAAATATTAAAAATCTGATGTGTTACACTCACGTGACTTCTACCCTCTTGTACTTCCCATTCTTACAAAATCTTATTCCTATATCTTCTTCGTGTTAGTTGAGATAAACATTTGTACAAATTATCTTATTGCTTATTTCCTTGAAGGTGCAAGGAGAATGTTAGAATACTGTAGGCTTTCTGCCATAGTCTAATGTTTTAAAGCTTTGAGATTCTGTTGTCTTTGCACACTTAAGATACAAAAAATGAACAACGATGATCCATTTCACGGAAGTTCTAAGTTTTCCGAAACTCACACACATAACAAGGAATATCTCCGAAATGATTCACACTACAAGAAAATTTATTCAGTCAAAAATTGTGTATTTTAGCAAGATCTATATTCTCTATAGTATGATTTGGTCCATCTCTAACGGTTTACCAGTTATGCAAAAGTCACCCAGAGTAAATACGAGTACAGGGGGCTACACCCAGAAAATTCAAGATATACATTTCATTTGTCAAAAAATATCTCAAACATATGACATTTTAATCAAATCGTTAGAGCAATTTCCAAGAAAGTCAAAATTTTCGAAAAATGTTCCATGTAAAGGGTAGTTAAGGGGGGGGGGATATTTTCTTTTCAAATTCTTCGTGGCGCATCCTTGAAAGACATTAAACTTAAAAACTGACTTTGGTTTAACCGACTTTTCGTTTTGAGTTATGCTGGCCACAGACTGACACACACACACACATGCCTACACATACACACACAAACACACACACCCGCAAACAAACACACAAACACACACTCTCCATCACACATACACATTTAGACATACACACACATACATACACTCACACACTTACACACATACACCCCGCACACATGCACACAAATACACATGCACACCTACACACATGAATGCACAACCACACACAGGCCTACACATACACACACTCACACACGCGCACACACCCACACTTACACACATACACTCATACACATGCACCCAAGCACACACATACACACATACACGCACCTTTTTGTAAACCTGCTTTTTTTTTGGATTCAGGGGGCCTCGAACATATATTTCCGGTGAAATCTTGACTTCGAATTTTTGGGTGGAGTACGATACTTTCCCTACTGACCAGTAGAGAAAGTAAAAATAGAGGTTGCGACAACTGAGCATAAAAAATACACAACGCTAATTTCATTTCAATATATGAAACTCCTGATATTGTTCTTTTTCATCAAATGATTAAAAATTGAAGAGACAGAATAATGAAAATTTCATTCATCTTACCCTTGCTATTGAATAAAGTTAGTGAATGAGACCTGATGCTCTGAAAGTATTTATTTTTTCTCAAGTAGTAATACATAATGGGTTAATAAAATCTCAACAGGAACTTTTTGTCACTAGATGTAAGTTTATTTAATAAGTTTGCCAGTTTATAGCAGGTTTGTATAAAACAATTGTACTATTAAATCTTACAATCCAGAGGCTTTTAAGGGGAGAATATGTTTGGAAACAACTCAAAGAATGAGTGAAAACTGCGTACCAATATTCATTACAAATACAAACCAAAACGGATAAGTGGGGCTTGTAGACAGAATACAAAACGAGCTCTATGGTGTTAAAGGAAATTAAAGGCGCAAAACTCCTTATGTGACTTAATCCCAGGGAATGACTGATGGTAGCATGGAGATGGGAACAATAACAATGATAATGAATAGGAATCCCGCCAGCCTATATTTTAAACATTTTGTTCGGTGTTATTCATCTTTATTTTTTTATTGAAGCATAACATTTCTTGTCATTTCTTACTGAACCTTCAGCATTCAGTTCATTGAATAAGAAAAGAGAATAAAGACATCTTTCAGATGTTCATACATTCATTTTAAATTACATTAAAGGCTGGCTTTGTCACTTTCATTATAAAACAAGCTATTATGTATATCATTTCACAGTATCCAAATATTGGAAAGAAAGCTAACTTCTTAGTTTAGCCAATAGAAACAAAGTTCGGCGGGGTGGGGGGGTAGCTGTTTTACTGCGCAGCTGCACAGGTGTGGTGGGGGAAAGCATTCTAACCTATAAAAGGGTACACCGGCCGCAGGAGTGATTGCAGTTCTAGAGGGCGAAACATCAGTTGGCATTTACACATCACTGCAAGAATAACATACATTCCATAATGGCAGGTAAGCCCATTTTATTATACTTTAAAGAAACATTTTGGTGTCTTTCTACGAGTGAAAGTTATTAAATAGGAACAAAATACGCAGAAAAAAGTTTTTATATGTTAAATGGCATGTATTTCCTTACAATGGACTTGAAATTATCAGCTCATCATTCATTGCCTTTACACATTGAAAGATTAAGTCAAAGTGGAAATCCGAACTAACGATGAAATTGCCAAATGTAGGAAAACACGATAACTTTTTTTTCCCACTATTCATTAAATGTTTTCTTTTGTTGTTATTTTTATTATTATTCTTTTATTCTTTTGTAGGAAACATCGACAGGGCAAATGAATCTAACACGAGCATCAATGGCTCGCCCCCTGGACGTTGCACAACACAACTTGACAAAGTTACAACGCCAGTTAGGCCCAATAAATGCAGATGTGATAGTTGTAAAAATATTTCATCACTGAAAAGTCTACTGGGGGAAATTCAAGGTAAGAATTATTAAATATTGAAATGCTAGTTTATATTGTTCCTTATTTGTCTCATTGTAGGAATCAATCACTCCAGAAGATAATCGAAACAGCTTGCTCTCAAGATAATTAATTGTGATTTATTTTACGTGCTATCAAGAATATTAAGCCAGGTTTGGTGTTCAGAGAATTGAATACTTATATATGAGAGGAAAATATCACATTGACTTCATTAGAGCATCTACAATACAATAGCATTCTCTTAATAGTTTGCTTGAATTTAGATTAGAGTTAGGTGAGGGTAGGATATATGTTTATCTGATTGGTGTGAATAACCTGTATGGGTGATGTGTGGAAGAATAGTGGAATAACATTACTTTCCAGAAAAGATTTGTTAACTGTGTCTATAGAATCGACCTGAGACATTGTTCTCTGAATGTTGAATCGTGTCTTAAGTGACATGAAACACATTAAGAGTAGATTAGGCTATGTTATACGGAAATTGAATATTTGTATGGGATGGGATGACTTAGTGCATGTGCTACGAGAATAAAAGTTTGAAATAGAAGAATTCAGCTTAGGTAATGTTATATTAGTTGGTGCAAGCAGAATGAAATCCTCAATTAAAAATAGTTACAGTGTGTAGATTCAAGCAAACAGGTTCAGGTAACATTATGTTAGCTTAGGTTAGGTTTAGGTTATATATCTTGAATGTTTGATAGTCTCACATTAGCTTGCACTTATTTTGCTCACGTACATGCTTGGGTCACGGGCCACCTATTTGGTCACCTAATCTGGTCACCCATGGTCACCTCAGCTGGTCACCCTTGGTCACCTCATCTGGTCACCCATGGTCACCCATGGTCACCTCATCTGGTCACCCATGGTCACCCTTGGTCACCCATGGTCACCCCTGGTCACCCATGGTCACCCTTGGTCACCCTGGTCACCTCATCTGGTCACCCTGGTCACCTCATCTGGTCACCCATGGTCACCTAATCTGGTCACCCTTGGTCACCCATGGTCACCTCATCTGGTCACCCATGGTCACCTAATCTGGTCACCTTGGTCACCCTTGGTCACCCATGGTCACCCTTGGTCACCCTTGGTCACCCATGGTCACCTCATCTGGTCACCCATGGTCACCTAATCTGGTCACCCTTGGTCACCCATGGTCACCTCATCTGGTCACCCATGGTCACCTAATCTGGTCACCCTTGGTCACCCTTGGTCACCCATGGTCACCCTTGGTCACCCATGGTCATCTCATCTGGTCACCCATGGTCACCTCATCTGCTCACCTGTGGTTACTTAGGGTGTCTGCCTACACTAAATTGTTTTGCATTGTTGCGAGTTTATATTTGACATATGAACAATCAATGTATAAAATATCGAGCATCTCTAACTTTTGCTTAAACGGTTATTGTCAGCTTCAGTTGCATTTTCACAATGAGTGATCACAGTAAAAGGTTGTATTGCTCAAAATACGCAAGACTTAATTTTTCATATATTAGTCTTGGAAAGGATCGTTTCCTCAAATGCTGTGAGTGTGGGCAGACTTTAAAGAATAGGACAACGAGTAGGCTTCAACGCCATAATAAAATATGCAAGAAAGAGGTTTCTAATGGTCCTGTGAACAATATAGCTAATTCTGAATCAGGGGCATTTCCCTTGCAAGAGAGTGAAAAATCTGGAATTGATGAATCATCTAATAATGAAGATGGAAAATCAACGCTAAGCGTCCTTGTAAAAACATCTGGAAACATGACATCATTGGAAGAAAGTAATAATCTCCAAGTATCCAATAACATGCAAGATGCTCCTTCATCAAATGCTGCTTTTCGTCTGGAATATCCTTGGTTCGATCCAAATGAATTAGTAAAACGTTTAAGATTATTAATCATGTCACAAGAATCGACCGGACAGAATCACTATAAGGAAATTCAAGGAATTATCAATGAACTGAAATCGACTGGCATCATTGAATGATTAAGAAATGAAATGAATATATGTGTATTGTCTTTCAATAGTATATGCTTGCTTTCTGAATGGTAATGGTAGTGTATTCATCTTTATAAGTTAAATAAAATTATCTGATTGTAATTATGTTCTTTTGTTAATTTATATCATGCATTATGTTATTCCTGCATGCATTCCTAGTTAAGATAGGCTAAATTTGGATAGGGTAGGCTTGCTTAGGCTAGGATAGGTTACGACAGGTTAAATGATAACGCTGATATTTCTCTTCATAAATTTTATTAAATGAATCAAAATCGTTTTTACATTTCAACATAATTGATGATTTCACAATATAAGTAGATACTGCTTCAGGCTAAATGCCTGTGGATATTATTCAGAATTCATAAATATGGGTAAAACACCTGCACATAACAGTCAGTCTCTCTCTCTCTCTCTCTCTCTCTCTCTCTCTCTGTGTCTATCACGCTGTTTTTCCGCCCTTGGAATAAAATAGAATACCTGTTACTTCTGATAACTGCGACTCTGCAGGCTAAGCATGAATTACATGATGAATGATTGTTACTGTCGTTAGATATGACCTAGAGTCCCTGCCAAAGTCAATAACGTATCTCTATAAGAGCTGGTTATCTGTTCTAAGAAATCTTATTGAATTATAAAATAAGTTCTATGGCAATTTTCAAAGTATCACATTTCATAGTTTCACAGGTATGAATACATATCCTTGTCTTGTTTTCGATCAATTCCTTTAAGTTTTGTTGAGTTCTTTGCTGCGGGCTGTTGAATTGCTCCCTTGTATGAGTATGACATCTTTTATTTGAAGGTTCCCAGCTGTACTTGCGTTGTTGATATAATTGTTCATCTGTAATCTGATGGGTGTTTTCATGCGGCTGCTTATTACTCTGCGATATTGAAGAAGATGTGCTCTTCCCAGCTTGATTAGCGATCTTGCAATCGCAAAGTGATTTATGGTATAATTCCCTCTTTTGCGCTGATTCTCTGTGTAAAGCTGTTTGTGAAGGTCTCATGGTGTGCTGCTCCTTAGGCTGGCGATTCAATGAAAGGTCCATTGGTTCATATGGGCCTGAAGTAAGATAAAACAATAAAATTAATTAATGGTGTTATAATATTTGAAGTGGATATTCATATTCAGCAAGTGAACATTTATTAAAGATTGAATAAAAGACTATATTTAATTCAGGTATAAAAGAAAATGTTTTTGGCTTAGAGACAGATTATTTGAGTTAAGTCACTTTGATATGAAGAAGAGAGTATTAAAAGGGATATTATAAGTCAGATGAATGATGAAAAACAAAATATCATATATGATATTTCGATTGAACATATGGTTTGGAGCTGTAATGCTAACGCTGGAAGACAGAATGTACACAAAAATTGCTTACGATGGAATTCCTACAATGAGACAAATAAGGAACAATATAAACTAGCATTTCAATATTTAATAATTCTTACCTTGAATTTCCCCCAGTAGACTTTTCAGTGATGAAATATTTTTACAACTATCACATCTGCATTTATTGGGCCTAACTGGCGTTGTAACTTTGTCAAGTTGTGTTGTGCAACGTCCAGGGGGCGAGCCATTGATGCTCGTGTTAGATTCATTTGCCCTGTCGATGTTTCCTACAAAAGAATAAAAGAATAATAATAAAAATAACAACAAAAGAAAACATTTAATGAATAGTGGGAAAAAAAAGTTATCGTGTTTTCCTACATTTGGCAATTTCATCGTTAGTTCGGATTTCCACTTTGACTTAATCTTTCAATGTGTAAAGGCAATGAATGATGAGCTGATAATTTCAAGTCCATTGTAAGGAAATACATGCCATTTAACATATAAAAACTTTTTTCTGCGTATTTTGTTCCTATTTAATAACTTTCACTCGTAGAAAGACACCAAAATGTTTCTTTAAAGTATAATAAAATGGGCTTACCTGCCATTATGGAATGTATGTTATTCTTGCAGTGATGTGTAAATGCCAACTGATGTTTCGCCCTCTAGAACTGCAATCACTCCTGCGGCCGGTGTACCCTTTTATAGGTTAGAATGCTTTCCCCCACCACACCTGTGCAGCTGCGCAGTAAAACAGCTACCCCCCCACCCCGCCGAACTTTGTTTCTATTGGCTAAACTAAGAAGTTAGCTTTCTTTCCAATATTTGGATACTGTGAAATGATATACATAATAGCTTGTTTTATAATGAAAGTGACAAAGCCAGCCTTTAATGTAATTTAAAATGAATGTATGAACATCTGAAAGATGTCTTTATTCTCTTTTCTTATTCAATGAACTGAATGCTGAAGGTTCAGTAAGAAATGACAAGAAATGTTATGCTTCAATAAAAAAATAAAGATGAATAACACCGAACAAAATGTTTAAAATATAGGCTGGCGGGATTCCTATTCATTATCATTGTTATTGTTCCCATCTCCATGCTACCATCAGTCATTCCCTGGGATTAAGTCACATAAGGAGTTTTGCGCCCTTAATTTCCTTTAACACCATAGAGCTCGTTTTGTATTCTGTCTACAAGCCCCACTTATCCGTTTTGGTTTGTATTTGTAATGAATATTGGTACGCAGTTTTCACTCATTCTTTGAGTTGTTTCCAAACATATTCTCCCCTTAAAAGCCTCTGGATTGTAAGATTTAATAGTACAATTGTTTTATACAAACCTGCTATAAACTGGCAAACTTATTAAATAAACTTACATCTAGTGACAAAAAGTTCCTGTTGAGATTTTATTAACCCATTATGTATTACTACTTGAGAAAAAATAAATACTTTCAGAGCATCAGGTCTCATTCACTAACTTTATTCAATAGCAAGGGTAAGATGAATGAAATTTTCATTATTCTGTCTCTTCAATTTTTAATCATTTGATAACAAAGAACAATATCAGGAGTTTCATATATTGAAATGAAATTAGCGTTGTGTATTTTTTATGCTCAGTTGTCGCAACCTCTATTTTTACTTTCTCTACTGGTCAGTAGGGAAAGTATCGTACTCCACCCAAAAATTCGAAGTCAAGATTTCACCGGAAATATATGTTCGAGGCCCCCTGAATCCAAAAAAAGCAGGTTTACAAAAAGGTGCGTGTATGTGTGTATGTGTGTGCTTGGGTGCATGTGTATGAGTGTATGTGTGTAAGTGTGGGTGTGTGCGCGTGTGTGAGTGTGTGTATGTGTAGGCCTGTGTGTGGTTGTGCATTCATGTGTGTAGGTGTGCATGTGTATTTGTGTGCATGTGTGCGGGGTGTATGTGTGTAAGTGTGTGAGTGTATGTATGTGTGTGTATGTCTAAATGTGTATGTGTGATGGAGAGTGTGTGTTTGTGTGTTTGTTTGCGGGTGTGTGTGTTTGTGTGTGTATGTGTAGGCATGTGTGTGTGTGTGTCAGTCTGTGGCCAGCATAACTCAAAACGAAAAGTCGGTTAAACCAAAGTCAGTTTTTAAGTTTAATGTCTTTCAAGGATGCGCCACGAAGAATTTGAAAAGAAAATATCCCCCCCCCCTTAACTACCCTTTACATGGAACATTTTTCGAAAATTTTGACTTTCTTGGAAATTGCTCTAACGATTTGATTAAAATGTCATATGTTTGAGATATTTTTTGACAAATGAAATGTATATCTTGAATTTTCTGGGTGTAGCCCCCTGTACTCGTATTTACTCTGGGTGACTTTTGCATAACTGGTAAACCGTTAGAGATGGACCAAATCATACTATAGAGAATATAGATCTTGCTAAAATACACAATTTTTGACTGAATAAATTTTCTTGTAGTGTGAATCATTTCGGAGATATTCCTTGTTATGTGTGTGAGTTTCGGAAAACTTAGAACTTCCGTGAAATGGATCATCGTTGTTCATTTTTTGTATCTTAAGTGTGCAAAGACAACAGAATCTCAAAGCTTTAAAACATTAGACTATGGCAGAAAGCCTACAGTATTCTAACATTCTCCTTGCACCTTCAAGGAAATAAGCAATAAGATAATTTGTACAAATGTTTATCTCAACTAACACGAAGAAGATATAGGAATAAGATTTTGTAAGAATGGGAAGTACAAGAGGGTAGAAGTCACGTGAGTGTAACACATCAGATTTTTAATATTTGTGTTTATGTAGAAATGAAGTCAAAAGAATTTTCTGTATGATTGAAAGGGGTTATTATATATGTTAACATGTGTTATTGCAGTAATTACTTTGACCAGAACTCTCGAATTTGTCAATAAAGAAACTAATAATAAGGCGAGATATTACTTAGTGTTTGAAATTTGCCCATTACTTTGAAACCTGTATTGCTGATGGTTCAATGATTCAGCTACGTTCCTCGGGTGCTTACTGTTCCTGCATTGTGGTATCGTTATTCTTTGGTGCGATTTAAAAAATATTACTTGCTAGGATTAAACAAGCATAGTAATCTCGTAAGATACTATAAACAAGAAAATAAATGTATAAATAAGTGTCCTCTTAAACACCCCGGATATTTCACAAAGAAAACTGAGTAGAGTATCCTTGTGAAAAGTGATGCATTGGCTAACATAAAGTCCTTAATTTAAGGAAATTATAAATGAAGCTTATGCGGTTTTGTGCGTGTGTTTGCGCGTATGTATTTCTGTGTGTGTGTGTGTGTGTGTGTGTGTGTGTGTGTGTGTGTGTGTGGTTGTGCATTCATGTGTGTAGGTGTGTGTGTGTGTGTGTGTGACTGTAGGATTTTTGGAGATATTTCCATGATATTAGTTGAGTTTTGGGAACATAAACAAATGCGAAGTCAAGAGATGTGGATGGACCAAAAAATTCCCTTGGGAATGTTTTTTCAGTAGAATTGCATGTAGCTTTTGATCAGTACACAAAGCCTTCCTTACTCTAATATCCCCCCCTTGCACATAAAAGGAAATAAGCAGTGAGATAATTTGTGAAAACGTTTATCTCAGCTAACACGAAGATGTTAGTGCAAATAACATTTTGTATTAATTGTTAGGGCAAGAGTAGAGAAAGTTGCGTGAGGGTAACAGACGAGACAATATTTTCAGCTTAAGTAACATGTTGTCAAAGCTTAAATTTGCTTGAAAGAAACGAGAAACAGCCTCTCTGATCGTCGAACATGATACTATACACAAAATGAATGTTGCAAGTATAAAATAACGTTATTTATAGAATAATACTGAAATTAAATGGGAGTATAAGCCAGTATTTTCATGAGGATTAACAGAATGCAAACAATCATGTCACAGTAAGAAACGTGTGTAGAGAGAACTCTATGAGCGTAAAAGATCGTGAGATAGTGCTTGCGTTGATTGTGCGGGACATCATTGAAGTCCATAAGGAATCCAAAATAAACAAAATAGATAAATAAAGAACAAAAAACTAGAAAACATGACACAGGAAAAGTGGACCGATAAAGCCTTGTGAATGTAAAAGCCTCATTACCCTTCCGCTTAATGGCTAGTGCAAAGTCAAAGATGTGTGCGGTCCGAAAATTTCAGTGAGAATAGGTTTTTCTTCGGAAGAATGCGTGTGTGGGGGTAGATTTTGATCAGTAAAAGTTTCGTTATGTCGAACTGCAAGTTTGTTTTTCTGCTAAGAGTTATGTTACAGGTTTCCTTTTGTCCCCACTGTGTGGGAACCATTGAAGTGTTGGGGGGGTTGGACGGCCATTCAACGCCAAACGGTCATTGTGAGGGAAGGCAGGGAACCCCTCGCAGTGGGGGACCACATGGGTGGTCCTCGTGTCAATGCAGAAGTATTCTTTCGCTATTGAAAAGGTTTCTTCCTGCAGGTGGGCGATCTTTGGCTGTTATGTTAAGAGAGAAACACTAGGCCTGTTCAGACAGGAAAAATGTGTATGTCTATGCTCGCCCCCTTGCAAGTTGAATCTTGTTCTTTTCAAAACTGTCAGAGGGGAACATTTCCAACTGTCACATTCGAAAACACATGCAGACACTAGAATAGGAGGGTCAGGGGGGACGGGGGTCATAAATTACCCTTCCTTTGTCATCCTCTATGCTCGCCGTTGCAGGATGAAGTTTGTTCTTTTCAAAACTGTCAGAGGGAAACATTTCCAACTGTCACATAAATATATCAAGATCTGAAAGGGGGCCATTCATTGTAGGGTTTCTTACCCTCACGTTCTTTTTTCGAAAACACATGCAGACACTAGAATAGGAGGGTCAGGGGGGACGGGGGTCATAAATTACCCTTCCTTTGTCATCCTGATCGCGACAGACCATCCACCCTCTCTCTTTTCGGAATTCCCACGTGTCCAAAGAAATACCAATGTCACTTAAGGGGGGGGGGCGAGAGGAGTGTGAGGGGGCGGATTATTAATGGGGAAATTATGTTAAGTGGGGCAGAAAGCTCATACCTTTTTGGAAATTCCCACATGTGGGGGTGGAGGGGCAGGGGGAGGGGGAGGGGGAGGGGGGAGGGGGGGGGGCGTGACAGGATTTGATTAATGGGATATTTATGCTAATTGGTGGTGAAAGCTCCTCTTCTCTCTACTGATCGTGCTTTAGTCTGAAATGTTCATTTAAGCTCTTTTCGATTTTGACTTATGGTATATTCTCTCTTTCTATGTCTTTATCTCTCTCTCTCTCTCTTTCTCTTTCTCTCTATCTCCACCTGACATATGTCCTTGTTTACAAAACTTTTGGGGGCTGCTGCAAATGACCACGAAATCTTAAAAGCCTTGCCCCTATTAACAAAGAGAACATCAGAGGAAGGAAGATTATCTACGTTTCAAAGCCAGCATACATGAAATACACTTTTGGTAAACTTCAATCTTTGTAGACGCCAGATTGGACGAGAGCAAAGGGAGACATTTTCAACGCTAGTGAACCTGTCTGCATGAGCTACTCCGTTCAGATACCCTAATTCGCAAACAACCCTCTAGGTTGGAGCAGCAGAGCTCGTCAACAAACAAATGAAGTACTGTAATGCAATCCTGGGCAAGCGAATACCGTATTAGCTCCTATACACTGTATCTCGCGCGTCTGTCTTCACAGCATTATGTTTAAACAGGCATGGGTCTTGTTAACGAAGCGATAACGGATGGCTAACTATTCGTATTTCGATAACTTCATTTGCATCCAGGAGTTTCAGAAACTGGCGCCCAACAAGAGGCAAAAGTGTACATCTACCTCTCAATAACGTAGATTTAACTTCATTCTTGCACGTGCATAAGGCACATACCTATTCATCGCTTAAGCGTCATTTGCAAGCATATTATGTAGCATTCTGTGATAATGTTGTCAGCCCTGTAAATTAATGACTCTTACGGCGCACACATTCACATACAAATTCACTCATGCCATTCTGGAAGCACACACAACACAAGCAGACACATTATTAACCACAGCAAGTAATCGTGGACCATGATGTCGCTGAAATGAATGACTGAAAGACCTAATATGTGCATTCACATCACTTTCTCTACTCACTCTTTAACAAAATGTACTTTAAAACGCTTTTTCTTCTTTCTACTTCATGTTAATGGAAATAGATTTTCCTAGAAAAGGTTTTATCACATTTTCCTTACAGACATCCATTCCCTTTGCATGTTCAGGCATAAAAAAGAACGAATGACGACTTCCCATTTTAGAAAAGTATAAGTATTGGAACGTTCAAACAAATAACAAGGGATATTTAAGAAACTGTTCACGCCAAAAAAATAAGGAAAAAATAAAGAACAAAGTAAGCATGTATGGTCTATCTCTTAGTTGTGCAAAGGTCATCTGGAATGAAAAGGGCTTCCGAGGGCATTTCTAGAAACTTCGTTATATATTTTGTTTGTCATAAAAATATCTTAAACATAAGGTATTTTAATTAAGGTCGTTAGAGCAACTTCTGAGAAAATAAAAAAATTCGAAAAATGTTTCAATTAAAGGGTAATCTGGAGTGGAAAGATTTGGTATTTAACCGACTTTTCATTTTTGAGTTATCTGCTCTCTCTCTTTCTCTCTCTCTCTCTCTCTCTCTCTCTCTCTCTCTCTCTCTCACTCCTTTTTCCAAAAATGCATCTCTTGGATTCAGGGAGTCTGAAATATGTATTTTTGGTGAAATATCGGATTCGAATTTTTGGACGGAATGCAGTACTTCCTTTATTTCCTATACGTAGTAGAGAAAGTAAAAATAGTAATGTTTTCGTATTAACAGCAATAGTATTAGCGGTATATCCTATCTTTTCCAAAAAGAAGAAAGTCCAATATAAATATTCTTTTCATTACCACCTACAAAATCGTCCCTGGGATAACTAAATTCTTGTCACAGTGATTTAATGCTTTCAATCACTTCTCTCTTTTTTAACACTAAACCTGTGATGCTTCTAAATCGTTCGTATTAATCAAGTGAAATATGGCAGTTAAAATGCTATTAGATATACTATGGCATTTGCAAAATATATTCAAAGATCACTCAGCTGATCATATAATTATCATATCAATTATTATCATGTAAAGAAAGCTTCCGGTCATTAACCTTTCCAGAATACTTTTTCTACCATTTTAAGCTACAGTTATTGTAAATATGAACTGGCAAACATAGGAATTGATAGGTATGAGTATTCAGCTTTTCTACCTATGTATATCGATTATAATAAGTAAGTTATTCATCCTCAAAATACAACATCCAGATTTCAAGAGAACACGTTTTGAGTTCCATTACTCCAAAAAGGCATTGAAACCCGATGCCGTATAAATAAGAACTTAACATTTAAGTTGAGCAACTTCCGACGATATGACACGAATATCATAATCATAATAATCACAATCTTATAACTAAGGATTATATAAACACTGTCACGGTCATTTGCTTCTGGTTGCGGGAGATTTGGAACTGAACGGTAGTTGGGGTTTTGCACGAATATTATGTTAAATTTTATTTTTGTTTCAACAAAGTATAATATAATACCTCAAAAGGTAAGTAAAAATCACTTTTATTTGTGCATTCCGTTTTTGTAAGGTCTTGGTTGTACAAATTTTAATCGTGAAATAGTGTGATCTAGCTAAGAAATTCTTAAGCACGTTAACTTGAAGTTAACTCCAAGGGCTGCAAACCACAGGCGAAAATAAATACATATTTTGTTAACAATACTGTTAATTTTCTGGATCATATCAGCGTCGCCGGTCTGACGAATTATGTCTCAGCTGTTTTACATGCCAGTAAGTCTATACATTCTGCCAAAACAAGACAAATTTCAAAGGGAACCGCTCCCTTTTGCCGCTGGGTTGTAACCATTAGTCAACAAAAGCCTACCCTCATAAAGAGGGCGAGAGGCAATGTAGCCGTCTTGTGGTTCCTTTATATTTTTAAACCGCAAACCTTGTAAAATCAATGCTGTCTTTGGCAGCGGAGTGGGGCAGAGTTGTTAGGGCTTAGTTGACTTAGGGCTTCGCTTTTGAACCCACAGCCTTGGAAGAATAGGCCAGCGCGTAATCAACCGAGTCACCCAGACAGACAACAGAGATTTAGGCTCATAGAGAGGCACGTAAAAACCGGTCCGAGTGTTGTACGAAGGATAGGGGATGGATTGCTTTCTCGACCCTAGACAGTTCAACCTTATTTCCTCCCAACTTGGATTTGATGCTCAGAAATTTCTATGCCTGATCATAACAAATATCACTCAAATGTTAAGTTTAATCAGAAAAATTCCCTCCTGCTCGATAACCTCTAACGATTGCAGTTTTCCAAGAGTATATCTCTCATCATTTACGGTCATCCAGTTACAAAAAATCCCATAAAAATAGACTATTATCAGAAAACTAAAGATGGCATACATTTTTTACGTAATGCTAATATTTCACACATTACAAAGTGTAAATTTGAAACAGAAGGATGATATTACATTAAGAATAAAGCGCATTGTCATAGGTATTTTTATTCTATAATCTAACTAGAATCAATTTATTGCACTCTTATTGTATGTGCTGTTTCGATTTCTGCAGATTTTAATTAATACTTCGGAGGTGCTATTCAAATAAGACCAGGTACAATACAAATATGTAGGCTAAACACAGACAGATAACCTTGGAAAGCGTAACATTTTCTATCAGCTTATCTGTTGAAGTGTCGTCTATCTGCGGCATTCCCTGAGAGTCGTTATCTATATCTCTGATTGGGCATGCAAATCCCGAGAATACTGTTTACTTTCCAATGATGATTCAAGCTCATAAATGCTAATGAAAAATATGCAGATTGAGTCGTTTGTTATTATGAATACCCCAGCGAACGAGAAACTTCATAATCTTCACAATTCCGGGTATTCGGGAGACTGTTTCTCTCAAATAACAGTGTGTAGCGATACAACCATTGGTTTTAATGGTAGAAATTCAACAAAACGTTATGTAAACGTTGGAAAACTGTTATATCCGAAAATATTTATTCATGGCCATTATAGATGGTAATCAAATTCAAAAAGACCTTCAGGGTAGCAACATGTTTGCTTACAAATTATAATTCCGAATTCCGAATGATACCGCTAAAGCAAACTTTTAGTGCCATTCAGGATGAATGCATTGACGGAAGGCATTTAATACATATAATTTTACTGCTATTTATGTTGATGATTAACAGCAAACAGAGAAGACCTAGAGTACCTTTATATTAATCCACATGGCATAAAAACATGTTTTACTGCACGTTCTCTGAAACAGCTGCTTTTCCAACTGTTAACTCGCCCAAAAATAGTAATCAGATGGCAGTGACCGGACATACCAACGTTACCAGGTTTTTTAAACAAACTACTTGATCACAGAACCACAAATATAAATCAATATTTTGGTGTGTGTGTGTGTGTGTGTGTGTGTGTGTGTGTGTGTGTGTGTGTGTGTGTGCGCGCGTGTGTGAGTGTGTGTGCGTGTGCGTGTGTGTGTGTGTGTGTGTTGTGTGTGTTAATTATAAAGTTTACCAGAGTTTTCACAACACAATTTGTCGTTTAAAAATAAATTAACACCGTTTAATTATTTATCAGAAACAGTTCACAATAAAGGTTTATTTCGCTACAT
The DNA here is from genome assembly GCA_030765045.1 of Tenodera sinensis. NCBI lineage: Eukaryota > Metazoa > Arthropoda > Insecta > Mantodea > Mantidae > Tenodera > Tenodera sinensis. Next base: position 54,051,141 of record CM060965.1, on the reverse strand, counting down.
GGTACTGAAAATTACACATAGCAATTTCAAATTAGGCTTTGAAAATGAAAATCTACCACATATGAACGTAGGTTTTCAAGCAGTGTTGTTATGCCTGCCGAAGAAGAAGCAGAAGATTTGATATATATTATATTATTAAAGTATAACATGCTTTACGGACTTGTAAGCTGTGGTCTAACAATAAAATGATTAAAATACCTAAAACTTGACGTTTCGTCCTCAACTGTGAAGGGCGAAACGGGAACTTTGGGTCATGTTAATCTTTTTAGTGTTAGATCACGGCCTACAAACCCTAAAAACATTATAAACGTAATAAATATAATGTAATATCTGATGCATATAATAAATGCACAACGTTATTATTATTATTATCCGGCTTATTAATGTTATCAAGATGATTATTATTAATTTAGCCGTGCGCTTCTAGCAAGAACCTATATGGATCATCGACAGTTTCATGCTCTGCTCATCTTTTGGGATATGACGTGTAAACAACTTGTCAATCAACCAGCTAGAACTATGCAAGAGGGAAGGTAGAAAACTGACGTTTGGATAGCACGGATAACCTTACATGAGCGCACCAAGCCCTATTGAGTCATTGCCTTCATAGACATTTAAAGGTGATTTCACATATTTTGTGACTTAATTCACCTTTATATTTTATCCTAAAAGAAAACCAATATCATTCATGTTCAGCTATTCGCAAGCTGTTTAACGAACATTCTCAGTTCAGCTAGATGTTCTTCAACAGCCTCCTTATTCTTAAGGGACGAGGGTATCACTTAATAATGCTTTTAATATAGAGAACTACTCAAAGACAACTTACTCATACTCACATAAAAGCCAGCTCGCAAATTCCAGCGAATATAATTTCACTGTACTCACCTGCAACAAAAAATACAAACATTAGGTGGTTATACAAACTATATGCAGCTATTTGGGAAAAAAGGAGGGGAAATGGATGCATATGTTACATTTTTGAACAGCATTATCTAAAAGAATTCTTAAAAGACTTCCATCGAAATGTAAGAAAAGTATAATGTAACCATTATGATGCCACTCTAAAATAACCACAGGTTAATTCATTCTAAGGAGAGTCGGAATGCCCTATCTCTCCAATGTTAACAGATGACCCATTATCTACAATATACTTAAGATAATCAGCTGAACCTTTTAAGGCATGTTTTGACAGTTGACTAATGAAACGAAAACATTTTTTTCATCAGAAGCCAAGTTATGATTTTTTAAATACAATGACGATTTTTATTGAAATATAAGGGTTTCAAATTAAAGAAACTAAGTAGCATGTCTGATACATAAAACCCTTTCCATTAAAATAAAGCTTAAATAGTTGCAATGGGGCATACGTGTAGAAAATTAATAGTTCAGAAATTGCAGTTAAACAAGATGAGAAAGCTTAAAACCTCTATACAGCTTTATTTTCAAAAATAATTTTAATGTATTTGTGGTTAACGTACCTCTATGAAACGTATACCAACATGAGCGGAAGATCTGAAATATTCATACTGAAGTAAAACCTTAATTTTGGAAACAAAAAAGATAACGAAATTCGCCATTTAGACTCCCTTTAACAATAATTTTCCAAGTTTGCACTAACGTGATAATTCTAATATTTTTAAGGAACAATATTTACTAGTATACATATGATTCAAGATTGCGGAATTGTCCCTGCTTTAGTGTTTCCAAGTTCCAATGGAGGACTAAAGCCATATATAATATTTTCACTTTTTATAGAAACATTTCACCTAAACTGATTTAGTTACATTGTTATTCTTTTATTCTTAAGTGATTTAGTTACGTCATATATATTACAAACTGGATAAAAGCTGGTAAAATGAAGTCTTCAAATAGTTTTGAAATTATGCAAAAGAAACAGAGTCAGGGTACGAAAATTAGAACTATGGGTGTTCCGCAGCATTATCATTAATTTACGTCTGATATGCAAAGAGTGTCTGTAACACGAAGAAAAATTACCTCACTCGCTTTCGGGGTTCAAGCGGTTCATGGGCTCTCCGTAGTTATCATCAACCTATCTGGATTTTTCTATGTTTCTACTTTGTGGTGTATTTATTAGTCCTAAATATTACGCTGCTTGAGTCAGATATTGTTCCTAATATACACGGAAGTCCGCATGTTCGACACACTTAACTTTAATATTTGCTATATTAAATTATTTATTAAAACTACAGTTAACATCGATACGTAGATCACTTCATCAATGTTCAAAGTAATTTAAATCATTAGAAATACTTAAAATTAGAAACATTTAAGAAAGTAAGAATAGGAGAAAGCAAACACACTTTGTTCGCCAGCTTAAATGCTGCCTTAGGACATTTGAATTGCTAGGAGGGCAAAACATAAATTGCATCCTGACTCTACAATGAGTTTTTCCACATATGGTTAAAAAATATATAAATATTATTTGAAATGTTGAAAATTCGTACCGAGCACATTTAAGGATGCGTATATTAACATGCGTATATTGCCATACTACTCAAAGTCAGCTTGAAAGAAACGCAAAATTTGACACAAGCAATAATTCAAGAGAGTAATGTTGCCCATATCTACTGTTTGTGTTTCATTATTTTGTTATGATAGGCACAACATAATACTGTTACAATGTTAGCTTTATCTAAAGTACTAACATCAAGTGGGCTGTGTATATTATTTACACTGTTTCTTTATCAATGGATGAATATTCCCAATGATGAATATTACATTTCCTCGTATTATCACTTTTTTCAGCTTTTTTTAGCCTTTTCACTTAAATTTAAATTTACAGGTCTACCTAGCTGTTTAAATCTCACTTTCTCCTCCTGCGAAAAAGATCTCTTTAATAGCTCTGCAGAATTCGCCATGTTGCTTACATAACACAATGTACGAAACATATCGAAAGATAATCCGTCACACACCTTAGAATCCTAAAACCCTCAGAGTGGGCAAGGAGGAAAGCCCAATGGCGCACGCGCAGTCGGAATTTCATATCAATACGCACGTCTGAGATCATAGGAGGTGAAATAAAACCAGCACTTGACACCATACTTTCTATCTGTGGTGGTTCGTATTATTCCAGAGGGGGCGCTAAAATGTATATTTTCGTCCGTGTTGTTCGCACTCCAAGGGAACAGATATAATACCGGTGCAACTTCTACACTAGCATTACCCGCCTCTGCAGTTAATTAACCAAACAGAAGAAATTTAAAATACAATAATCCATACTTTTAAAATTAATTTATTAAACCGACTTTTCACGAAATAGGGCAATAACAAAATGTTTCTTTTCTAAAGAAAATATTTCCTTGAAATATGTATTTACTATTGTGTCAAGTGCAAATATTTTACCACGCTTGACGACTGAGCGTGGTTACGCTGCATGCACTTCCTGCATGGTGACATTTGAAATTGTGCGATTGAAATATGGGAGTAGGCTGGACAGACAAGTGTGGCAGGTAATGCAATATATATCATCTCTTGATTCCACATGAGCTGGAATGAACTTCAGTTTCAATTATGGCCGGTCGGCATTGGAATCAGGTCGCATTGCTATGAATGCATGAATTATCGGAGTCAAGCATCCCCCTTCCCTTTGTGCTACAAACACATCAGAGATTAATAGCCAGGCCAGGTTTCAATCGGATCATTTTCATGGCAAACAATTCTAGTAGATCTTGCAGGTACATGTGTAACTGGCATTTGTGGCCTTCAACATCTACTTTTCCATCCTCAGTTGCTACATATATTATCATAATGAGAACAGTAATTTGTAAACTGGCTTGGAAGGAAATAACCAATTATGTCTGTGAAAGTACAAATTCTAATTGCAATTTAAGATTAACTTGGTGTAGCAGCGTATCCATTACATTCTGCTTTACGGACAAGAGGCAGAATGTAATGGCAGGCACAAAATGGCAGAATGACAGGCACAAAATTCAATGGCGACTGATAGCTGATCACTTCATGATCAGATTATTCTCTTTCCTGCTGCGCAATAAATTTTATGGGCGCAAATGCTATTGTGACAAATAGGACAAAATCGGTCCAGTTACTTTTCTATCACTGTAATTTTTCTTATAAACTTTTGCACGAAAACTCATTCTCTCCTTCTGACGCTAACACAGTCTACAGTCTTTCGTGATATTACAACTAACAAATGTTTTCTTCCCGTAACCTTGTCTCGGGTTTAATTGCCGGGGAGGGGATGGTTCTTTAATCAGGATCATTTTTACCCTCCATAGGCTCTAGAGGTGTGACTGTGAGAATCAATGTTTATATTAAAATAAGTCAAAAAATTACAAGTAAGGATATTTAAAAGTTCACACCATCAAATGTTTCAGTCACATCCTTCGGTATGACTACAGGAGTCAATGGGAATTGCAGAAATGAAGAAAGAGAGAGAGAGAGACAGAGAGACAGAGAGAGAGACAGAGAGAAAGAAAGAAAGGCAGACAGACAGAAAGAAGGAGGGAGAGAAGGAAGGAAGAAAGGAAGGAAGGAAAGGAAGGGAATGAAGGAAAGAAAGAGACAGAGAGAAAAAAAGAAAGAAAGAAAGAAAAGCCGTTATTTCCCTTTCAATGTGACTTTACGTGGCACAAGATATTCTAAATGTATATTTTTTCCTCAACATGCTCTCCATAATATTTATGCACATACATTAACGTTATTACATTACAGCGGAGCATACTGCCTCAAGCTACAGTCAATTGCTTGTATGTAAATTTTTTAATCCCTTGTGGCTTGTCTTCCGTCTCCATTCCAATCCAACCTATTACTTTGCCCAAGAAATCTAAAATGAGTGAATGCATGAAATTTAGCAAGAGAACATCAGCAGTCGAGCAGGTTTTAAAGACTATATCAGTTGGATTAGCACAAATTCTTCGGACTTGATAAATCAATAATAATAATAATAATAATAATAATAATAATAATAATAATAATAATAATAATAATAATAATAATAATAATAATAATAATAATAATAATAGTAATAATAATAATAATAATAATAATAATAATAATAATAATAATAATAATAATAATAATAATAATAATAATAATAATAATAATAATAATACTCCCTAGGGTTCTCTCCTCTACAGAAGATACAGGGGTTACTCTAACCGCCTGGCCGCTGCGTCCTCCAACCGAGCCAAGGTCACAGAGGAATGCAGAACGACGGTGAGGTCAGCGTGCGTACTTCTCCGACCTGACTACAGAGGTATTTTTCAGACGTGGCGAATGACCCTACTAGGTTCTGCGTGAGTGACATCATGCTAATTGATGGTGGAGTAACATCTGTGTTTCCTTCCTTGAAGTAAACAAGACACTACTGATAATGCAGCGGGCACTGTGCTCAATCACGTGCAATTCCCGATGTTTACTGCACGGGATTCGGAGAGATACTGATACCTACCTATCCGGTCTTATAAATACAAAACCGAACTCGACCATAAACCACTGCGCAACTATAGGACATTCGTCACGTCTAAAAGTACCTCTGTACTTGAACTTAGGATAGTTACTCAGTTTGCAACCTCACGCCAGTACCGGGGATCGAACATGGATCTCCGTACCAGCACTTGATAAATACAGTTCAAGTCTAACCTCTAACAGAGCTACGGTTCTTCATTGCTATCTATCGTTTTCATAGCCTTCCAGAACCATACATTTTATCAAAGAGGAAACTTTTGGACATGGCTGCGACAGCTTGTTTGTCTCAACGAGCTAAATATCTAAGGTTCGCGTCAAAGCTCATGGGTTCCACGGTTGTAGCCAATCATAGGCGTGCAGCGTTGCCTAGTCAGAGCTAGTTTCTCCTCGTTTAGTAATTACTAGATTAACGCTAGGATATTAATAGTTTATTAAAGGCTTAAAACTTATGGCAGATATAAACAGAATGGCCATGCAAGCATGTACGAAACAATAGCGTAATTTTAGCTTCAGGCATTTGGTATTTGTACGCAATTATATTTACGTGTATTTTGTTGGAACTAGAGCAGACCTTGAGCCAGGTAAATAAGGTGTGAATAAACTTTGTGAACAAGTGTTGTGCTACTTGCCCCTTTCTCCTAATAGAGACTAGGGGACAGAACAAGCACATAATGTACAGTTCTATGAATTTGCAGAATATGCAGATTTGACGCGGATAACTAATGCCACAAAACCATTACAAATGCTGTGATTGCTTCGTCGGGCATCAATTTAATATAAGAAAATCCCACAAAATGATTAACGTTATACACAACAGCTTTATTAGTCGAAGATAATGTGAAAGTGTGCATAGTGGATTAAAATTATATGAACTCCTTTAGTTACATTTTTGCACAAAACTGCTCGACGGCATCTTGAGGATCGCAAGCGAACCGTTTCCACTTTCAGATTAAGCGAGTACGTAAAAGCGCACGAAGTTTCACTTTTAGCTCAAAATTACATCGCGTGGTAACTTATCTCCCCTCTAGCAGAAGGGTTGGGGATGAGCAAACAAGCTCTAGACACTTGTGATGATCGGAAGGGATCGGTGTATCCTTAGCAAGTAATCCCCTGGCAGATTCCAAGCACTAAGCTTAATACACTGTTTGGTTGTTTTGTAATCTCTGGAGATGTATCTTTCCCCTTGGGAGGTAGGTAATAATTACATCGGGCTGCTGGAACATATGTGTCTCACCTCACAGCACCGGTCAATGTAGAACTGTCTGCAACACCCCATCTGGTGCTTAACCACACCTCTCAATAGCTTCAACCTACGTGTCGTTCGTTTCTAGTTTTACTTCACTGATTCCAAGAAGGATGTCTCAACTTGAGAATGCCTGATGGGTTACATTCTGTACACTGTATCGATTATTTCTATATAATTTCTAAAAGAAACTGTATTTGTCTATCTACTTCATGTTAATAGAGATGACCTTTCCAGAAAAAGTTTCATTAGGAGCGAGTACATCGATTCGACAGTCATATGTTTTAAAGTCAGTCGCTATAAACTCGCTCTTTCCATGATACATCTAGAGAACAACTGAATAGCAACGGCACTTTGAACAAATGTAATAGGTATCTTATATTCACATTACTTTCTCTCCACTTTATAGTTTATTGGCTCCATGACAATTTGCGGAGGGGGACTTCGCACCTCGAGCGAAAGGCGATCTTTTGTGCTTATGGCCATAACCGGACACCCTCCGGAAAAAGGGATAAGGTGAATGGATCCGAAGGGCGGCTACGACAGAGCAAAGAACAGAGTCCCTAAATTTTCCCAGTTAGAAGCACTCCGGCGGAGGTTGGCTCAGCCCGGTTGCTCTTCCACCCCTTCGGGTTCGTATCCCCAAGGTGGGCACGAGACTCAGAAATCGCTCCCCTACCCCCTCGGGCTTGTACCATCCGTAGACCAGTAGGCTCGCCTGTCAATACAGGGGACGAGATTTCCAGAGCGTATTTGTTTCCCCTGCCGTGCTGCTGCCGCGACGCTCGCCGACGCTTCAATCCTGAAATAAACCTAACGGGATGAAGGGTGAAATGAAATTATTAATGTAACGAAATGGAGGAACAGAAAATTCCGAGGAAAATTGCTAGCATTCGCCTAGCGAACCAGAGAAACCTCCACAAAAACTATAGGTCGAACCCGCGACCTCCCAAAGCGGACCACAGACATTACAGCCTGAACCATTCCGTTCGGTTTTATAGTCTATTACTAGTTATACAAACTATTTTAACGAAAACGTATTCTTCTATCTTGTTTACTTTAAGCAAAGAAACCCTTGTTGAAATAACTGCACTCTACGTGTCGTTATAGACACAAAGGAAGTAGCGACAGTCAAGTGTTTAAGAACTCGGCGCTATATGCTAGGCTTAAAATTCTGTACTTCATCCATGCAATTGCGAGAATCAGTACAGCTTTGAAAGAAAGAAAAAGCTACAGAATTTGAATTATTAATAACGAATATCTAGGAAATAGCTTATGCTACAAAAATATATTTGAAATAAATTGTGTATTTTGAAGAGATATACATTTTTCTGACGTATATTTTCATCTATCACTTGAAGTTATGCAAGATTATTTAGAATAATGCACGATTATATAAAAGATAATACTTCACAGGCCATTCCCCAAAATAAAACACATGATATACTATTTGCCATGTAAATATTTTTAATATATTTTAATCAAAACCCTTAAAGCCACTTTGAGAAAATCAAAATTTTCAAACAATGTTTCATGCAAATTGCATGAGGGAGGATTTTCTTAAACATCTTTGTGTACAAAAAGTTGGAAGTTACTGACTTAAATACCATGTTTGCTATCCATCCGACATTTCCTTTTTGAATTATGATGTTCTTTTATTGTTACAAATATGTAGGAAATGATTAATGCCACAAAAAGAATGTGAAATAGAGTATGCTTAAAGAGATATATATTTTTTTGGTCTTTATGTTATAGTTCGTCGGTTATACAAAATAATACAAAATTCCTGCAAAATGGTGAGTTTCGTGGTAACATATGTACTAAACGTTTGCTCTGGTAATGAACAGTTACACCATAAATGAAGTTGATAAGTCGGGGCAATTTGCCTACGATGATATCAAAGAAATCTGACACATTTCAACCGTACTAGTATCAATTTCTTTAAGAGTATTGCTTTAAGTTTTAGATGGGGCAGCTAGAACTGTTCTAGCAAGAGAGTGCCACAGCATATCCTAGACAATGTGCCTCGGCTCTGGGCTTCAAATACACTTGAAAAATGGAGAATGTGTGCCACAGCCCCCAACCCCCCCCCCCCAACACCCCCTCTCCCGCAGGTCTGTGACCGCTTTCTCTGGGGTTATTTGAAGAGCAAGGTTTATACAAATTGTCTATATAATCCGTTATACAATTTAAACATAATATTTCGAGAGAAATTAATGATATTCGTTTCACGATATGCATCGAAGGCTGCCAGATTTTAGCTGCGGAAATGGAAATAATATTTACGGACATAATTTTTCACATTTTAGTTCCATTCAACATTCCTGAATGGTTTTGTTTTGTTGATCTCCATTCCCAGATAAAGTCTATTATATTTAGATACATTTTACGAATGTTTCCACCAGTGTATGCAGTATACCAAAACCCTTACTGCTTTATGCACAATCTTTTCAGGGATTATCAAACAATTATCATTCCCAATGAATTTACGAACCACACTTTAAAATGTTTACACAGAAGTTGCTTCCATTCAGCCCAAGCTCGTATGACTTGCTGAGAACTGTGTGGGAAACCAAGCTCACCTCAATACTCGAGTCGAGAGCTTGGAGGGACGCAGGGAAAACAATAAAATACTGCCCCTTGTTGCAAACCCTCCATACAATTCACAAACACAAGTGTTTGGGTCTCCTCACTCCATGTCATTCACGTTCACTCTGCCAGCTGACATAAGTCAGTATGTCTTCATCGCGGATCGGAAAATAGCGTCTACGAGTTTATACAAGAAGGTTATTGATACGTATTATGTGGAGATTATTAGGATGCGCTGGAGAGATACGTGAATCCGAATCTCATCTGTACCTCATCTCGTATGTAAGATTTCACTTTTGACCCTAGAGTTAAATAAATTACTTCCGTATTGATTTTAGATTGATATCAAGCATAGTTTGGATTTAAGATTTTAATAAAGTGTTACAGTTGATTTTAAGAAAATTAAGAGTTCCGTACATTTTATTTTGCAGAAAAAGGTTCAATGTTGCAAAAGTTGAATATTTGGTTGCCATATTCGGGAAATAATAGGCAGAATTTAAACATTTAAAAAATTTCTATTCTCATCTTACACATTTTTTCTTGGAGCATTAACCTTGTATTATCAGCACGTTGAACAAATGTGACACGAAAGTTTCAATGAGCTGTTCAAAATTTGTAGAAATTAAACTAGCCATTTACGTACACTTAAATCAGCTTCATTCGCAACTCAGTTAATGCTGCAGGTTACTTCAATACTTTTCACCATTCTCTCCTTGCGTTACATGCATTATTTAGATATAGGTAAGTGACAATGGAATGTTACAGAGAACGCAGCTATTGGCAGTGGTCAAGGATAATGAATCCAGACCAGAATACTAAAGTGACACATGCTAGGCAACAATGAGCCTTGATCTGTTCCTTCCGGCCTTATAAAGCGCAATGTCATAATCGTAACTACCAGTAATGGGTCTGGAACAGAAGTGCAAACACTTACTATAAAATATTATACATAATTCGACACCATAGTGTGTGTACCAAGAGCAAAGAGATACCGAGTTTCCATTCTCATGTTTAGTGTACCAATGTTTAAAATAGACGAGAAGTCAGTGCTCGGCATCTCTGTGGGAGACTAGATTTGGCTCTTGTTCCGAGAGTATGAGTTCTCTTTTATTACGAGGGGGCTGCTAATTCCCTGAGAGATGGAGATTATCAGTTGAAACGTTGCCATCAAATTGCTCTATACGCTCCCTCGCCTCAGTTATTAAGGCAAATGCATAAGTGCAACATACTCAGTAGGTGCTAGACTCTAGAAGAAAATATACAGAATTGGGAAGAATATATGAATAGAATGAGCGAAAAAAGAACATTTGTTTTAACAGAAGATACAATCCTCGATGTGTGACGTCCAAGAAGAAGCTGGGAATGAATTGTTGGAATGCGAAGACGGAACTGGCAGAAATGTCAAATCCCTGAACTGAGGAGTAGAAGATATATCATTTTCTTCTCCCACGAAAATTTAGCTAAAAGTTTCCACAAAACACTTTACAATATTAGTTTTAAAAAACTAATTATCATAATAATGACTTTTTATGAAAAAAAATGCTGTAGCGATTTTGACTAAAATCGTCAAGTTTTAGAAGTTATCACTAATGCTGTAGGTATATTGAATTTTCTAGCATTAAAGTTCTCCATACTTTGTCATTTTATTTGAAGTGCTATTCACTTATTTTTCACGATATATGGCGTCCTGTTTTAACATTAGACTGCTATTGTTTCCTTTATCTCCGTTAAACCTACAACGAAATGCGTAATGAAGCTATTTCTGCAAAAGTTTTATCTTAGTTTACATGACTAAATAGAAGAAAAAAAAGCATCGTAAGAATACTTTGTGGAAGCTGTATAAAAATGAACAACAGTGGGTAAAGAAAGTCGCATGAATGTAACCATAGATTGTGTTAATTCAATTTATTCTACAAGAGCTGCATTATATTGATACTAGACAGAAGAACTTGATACAGTTATAACGCTGAGCGTTCCTTCTTTGTTTATTTCATCTATATTTCAAACACCTCCCTTTTGCCGCTCTAGATTTGCCGGCGTAAGCGCACAGGCGGGGCCTTAGGGAAATTCGCATTCATGCTTCATGTACACGAAGAAAAGCTCTTGGAGCGGAAACTTACGCTACGACTGCTACAGGATAAACACCACTATAATGTTGCTTTGTTTCGCTCGTGTTTTGTTAACTGGGCTACTGGAACAATATATAATCAAATCAATGTACCGCTAACGCACCTGTTTTCACAATAAAACATTTAAGCCACTAGAGAACAGATGTTCAACTTCCCACTCGGCTCACTTCTTTTGATGCCGTGCAAACACTTGGCGCACAGCTGTCCGAATTCCGTTTCATTACGTCAACACAGTACTAGTGTTAATTGGTTTATTCTGCTCAATGGGCCTGCGCTGTGGTTGCAGTCTCTTTAGAAAGATTGTTTCTTTCTTAACTGAACTTGCTCCTAAGAGAGAAACTAAATCCATCCGTAGCATTGCGAAAAGGTTTGAAAAACCAAGGGGAAAATCTTTGAATCCAAGTGTTCTTTAAGAGGACAAATCAGTGAATTTTTCAAAACCCAGAGTATATACTAATATATAATACTTTGTTGTTTAACGACGCTGTCCATTGCTAGGATCACATCAGCGTCGCCGGTGTGCCGGAATTTCGTCCTGCAGGAGTTCTTTTACATGCCAATAAATCTACTGACATTGAGCTGTCGTTTTTAAGCACACTTAAAAACCAATTTGAACCAATTTGAACCGGATTTGAACCCGCGACCTTGGGATCAGTAGGCCAGGGTAAAACCTAGATTTTATGCCTCTATAAAAAGTGATTGCAAATTTCGTGTATATATGCCAAGCCGTTCCTGAATTATGCATTTTAAAACATAATTTAAGATATTTTACAAGAAATTTTCATAATTTTAACAGCATATCAGATTTATGTTACTGAACTGAAGAGAAGCTTTATTACACGATGAAAGTAGAAATAAATGTTACTATAAGCTTCAAATTCAATATAGTTTTATTAATTATTAATAAACGTCTTCCCAAACGTTCATATTAGCTAAACAAAATAAACCAGAACATGTTCAATTACTATGATAAAACTAACGTTTAATGTTTCAGAAATGTAATACTAAATTAATTGGTTTAAAAGAAACTATTTTTGCTCACTTGTGGACTTTACCTTTTGTTTTATCAAACTTGAATGAGCTTTGTGGCGTAACACCCGCAAACCTCATCAGAAATAACATTTTTACAGTGCAGATATTTATTTTCTTTGATATTTAAAAACCCAATTGTTTCAGAGCTAGCACATGTACGAAGTCAAAAATTTGAACCCTCCAGAATTGTCTCTGAATGTCATCTAAAATCGTCAGAAAAGTCAATAGTCATTATCTTTGAAATTCTGTCGCTATATATCTTCAAAAGACACCAGATCCAGCGACAACTCGCCACAGTTGGCAACTTATCACATACATTTAGTAGCAAACAAGTCAACTGTGTGAGCAGGTCAACAGTCAAGCCCACCCCCCCCCCCTCTTACCTCAGACCCAGATCGCCTTCTTCTGCGAATAGACAGTAGCTGTTTTCACTCCAATAAAACATTTACACGAGTGTTAGTAGAGAATTGGATGTAACAAATTGCCGTTAGTCTGTAATAATCCTCTGATACAACCTTATTCCATCTAGCGATGACTGGTTCCATTTCTGAGGTGAAGGCACCCAGAGGGCGGAGTCCGTTACATCCGATGTTAGGATGACGATGATGGCGATGGAATGAGAAGACCTACAGCCTTTAACGTGAACCATCTGGATCTTGGGGATGTTTCACATGAGCTAATCAGAGGCCAATTTAAAATCGGCAGTCCTGAGCTGGGAACCGAACCACTGACCCCTGAGTAAGAGAGATGAACGAAATTGCTGAGTTACTCTGGCGCCCATTTAACAATAAGTTTCAAAGCCTAAATTGTAACATTTTATTTTTCTTTGCCAATTTACACAAACGGTTCCAAAGATATGGTTTACCTCTAGGTACTTTTTAGGCGTAAAACTTTTGCTGTGTTGTTGGGACTGAATCCAATTTATAAATTTTGGCAATTTCTGGTCTTTTTCTCTGAATGAGTTAAATGATTGTCTATCTCTTTTTCTTAAACATAAGGGCTAGAGCTATAAATATAAAATCGCATGATGCCTTCCATTTTGTATTAGAAGATGTAACCTCTGGCAGGGAAGCAGGCAGGCAGTCTTTTCATCACAATGAACGGACCGCAAGACAACACGCTCGGCTTTTTCAAAGCGCTAGCTGTGCGTTTGTAATCTGGATTAGAGGATCCTCTTGCCTGGTTTTTATTATCTGCGCCAAGGGCGAAATGCAGCACTGAACCATTGCGGCCGTAATCTAGGGATGTGATGTCGCACATGAGCAGCGGAATTTCTGCTTCATGGAGTTAAACGCGCTGTAAAAAAAACTTCATCTGGCATAGGGGCCGCCGATATCAGCCTCTGTGTAGCACTCAGGAAGGAATGTGACTTTCTCTCAATGGTGGCGTGCGGTACACTTATCTAAAAACATTCTAATGCTTTACATTCACTTCACTTTTCTTACTTTTATACAAAATATTCTTACTTTTTACTATACCAATTCTCTTTGCATTTTTATACTATTATTATAATTATTATGATTCATTAATGATCATCGTCGTCATTATTATTATTATTATTATTATTATTATTATTATTATTATTATTATTATTATTATTATTATTATTATTATTATTATTATTATTATTATTATTATTATTATTATTATTATTAGCAAAACATTATCCTTGTATCATTTAATCTGATTTCTATTTTGTTAAATGCAATTGTTTCGTTAAATCTTTTTGTTTCAATTATTCTGTTTTATTCATTTTATCTATTCTGGATCTTTATGGACACCTTTACTGCCAGACAGTTATTTTAAGTAAATTATACATATATTTCTTTATTGTGCTAATCGCACATAACCTTCATTCCTTTAAGTTAGTTCGATTAATGAGTTCCAAATAAGTTCACAGGTTCAGTAGTTGCCATTGAGCGGTGTTGTTTACCGATTGCATTTGTTTGTTTTGTATTTTTTTCTTTCCTGGTCTCAGGAGAACTTAAATTGGCTCGAGGAGTTTTAGTAAGCCGATTATATTGCTAAACGGTTGTTTGAGAGAACAGTCGCCGGAACTCAGAACATCTTTCAATGTATAGTCTGAATAAATCGATGTTTAACTATAAAACATTCTTGTTCTTCTTCTTATTTATTATTAAAGCATTTTTAGAAAAAAAAAGTCCGTGTCTGTGGACAGCATAACTCAAAAACGAAAAGTTAGTTAAAAACCCAAGTTGGTATCTAAGTTTAATGTCTTTAAGGATGGGATACGAAGATTTTGAAGCCCCACGCTAAACCACCATTTACAAGGAAAATTTTGATTTTCTTGAAAATGGCTCTAACGATTTTGATTGAAATGCCATATGTGTAAGCTATTTATATGACAAATGAAATGTATATTTTGAATTTTCTGGCTATAGCCTATGTAGTCCTGTTTACTCTGGATGACTTTTGAATAACTCTTAAACGGTAAGAGATAGACAAAATGTAACCATACAAAAATGTAGATCTCGCTAAAACACACAATTTATATACTTTTATTTTTAGAGTGATCCATTTCGAAGATATTCCTTGTTATTTGTGTCAGTTTCGGAAAACTTAAAACAAGCTTGCAAAGGGGATGGAATCTCAAAGTTTTAAAAGATTTGACTATCACTCAAAGCCTACTATATTCTAATATTCCTCTTGCACCTACAACAAAATAACCAATAAGGTAATTTATACTAATGTTTATCTCAACTAATGCGAAGAAGATATAGTAATAAGAGTTTGTAAGAATGGTTAGTACAAGAGTAGAGAAAGTCATGTGAGTGCAACACATCAGATTTTTTTCCTTTTCATTTTTACGAATACACTGGTAGGTATTATTGGATAGTGATTTTATCATTGGGGATTTAGAGCCCAGCGCTCACTATTTCATCGATCATGTTGTTCCATATGCCAGCTAGGCGTAAAACCTGGTTTAAGCTGCTTACAGTTAGACATAGGAACCTTTGTTTGCGTACACCTCAGAGAGTTCCAGCTGCAATAATAAAATATTTCGTTCTAGAAAAGCTGGCAGTGGTTTTCAACATTTATGAAACGCAGCTAGAAAAAGTTAAATTCGATGGACACAGGGTATACAATGTGAATGATACCAGAACTGATTGACGGCGGTCCTCCAATAGAACTTCGTCATATTATCCGTCTGGATGGATACAGAGAGAGATTTTCGGTAGATGGTTCGACCATTTCATCAAAATTGCAGGGCCTTCAAAATCAGAGACTTATTTTTATTCTGGATAGTCATATAGAACTAAGTATTATTACTAAAGATAAAACAATTCCTTCTTAACCAAGATATCAGGGTAACGTCAACGCGAACTATATAAACATTACGTCATTGGGAGGGGGTTCTCTGTATTGTCTTGTGCACCTGGAGCCTGCTGTTGTTGACCTCTGACCGGCTGCAAAGTTCAGAGTCAGCTACAATGTACGGTTTATGTGTAGCCAACCTCGTGTCCATTGAAGGAATTGTTTCATCTTTAATTATCACTCAAGACTTGTAGGTTTTTATTAGTGTTCATCTCACTTTAGCATAAGTATATTTTTCCTTTTTAACGAAAGATGCAGTGTGTCTTCCTCAAATAAAATAAGAATACATTCAGAATACATTCTCACAAATCTATGAGGTTTCCAAATGTTTTACTCTTAATTGCAGTTTTTACGTTTTCATCTCAGGAAACACCATAAGAATTGCTCAGGCAGATTTAACATCTTCAAGCTTACGACGCGTGCGAAAGAAGCTCCTAATGTAAATACTGGGAAGATGCAAATCCCATGTCGCTACAACTTCGAAACTGTTGACATCCAACTCTTCCAACCATCTTTCGTTAATCCTCTGCCAGGGGGACTAGTAGTAATAAACTGGCTTCAAAGTTTTGATGTCATTAATACATAATTGAATGGCGGGAAAGTCCGAATAAATTTGAAGATCTGATATTGGCTGTTACGTCGATGAGAAATTACCTTGTGATTGACACCTGTGAGGTGTGTTATCGGCTGAAAAGGGCTTGCAACAGCTATGGGATGAGGGAAATTTACAGACTTTTTCACATGCACGTAATGATCTGATTGTTTGCAAGCATTTCATTTAGGCACTTGCATTCACTTACCTATGAACGAGACTAGCCAATGTGTTACAGTTGCTAGATGTATTTATACACCATTGGACATGATAAGGCTAGCCTCGTTCGCAGGTAAGTGAATCCCATAGCTGCCAAGGGCCCATTTTCTAAGGCTCTCGCCAACTTCAGCCGTTGCAGAGGGACAGGTAGCAAATATGGCAACATCATAAGGCCGCGTAGCAGTACGAATGTGAATTACAAGGTAATTTTTCACTAATAATAGGTTCACATTCTTTTAAGAGTTTTAATAGTAGATTTATATCCTGCATACAAAATTTCTATTCGGCTAATAGATGCTACGATATACCTACCGTTTAGTATCATGTTCCAAATTTGTTTTTATACGCCGGAAGTGGGCAGAGGTGGAGGATGCATCGGCCGGGCAGCAAGCTTTGCCCTTCATGGAAGTCGTTCAAATATCATACACGCAAATATACTCCATTATCTGTGTTTTAATAATTTGGTCAACTATAAGAATATTGCATCAGCTTCACCTTTACAAACTCTGCGGTGGGCTTCGAAAATCATTTCTATTATCTTAAGCCGAGCTTTATTAACTTTATCTTGTATTTCATAATAGGTTATAGATGCATTTTATATCCATTTCATGTATCAGGGAGTTACTGATATTGATTAGTGAATCTTTGAGACAGCATGTCAGCGAAAATATCTCATTCTTACTTTTTTTTTTTTTGGTGGGTGTACACCTGTGCGGCACCCTTCGGACCCACGGAACGCTTGCTCTGGCGGGGGAAGAGGGACGTCTGTGCGACGTGTGATGGCTGCTCGGCGGGGCCTGGCGCCGGGATGAACAGATCTTAGGGACTTCCGCGCGTCTCTATCTGCGACCTTGTGACATCCTATGGTTCCCTAACTTCATCCCCGCCTCCTGAAGGTAGTAGCCACAACAGATCTGAGTTGGTCGCGGTGTGCCAGGTGTCCGCCTCTGTGCTTACCCTATACCCCTATATACTACACGTTTACCAATGATCTCTGCAGTTGCTGATAAATCTGTCACGCAAACAACTCCCTTGGTGCAATAACAGAAAACAATTTGACAACACTGTCCTATTTTCGGTCTAATGGAGTAATAACGAAATCATTACCGAATTTATTGCAGCACAGCGCATATATTCAGTTCCGCCTGCAGCAAGCTTTCCATTCCGGTAATTTTTGTAACGTAATGAGAGTTCCCACCGCTTTCTACGTTTTCCCTGTGGAAGTTGCCCAGAATTACTAGGTACCCGTCGCTGGGGTTGCAATTAGAGCACATGCAGGTACTGCGAACAAAAATTGCCTATGTACTTGTATATTACATTGATAGGTCACCTATCTCACATAGCATCTGTGACCTGCGGGTTCATATCCCGTGTACCACTCATTCTGACTATGGTTTCTTCGTGGTTTCCCCTCAGTTGTCATCCAAGGCCATCTGTTCGACATGGCTACCTGTGTGTATTCAGTATTTTTAACGTCCTCCAACGTAGTGGCAAATTTCTCAGTCAATCAGGAGGCAAATTTGTGCGCTGCGTGAATTACAACCGCAATGTAAAAAGTTCGCCGTTTCAGCAATCCGAAAAAAAGACTTAGAACCCTTCAATTATTAGGGAAACGTGCAAACTCGTTACGACTTTCAAAAACCACTTCAACTTTACTTTAAACGCCTCAGTTACAGAACGCATTGCGGCTATACAACAGCTATGCCTGACACAAAATTTAATGGCGGGTGGTAAGAGAAGCTGGTCAACACAAAATCCAACCAGAGGGTTGCCGGACCTTGCGGTGTTGTATAATAATTAATCATGCTGTGAAATCACACTGTGAAGCCGGTGACATAAATATCATTTGCGTCACAAAATGTATAACAGGAAAGAGAATAGCAATGATAAGGTATCAGCCGCCACTGAATTTTGTGTCTGCTATAATTAAGTTATCAACGTGCATTTCCAGCAAAATTTCTATTCAAATTTTGGAAAGAATGTATACTTGCCAAGTATATAGCATCTTCCAAGCATACGACACAAAAATTTGCTAGGAAAGCTCCTTCCCCCTCCAGCTCAACTAGGCCTTGGCATGGAATATTTTTCCAATATTTTTATTATCTCCAAATATTCTAATGATTCTAATGAAAACTCCGTATGTTTAAGATATTTTCTTGCCAAATGAAATATATTGAATTTTCTGAGAACAGCCTCCAAATTCCTCTTTATTCTGGAAGATTTTTGCATAACTTTTAAACCGTAAGATGGACAAAATATTACTACGCAATGTTAACTTTAAATTTTCTCAAATGGAAAATCGTTATTGGTGTTTCCCCTACGATTCACGTAAAGAAAACGAAGTTTCAAAGTCATCTGATAGCGATCAGCTTAAAAGAGTTGCCTATCGCTTAAAGCCCAATGTATTTCAGGCAAATGCTGAGAAGGATATTTACCTCACATTCCCCGAATCATTCCCTTTAATTTCATCCATTCCATTATCTCTGTATCCGATCTTTACACGTTGTAAGTGCCAGCAGGGTCGCCCGTACGATGCGCTGTGATGGAGTTTGCTTTGATCGTCGGGAGCCCTACGCCAGGGGACTGACTGATCAGCCGGACCTGGCTCAGTGGTAAACTGTGGAGGCCTGGAAGTCAGTCTGTCTGCATCTATTAGGGACCCATCGTAGTAGTTCTGCCTGTGATGCGTTCTGACCGCCTTTAAGATACCTTCATATCACCTTCCTCCCGGGGTCTGGTGCACAATAAGCAATCGGCTGACGTGCCAGAATCCCCTCCGTGACAGAGAAGAGAGGTATTCCACTAATCACATTGTATCTACAGTGAAATACGTAATAAACCTATTTTTACAAACGTGTATCTCGATTAACATGAAATAGTGCAAGTGAAGAGTGAGTGAATGAGTAAGTGAAAGAGTGAGTGAGTTAGCAGACAGAAGAATACACATTTGTAAGAATAGTTTGTTCAAGAGAGAGTGGAGAAAGTCATTTGAGTGGAACACATCAGATTTTTTATTTCCTTTTCTTTGTTTTCTTTCTTTTTAATTACTTAGAAAGCTGACTTAGAGACTTTTCGACATACTACAGTCCCAGGGAAATTAATGCATCTATATTGATTTGCTGGCAGCAATGTGAGAGAAGTTTTCCGAAAAGGGCTGGCTGTTAGCGCTGAGCAGAGAAGTAGTTCAAGTGCAGGCGAACTGTTGCTTATGCAACAACTGGTAAGCTGCTTTAAAATTGTCAACACACGAAACTTGACAAGAATGCAACAGAGTTAATCACATTTAGGAATCCTGCGCGCTCTTCCGTGTTTTGACTCTTCGCTTGAAAGACGGCAATTGTTTCATGCATGCCTTTTCTACCCCGTTAAACGTTAATGCAGGAAATTGGTTGGAGAAGCACTTGAGGGAAGAGGAGCACATTCGTAAGTGTCGACGTTTAACATCACTGGATGTATCATCGATCATGAAGCTACAACGAAATGTACGTTCGCTGGACACAAAAAAGGGAGATAGTTACATTCACGTGATCTTTTATACAAATCTATACAATTTTATGCAAATTTAAATCAAAGTCATATTACTTTCTCTATTACAATTCAAAATACATATTTCATTTGTCATACAAATATCTTAAACATATGGCATTTTAATCAAAATAGTTAGAGCCATTTTGAAGAAAATCAAAATTTTTGAAAAAAATTTCCATGTAAAGGGTAGTTTATGGTGGGGCTATTTTCTTCAAAATTTGTGTGTCGCATCCTTGAAAGGCATTAAACTTAAATACCAAATTTGGTTTTTAACCGACTTTTCGTTTTTGAGTTTAGCTGTCCACAGACTGACAGACACACACACACACACACACACACACAGGGACCTTTTTCTAAAAATACTTTTTTGGGATTCAGGGGATCTCAACACATATATTTCCGGTGAAATCTCGAGATAGAATTTTTGGGTGGAATACAATACTTCCTCTACCAACCAGTAGAGGAGGCAAAAACGGGAGTAAAATTTACAGAAATATACAAAAGCTTGGGGAAAAGTTTTCTGCAGTGATGATATTAGGAATAGGAGAGATCCGGTGGGGAATCAGCACTGAAGCCAGGCTTACTTTACTTTGGCCCCAAGGGTACACCCTTGGGAGGACAGATGAGAGGAGACACCGGGCGGCCAGATTCAGACTAACAGCACAGAGATTGACATAGGTCTCTAAGGTTTCTCAAGCTGAGGACACTTCGAAGACTTTTTAGGTCTTCTGAGGCCAATTTAGGGGGAATCGACGCGGGTTCCAACGCCCCCAGAAGCCGTCTCCTGTTCGACCCGAATCCGACGGACGAGTGACGGAAAGAGTTCCTGTGCCAAGCTGCACCTAACGCCTTCGCTGATACTTGCGATGCTGAAAGAACCAACGATGAATTAAATTATTAATGAAACAAAATGAAAGGACAGGGCATTCGGGAGATGTAATTATCCTTCCCAGCATTCGTCTAGTGACCCGGGGAAACCCCCGAAAAAATCAATGGGTCAGGAAGGTCCGCCACGGGAATGGAACCCAAGATCTCCCGAATGCGAACCTCATACGCTACCGCGGAGCCATCTCGCTTGGTAGTGATGATATTACTAATGAAACCAAAGTCTTTTGCTAATGCCGTGTTCAATTATAGGTAGTTGGCACAAAATCAACTCTTAGCCATCAATATGTTTTTGAACATTAATTTTAAAAATAAAATAAATCACTGCAGGTGCAGTCGAGAAAGATCTAGAACACTGTACAAAGAAATGTCAAATGCTCATGTAAGCCTTCTAGAACATCATTAACCTACTTCTCTTCTGGTATTATTAACACCATCTTTTAGGACTTCGCGTTGATAATGATGCCATACATTCACCATTCTACGTCTTCCCTGAACCGGCAAATGCTCTTTTGTTATTCTAGAATGAGATACATTTCTATTCTGTCAGCTGTCTCGTTCATTCACAAGTCTAAGAAGGACATTTCCTTTGATTCTGACTTATAATAGCTAGGTCAAAGTTCTCACTATTTTAGTTCTGTTTCATTCAAGAACTTGAATAAAAGGCTGCATTTTAGACCAGCTGTGCATTCATGATTTCTATGACATTTCATTATAAATGTCGTCTTTATTACTATCCGTGGAAACTCAATCGATAAGACATTAAAAGCGGAAAGTAATCTAGAAAAAAATTTGGCTTCCTTCGATTCTTATCGTTCGAACAAATATTCCCATCCCTTTACAGGTCATTCCTTTTCTCTGTTTGGGGGAGATAATTCCCATTTGAGGAATTTTGCTGGCTGTGGTCTTTAATGCAGAGAAGTCAGATAAAGTTAGAAGCGTGGTTGCGCATTCATCCAAGAAGCACAACGCTCTAAATGTGGTCCAAGTTCATTCCGGTTTCTTTCCCTTAAAATATCTCCTTTTCACATGTCTTTTAAGGTTTAAGGAAGTTTACCTAAAGCTATAAACAAATCGATTAACTGTAACGGCATCTGGAACCTCAATATCCGGAAATTTGTGGAGATTATTTTCGCGCGTGTGTGAAAATGTTTGCTCTAATGTGAATTTTCCGGGCGATTTCTCCTTGAGATAATATTCCAATGCACTCACGTACTGAAATAAGATCGAAGATTATACAGAAATAAACAGCACTGGTATTATACTCGTACTATTGGTTCTTGATTAATGTCTAATATTAAGAGTTAGGTATTTATTGAAGCGGACGAAGTCTTTTGTAACACTTCAGATAAGGGGTAGCGAAAATGGCTTCCTCCCCGAGTCCTAGGAAGAGGCAAACCATCTAGCAGCACCTACGATAAAATAGATACAAAAAGATTACCTGTAACTCAGGAGTAAGAAGAAGAACAGGAGGGAGAAGAAGAGGAAGAGAGGGGGAAGAAGAGGGGGAAGAGGAAGAAGAGAAGGAGAAAGAAGAAGTGTAAGAGTAGAAGAGGAAGAGAAAAGGATGAGGAGAAGAGGAAGAGGAGGAAAGGAGGAAGATGAGAAGAAAGAGGAGGAAAAGGAAAAAAAGGAGGAAGAGGAGGAAGAAGACGAAGAGAAAGAAGATGAGGAGAAAGAGAAGGAAATATAGGGGGAAAAGAGGAGGAAGAGAATGAGGAAGAGGAGGAAGAGAATGAGGAAGAGGAGAAAGAGGAGGAAGAGAATGAGGAAGAGGAGGAGAATGAGGAAGAAGAGGAGGAAGAGAATGAGGAAGAGGAGGAGAAAGAGGAGGAAGAAAAGGAGAAAGAGGAAAAATAGGAGGAAGAGGAGGGAAGGAAGGTGAAAGAGGAGAAAGATGAGGAAGAGGATGTGGAAGAGGAAGAAGAAGAGGAAGGGGAAGAGGAAGAAGAAGAGGTGGAGGAAGGGGAGAAAAAGAGATGGAAGTGGAGGTGGAAGAGGAGGAAGTGGAGAGAAAAAGAAGAAGAAAAGGAGGAGTAGGGGATTCAAATGGCATCGTCAAACATGTTTTTGTCGTTGATTTAGATGGTAACTTTGTTTATGTTTAATTTGTCAGTCAGAGTGGAGTAAAATTCTATTACATTATGAAGGGCTATAGAATTGAGGGAAAATTAAGCAGAGTGTATCTGCTTTAAGAATGTATTTAATAATGATCTTTCCGAGATTATTTTTCTTATAAACAGAAGTTCCATAATATAAGGAACTGACAATATAAAATGTATCAATTTGGATGATTTTCTTTAAGCGTAAACTCATATACAATTCATTACATATAATCCAAAGAGATTGAAAAGCCAAGAACGTTTTCCACGGAAGCAGTGCCTTAAGATACTGCTTCCCTGAAGTGCAGACTATGATTTTTCTGTTTATTAGTCTAAATACGTTTTCATAAAAACAAACATTTAGCATATCGAAGGTTATCCAAGAATTACGTTTTGTCGCCAAGCATGCGGCTAAACAAAGCTCATATACTTATTTTCTCTTCTCTAAAGTGATATTTGGAAAGGTTCTTCATTCTCGCATTCCATTCCGACAGTGATCAAGAAAACGTGCACGGCGCATATTGCTATTATCCTAGAGTGAACTTTTTGTTCTAGTATGTGTACTTCAAAGCCAGAGAATTGGAAAACATAAAAAGAGTGCATCTTAAGCGTGGCCATACTGAATATTACTGTTCTAAATGCACAAAGCCCGCATGTTTTGTCATTCTTAAAGTTTTTACATTGCCATCTTTCCTAGCAGGGAAATGAAACTGTAAATGTTGTCGTTTTAATAGCCGCGGTGTAGTGTCTCTACTAAAGATTCCATCCGTTGAGTCAACATTTCCAACAGAACGAGAGAGAGAAGCCTGCAATATTATGATAAGTCTTTGCGAACGTGGAAGGATAAAAGAACCTAGTGAGTGTCTCTTGCACCGGAAAGCAAATCAGCCCGAGAGTTTGCATTATTCTTGAGCGCAGAGACCCGGAATATGTTATTCATTTCCCTCGGGACTTGGGAAAGTAATGTCTTCTAATGCGTGAATAAGTTTCGAGAGAAGTGTGGGCCTCTTAACAGAGCATTCTTTCCTCTAAAATAATTCACGTCTTCTTTCAGCTGGCATAAATATAACGCAAGCTACTTCAGAGACAGAGTTTTTAAACTTAGGATCTTAAATCTTCCGCTCCGAACATTTCAGAGGAAATTGTCCAGTAGGAAAAACCTGCGCCTCATCTACCTGACAAAAATAACTATTTCTGTAACGCAGACGAGCTGCCAACATGTTGAACACTGCGCATCCGCTGCTTAAAACACGTGATTCACACACTCGAGTACAACCTGGGGTACGCATACCTACTCCGAAAGATACGTGAAGACTTCTTAGTGTTTAATAACCATACGACTACCTCCGTAGCGCAGTGGTAGTGCGCCTGCCTCTGGCACCGAAGACCCCGGGTTGATCCTCGGTACCGGCATGGGGAGTTTTTCCTCGCTGGAAGGTCGGCACAGGATGCACTCAGCTCTTTAGGTCCCGGAGGGGCCAATTGAGGAGCTGCTTGATGAAGAAGTGGCGACCCCGCATAACTGGCCGGGAGGGATCGGGGCGCTGACCACGTCCCAACCTCCAGTAGTGCACCCCACCCATGACGCCTATAGTGAACGAGGTGGGGGACGCAGCGGCCGGGCGCTAGGCATACAGTCAGTATAATGTTTCTTGAATGACCACAAATAACGAAAAAGATTTCAATTACCCTATGCACAAGAATCCATTTTGCTTACTCTACCGGTTATTTAGTATTGGCGATGGACTTTTGGAAATAATACAATTTCTCCTATAAAATCCAAGGCTACAGCTTTAAAAATACTTTCCAGAAATTGAGAAAGACAACATAAGACAAGAACGGATTACAAAAATTCGTTTTCCATCTCCGCCATCAACTCCTCTGATCTTCCAATAAGATTAAAAGAAAACATTCTGGAAATGTCTGTTAACATTTCAATATGATCTATTTTTGTTTCTCTTTCACCCACGGGGGGAAGGTTCAGTGAATTCAAAGTACATATTTTTGGACGCTAATATTTTTTGGTAAAATAAAAACATTACCCTACTTACTATTGGCTGATGGCAAAAAACTCAAAGCCACAATGATGAAAAGAAAACGCTTCTGTTAAATACGTACAGAAAACTATAATACCCGCTGTGATTGGGAATAGAATGTCTGCCTCACTTTAAAATGTCTCGAGTTCGAACCTCGCTTAGGTTTAGCCATCTGGATAGGGTTTACCTTGTTCTAAGAAGATAACATTAAGCTACATGTACCCTGGGCTCATTTAAGCATAATTTCATTCATGTCCGATATGACCTACCAGGTTAAAGGACGCTTAACCACCAATTTTTAAGTACCTACTTTGTTTATATGATTTTTAGATCTTTTTCAACATTGCACAAAATGTTGTATATGTATGTTATGTTTCCACGAGTTGTAAATTCGTGAATTTGATCAGTAACATTTTATATGGAAAACGTCGATTATTCATGACATTATTATTTCTCCGTCAGATTAAATGGTAATTGGATGGCATTTTCAGGAGTTTCACAAAAGTCTACTCTAGTGAGCCTATAAGTAAATTTGTAATTCTCTCTACATTATTTAGGCTGATGGACCTGTTTTAAAGTGATGTATGTATGGTTCACGGTTTTATTTATTTAGCTCGTTTTTATTTTCCCAAAATGTTTACAATATGTGCTTCACAGAGAATTTGCGATGACGTGCACCATAACAGTAACTTTCTCACGGAATATTTTAATTTGATTTATCATCCACAAGCGATTACGTAAGAAATAAAAACCCAGCAAAAGGGCTCTAGCGCCTGTGACACTCATTTGGCAGAGCCATGTTTAAATCCTGTGCATCAGACAATCCCACTAAGGCTTTTTCCTGTCTACCTTTCGTGATCAGATAAATACCGGATTGGATATTTCAGTACTACGAGTTAAAGTTCAAGAGCAAAAGAAATGGAGCAAAATGTTTAATTTAGCAAGCTCTTCAATCAAATGGTACAAGTAGGTACGTTTGTAAGAGTCAATACATTTGGCGCGTGCAGTATTATTTTTAACTTCTCTTTCTATTCCTAACGAAAACTCTATTTCTAGTTTCACATGTTTTAAGGCTTCCTGAATCCTGTACCCTAAATTAATCATTTTAAAAGAAGCTTCGTCGCACACTTGTGTGTGTGTGTGTGCGTGCGTGCGTGTGTGTGTGTGTGTGTGTGAGAGAGAGAGAGAGAGAAGAGCATAACTCTATAGCTAAAGTACGATATATACCAAACTTGGTATATAAGTTTAGTTTATTCCAAAAATGCGGCACCAGATTTTCAGCAAAATTTTCCTCATCAAAGCATGCTTTACATGGAAAAATGTTAACTTTTTATTTTATTTTCTCACAAATGACTTTGAACACTTTAATTAGAATGCCATGTATTTAAGCACCTGCATGACAAGCAATATGCATACTGGAATTTTCTGGGATTAGCTTGTGAATTCCTCTTCGTTTGGAAAGACTGTTTAATTCTGTATATCGGATAAATTATAAGATCAACTCACTATACATAAAAAGTAGACCTTTTTAAAACGCAACTTATATGAAATAACTATTGTGGCATTAGTCATTTCCGAAATACAGTTATTATTGGCTTGAACTATCAATGATTTGTCATTTTTACTTTCTCTACTACATCTGTACACCAAGTAGGGGAAGTATTGTATTCCATCCAAACTTTTGACATTGAGATTTCATCGGAAATACATGTTTTAAGACCTCCTGAAACCAAAAAAGCAGTTTTAGAAGAACCTCCGCGCGCGTGTGTTTGTCTGTGAACAGCATAACTCAAAAACGAAAACTTCGTTGGAAACCAAAGTTGGTATTTAAGTTTAATATCTCTCAAGAACGCGACACAAAGATTTTCAAGAGAATTCCTCTACTCTAAACTACCCTGTTCGAAAATTTAGAGTTTCTCAAAAATGGCACAAACGATTTTGATTAAAATGCCATATCTTTAAGAGATTTTTATGGCAAATGAAATTTATATTTTCAATTTTCTGGCTATACTCCATGTAGCCCTGTTCACTCTTGATGACATTTGTATAACTGGTAAACCCTAAGAGATAGACCAAATCTTACTGTACAAAAATATAGATCTTGTTAAAACACAATAATTATGTCAAAATGCATCTTTGTGTGGAGCGAACCATTTTGGAGATATTCCTTGTCATTTGTGTGAGTTTTTAAACTTTTCTAAAATGGAAGGTGGTTACTCACATGTTTGTCTCTTTGCCGTGGAAAGAGAACGAAATTTCAAAGCTTTAAAAGATTTGACTATCGCTCAAAGCTTTAAAAGATTTGACTATTGCTCAAAATCTATTGGATACCGATATTCCCCTTGCACCTACAAGAGAATCAGCAGTAAGATAATTTTTGCAAATGTTTACCTCAACTAACATGAAGAAGAAAGAGGAATAAGAGTAAGAATAGTTAGTAAAAGAACAGAGAAAGTCATGTAAATGCAACACATCAATTTTTTTTTTAATCGCTTCTCACGATGTTATGGAAAACAAAACACACGAATTGCAATCTTATTGCAACATTTGACTATCGATTCGGTCTCCTCTATCGCCCTTGTATCTCAAAGTGTTTCTCGATTAACAAGTTTTGATAAGAACAGTTTTAGAAAATAAAAATAAGCGATATAGGTATAGAAGTTCATGTGAATGTAACACGTTAGTTTTTTAACTGTTTTATGTTAAGGTCGCTACGCTTGTTAGTGCATTATTACAGAGCCCCGGCATTTTATAACCGCCTGGTTTATCCGCCGTGAAAGCCGGATGACAATGATGATGCATTGTGTGAAAGTTTTAATAACTGGGTAGTGTCCACTGTGTCCTGTTAATTTAATTGCCTTCAGAGCAAGTTCAGAACTTCCTCTCTGCAGAGAGTATGCCACCACCAGTGAGCCTTCCTGTTAGAAACTCAAAGCCTTACTTGAATTTAGCTAATTTAAAGGTCACAATGCGCGATTTCAGCAAAGGAAGGAAGTAGATGTAGGACCACTTTGGCGCGTGAAGGGTGAATGGATCCGCATTTGAATTGGCGTTTATGCTCGCTCGGCCTTCCTAACTTGGGTACTACTTCCATCTTTACTAAGAAGAATTAAGCTTTAAGATATTATGAGGGAAAGTAAATGTCATTAGCCTTGTTTAATTTGGAATAGGTTGGGATAATTTTAGTATGAGAAAACATAAAAGGGGTACTTCCCCCTTACGTAAGAGCTGGGATGACCTCAGGGAAGACCTCATATCGTGGAGGGAGTGCACTGTTGACAAATGCCTGTCCACTTTTTTCTAATAACAACTTCAGGGTGGCTGGTTGCTTTAGCCATTTCTGTGGGGATGTAGTGTCGGTAAGGATGTGTTTGATTGTTGCATTCAGAACACATAGGTGGGTCATCCTTACGTAGCAGATATGCGTGTGTCACTGAGGTGTGGTCCATCCGTAATCTTGTTAGAGCAACTTGTTGCCTTCTTACTGAGAATGTAAGAGATGTGACAGCAGGAAAAGACCTGATTTCGTGGAGTTTGGTGGCTGGTTGATTCATCCATCGTTGTTTCCAGCGCTGCCTTAGGCTTTTTTACAACACAAAAGAAATCACTGTGGGGCACGAGGTTTAAGTGGTGGCTCACCCTGTATTTGGCGGCTTCTTTGGCAGCTGTATCTGCCATTTCACTGCCAGTGATACCCACATGAGATGATAACCAACAAAATACCTCTTCTTTACACTAGCGTGGTCATATTTATGCTGAGAACTGCTTGAAGCAATACGAGATGTGAGGCAATATTATTCTTGTTAATACAGATAAACCTGCATTATTCATTTACTCATATCATTGTAGGTATAAGATAAATGCAACAAACTAAAGCAATAGTCAAGATACGATCAAAGTCGGTCACTATGTGATGGCATTGAAATTCTGTTCTCTTTGCATGAACATGTAAAAGGAGAGAAAGAAAAGTAAGGAAAAAAGAATTGCGATTTACAATTGAGAAAAGTATTTGAAAATTCAAATCAATAACAGTACTATATGGAAATGTTAGCGCTACAAGACATTTTTATTTTAAATAAATTGTATGCTTTAACGAGATCTACATGTATTTTTTGGAATTAAGTTTAGTCTATCTTTTATGATTTAACAGACTACTAAGTCGTTCAGAATGAAGAGGATTTTGCAGGTTATGCTCGTAAGTCAATGCATAGATTTAATTTGCCATGCAACTATCTTAAATATATGGTATTTTAATGAACATAGTTATAGCTAATTTTGAGTAAATAAAAAAGAATAAAACTTTCTTCGTGTAAAGAGTAATTTGGGGTGGGAAATTTTCTTATAAATCTTCGTGTTCCATTCCTGGGAGATGGTGAACTTTAGGGGACAGGTACAGGTGAAAGGGTATAAAAGTTAGTGATATTTAATAATTAATTCCTCTGTGTGGATCAATCATACAAAATTGCTACTGGAAGTCTTATACCATAATAGATTTTTTCATATCAGATAAACCAAAATACATGCCTAATTTAATTACTCAAAGTGGGGACATATTTCAAGTTTATCCCTAATAAAGTAGAATTCGCAAATAACGCGGTTCTTGGGGGAC
Source organism: Tenodera sinensis (assembly GCA_030765045.1). Classification (NCBI taxonomy): domain Eukaryota; kingdom Metazoa; phylum Arthropoda; class Insecta; order Mantodea; family Mantidae; genus Tenodera; species Tenodera sinensis. The sequence continues at coordinate 54,021,393 of CM060965.1, read as the reverse complement.
ATACTTTAGCGCCGCGTTATAACGATTCTGCGGCAGAAATCGATCCCACGAAGCTGGTGGTAAACATTCGTGCAATAATAACTTATAGCACATGGTAAAGTATGTAACACAAGATAAATCTCTGAAGCTAATGCAGATATTTGTTATTATTTTTTGCAAAATACACTTAAATACTTGCTGTATCTAATTACATGTATTTTTTTTTTTTTTTTTTTTTTTGAAAATTTTAACCTGTGCCTACTCCTTTAAATATGAAGTTTGGTATTTAGCGACTTCACGTTTTTGAGTTATACCTTTCTAGACACATACATACGCACGTACGCAAGCACGCACACACCTTGTCTCTTTATTTTATGATGGAATACAATAATTTCCCTACCTACTAAATAGAAGGGAAAATAAAAATAAAAGCTCATACGAGTGAAAAGGGTTGTTAGTTGGATGATGAGTTTTGGTCTACAAAGTGGTTAACTTGGCTTCCCTTCGTACTAACCCTCCTTGGCAAGTGCAACAGAGGAACAAAAATGCAAACAAACAAAACATACGCTGAAACGGTTATGCAACCACACTCCAGCAGTATGTGAACATTAACTGTTTGTTGATCGTTAAGCGAAATTACAGTTCCATGCGTATAGTTTTGACTATAATGTTAAAAACTTGCTCAATTAATAAAGTTTGGCCAACTGCAGGAGCGCTACAAACTCGCCATAATTTAAAAGTTTGCCGAGAGTCGGCAAGGGGCCACTGCTCCCGTTTTATTTCGTGACTTTTAATGAATATTAAAGGTCACGTGTGCATCGCATGACAAAACTCCAGTGGCGCAAAACTGTGACAACAATCTCCGAAGAACTAAACGGAAAATGTCCTTGATATTCCGCATTAATTTTGTCCTTGTTCACTCAGGTCAATAAAGGCATGCTGCAAGTTATAGCTGAAATTTTTGCTATATACCTTACAAAATTAGAGAACTTCTTACATCGTGCGAGAGGTGAAGAAACAAAAGGTCCCTAAGATACCTATTTACCATAATATTAGTTTTCTTCATTCCTTGCTTCACATACTGCAAATCGAGAAGTTCATACTCGTATTTTCACTTTAGTAAGGTACGCTTAATACTTTTAATGCTTCCTGTTTATTCCATGCGTGTTAACTATACTGTCTGCATAGTAAACACTGCTACTACTTCCGATGAACTGCTTATTCATTGATTTGCACACAGTAGCAGAGGCACCAACAATAATAATTATTATAACAGCAATAAAAATAATAACACCAACCTTTCGTAAAGGCAAAATTATACGCCCCCAAAATTTAAAAAATTTAAAAGCGTTAAGAAAGAAGAAACAAGTAATGCACAAGTGGTTGTCAAATTATCTATTAATTCTGGAGTGACGAGAGAATTTGTCTAGAGAATTTGACTAATACGAGTTGCATTTATTAAGACTATTTTACGAATTAAAGGATAATATAACCTATGAAATGTTATATAGTGCTGTATTTCTTTTAAAAGAAAGAAGAAGCAGGCATCAGCGTCCATTGGCACGGCCTACAAGTTTATCATATTGATGCTCCAATCTTTTAAAGTGCTGTTACTTTAAAACTTCTTTCAATGCAAAATTTATCAAACTCATTCCAAACATTGTATCCTGTGTTCTGAGGTACCCATCATAAAATTATTTCATCTTTTTCAGCACTAGATACTTCACTGAAGTGAGTGTCAGACATTTTTGACATTTAAACTTTGCGGTTCTGTTGCGTCAAATTACGTATCGTAAGCTATTGTGCATCTGCAGAACAGTGCAGCTACATTCTCTAACCTGATCACAACATAAGAAAAGCAGAGGAGGTGATAATGAAGTTAGATAATAAATGAAGGCTATCATTGTTTGATATTTGAGTTTGTTATGTGCACGATTGGTTGATTTCAACCAAGTCACGTATATTAGCATCTTACAATAGTAAAGACACTTTCAGAGAGATATTAGTAATTTCAACTAAGTCGTTCCTTTTTGGGACTGGGAATGTATGTTCCGCATTTCAGGTATCAAATATGGATAAACCACAAGTCATAGCAAAGATCGCACAACTTGCATTATGAAACCTCAAGCAAGACATGATTAATGGCATTAAAACGTCCAACAGAAGCTTAAAGTGTGCTAATGCATGAAGTTTCGAGGTGATAAGTTCGTCTTTAGACTTCGCTAAGCTGTAAATTTCAATGTTAAATGGTTTAATTTGCTTAGTATTACGACGAGACACCACGCACCTGCTTATCTCCACCAGATTTTTAACGGTTTACCCTTTTTGTGCTTAAATTATTATACGAACGACACAAATGAGCTTAAAAATCAACAATAATGTGATTTTACGTTACGAATCCAATACATTAATAATTACTTTATCATAAGCAGTACTTGCGCTAACTTGCCTGTATCAGACACGAAGTACTCAAATGCATTAAAAATGATGCTCAAAATAATGGGTTTGAAGAGTAGATCTTTTGAGCCAAAGGGACCGTTGCTAAGATTTACTATGAACTACTTCTGTGTGATCTTGCATGTACACTAAATATATAATAATCTACTGCTTTTAAGCTTCCTATAGCCATATACTGATAGATAACGGAATTCGGAATGCATTGTGACTGCAGAAGATTGTTGAGGAGGCAAAATTTTCTGAAAAATAATAACATGCAGATTGCACACGCCGAGTAGTAGATGATTCATCTGCTATATTCTCGCACCTGTAAATAGCCCGAAATTGTTTCGCTGTATTGACTGTAAGAGGAGAATCAAGTGTCAATAGGGTAACATAGAAATCTTAACCTATTACTGCACTCTCCGCAAGATGTCCTAGGTGTGGGTGGACGGAGGGAGTGGGATTTACAGTCGGCGTAGTATTATAACCTTATTCCCAGTTGACCAAATTGAGCATTTGTTTATTTATTAGTACCAATATTACTATTGCGATGGATATGTGCATGTTGCGACAATTGTACTTTTCCGGACAACACAACATCGCAGACAAAAAAATGTGTTAAATTAATTTTTTTTTTTTTTTTTTTTTTTTTTTTGTCTTTGTTTTCCTTTAGTATGGGAAAGTCTTCATTTTGGATTTCTCAAAAATAGCGTTAAGGATTTTGATTACAACACCATATATTCAAGATATTCACATGAGAAATAAAATGCGTGTGTTGTATACGGTATCTTTTTCGCCATTTTCAAGCCGAGAACGACACACATGTTTGACATTAAGCCCGAGTCGGCCCTCTGGCTTGGTCCGAGTATGTGCAGGCCTCTAATGTAAGGTAATAAACTTCTTTAGTGCTAGAAAATAGGCACCGACGTTAATGAAATGCGTGGAGATAAAATCCGTAAAACACGTTGAAATTTGGAGAACCTTGCCAGATAAAGCTAGGGGGTATAGAGAGACGTGTTTCCTAAACTTATAGTGAATATTGAGAATTTATTTCAAACATGATGTAAATTCTAAATAAATTAACATTGCGATTATTATTTGTTCATTTAATTGTAATCTGTTGCAAAACTAAATTCGTTGTTTATAAAATGAGTTGATTCTTTCTGCAAAGCTAAGTACGAACACTATTTCTTTTTAACTCTCAGTAGTAGCGCAATTGAATTCCAACACAACGGATTTATTGCATTTTCCTGAATACAGAGTAGTGAGAAAACCGCTAATTTACGAGGAACCCAGCTGTTTTGCGCTGGATAGCTGCATAACAGTGTAAGAGATTCCCATAAACAGAAATCTGGAGATGCTCGATCTGGGAAAGAAACTATTAAATATTCATTTGAATGTTCCATTCCATCTAATTCAGCGAGTTGCATTGTACCTGTAGTTAAATATGTTATATATCAGCATATATCCAGTTTTACTTTCTCCACCACATACAGTAATTAAAAGAAGTAGTGTAAACAATTAGTTCTCGAGATTTCACCAGAAATACATGTTTTGAAGCCCTTGAAGTCCAAAAACCTTTTTACTTTCCTATACAAGAGTAAATAAAGCAATGCACGAAGTGCAGTATTGTATTCCACTAACGAGATTTCACCGCAAATAGACGTTTGAGACAGACAGAGAGAGAGAGAGAGAGAGAGAGAGAGAGAGAGAGAGAGAGAGCGAGTGAGTGTGCTTGTGTAAACAGCGTAATTCGAAAACAAAAGGTCAGTTAAATATACTTTTTAAGTTCAGCGTCTTCAAGGGATGCTACTGAAAGGTAAATAAAGAAAACCCTCACCCCAAACTACCCTTTAAAAGGAAAATATTTCGAAAATTTTTATTTACGAATAAATGGCTCTAACGATCTTGATTAAAATAGCACGTATTTAATATAGTGTAACAGTATTCCCTTTTCTCAATTATTTTATTTACTTTTTATGTTATTCAACCACACAAATTTACCAATTACACCTCCTTTTCTAACGCTTTTTTGCGCTCAAACAAACTTACTTTCACCTTTTGTATTCAAACTCTAGCAAGTTACTCTTGCCTCCTTGGCAACCTCAACTCAACCAAGGAACATCTAATCTTTGGGATGCTTTCTACATGTAAAATGGAAGCAAAGTCACAATATTTTATGACAAATGAAATGTGTATTTTGAATTTTCTGGTAATAGCCTCCGAAGTCCTCTTCATTCTGGATGACTGGTAAACCGTAAGTTTCTTCGATTGCTAAGTGAGTGCTATTTATTGAAATCGGTTATATATAGACACCACTTAACATGAAATGTTTTTCTGATAGTAAATCCAAATTTAGCAAGTAACATTATTTCATTCCTGAAAGGAGACAAATCAATGAGAAGAATATAAACTGTTTTATTCCATAAGAGCTTCCAAACTAGTACATACTGTATATTTTATCCATGCTCCAATAGCCCCAAAAATAATCAGCAGCTAAAACACGAAACAGTATTAGACGCAGTAATTTTGAAGGCTCGGGGCAGAAGCTAACTTGCCAGCCAAAATCAATTTACATGCTCGGTGAGTAGCGGAAGACCGAGGACTCCACGTAATGCACCGGTCACGCTAAGTGGTCTCAAAGAAACCGTGTGGAAAATTGTCATTTGCTGGGGTTGGAAACAACGAAGCAACGGTAGAACTCTGGCCTACACGTAAAGTCACACCCACGTACATGGAAGGCCTTCACCCGTGTAAAACATGTTTTATATCTGATAGGATTTTATTTTTTCGGTGCTTCTCTCCCTTTGAATGGTTCCTTGCACACGAGCAAATTTTTGTCAAACTCAATGAGTAAAACGACTTTCCAAGAGTTATCAAAACATCATACTTTTCATGTCAAATTTTTTCCAATAATTTACAAGCCTTAAAGCAAATGAGAATATGCTCTAAAGGACAAATATTTGGCAACGATTTCATACCTAAATCACGATACTGTGTATAGTTATTTCACACCTTGCTCTCTGGCTGTCGACGTAAAACTGCTGTATCGAGGATGGGTTTACATAAACAACGCATGGCTCATTTATGTACTATGGTGTTTTTGGAACAATTCGAAAATTAACCTTAAAAGCGGCGTTGACCTTCAAAGACTGGGCGAGCATTTGTCTTCCTGACCGCTGTCCATCTGGCTAAGAGGGTTCTTAAGAACATCCTTTGTGCATCTTAACTTGTACCATGTGTGACTACGTGCATTTGTTCTCCGGCATTCTGGTACCAAATCGCACTCGAAAGGAGCCGTTCCTATTTATTAATTTAGTGTGTAATATTATCCCCCGGGTGCTGCTGTATTTCGTCTAGCAACTTCCTACGTTTACCTGGTATACCGTATTTTACGCGTTGAAACAGAAATAACCTCTACAAGTATAGTTTGATTTCATAGGTTATGTAACTAAAATAGTGTATAATTTAACTGATTGTGACACGATTATATGCTTAGCGCGTGAGCGAAAGCGAACGTGCTAATTTTTACGAGTGTCACAATGAAAGGACTATACACGTGTCACAACAACGCTTTAGGCAATTTCAGCATTAAAATACGTAAAAATAATACATTTTCTAAATGAAAAAAACTATAAAGCATCAGAGATCACAGATGGTTACTAAGCAGATTCTCATTTGTTTGAGTACTTGTAGAGGAAAATGGAAGGTGGAAGTTTTAAATTTGTCCCTCACCTTTCTTCCGCTGCTAATGACATGAACACAATAGACAAGGTCCTCTCAATATACTCAGAGCGAAAGAATCTGCTGTTGCCAAGTCGGTTACAGTTATGCATTCAGTGTTGTTAAAGATTTTGCTTGTTGAGTTACACTTTATAGCGACCGAAATCAATATCCACGCGACCACGCTTAAACAGACAATGGGATGAGGAAGCTCATTAAGGCATGGGCGATACTATAATGACAAAACTATTGAAAATATGGATTGCATTCCGCTTGAAATTTTTAATGAAGCCAAGAATGCTTAGAGTTTATTAATTCCAGAAAAACCAAAAGATATGTTTACGAAAAAGAAAATGAAAAGTTTTGTGGATGGAGAAACGAAAAATGAGGTGATTCTTGTGTTTGAATGTTGCTGCACTTGCGAGAGTGACGCTTTCAGGTTCTCTTCCTTACTTTCTTGTTAATATGATAGATGAGGATGTGAAGTAATTATGCTAACAAAGCCAGTTCAAACCTCGCTCCAGTATCGTTATGGTGGAAGGCTTGGATTCACTCGAACGCCTCGATCCATCCAGCCTTGAGAGTATCATGGGTACTGACACAGATATCTGATTGAAAAGTAGCGGGTCCCGGTCTTCGAAAACTGGCATCTTGGAGCTTCTCTCGACACATTAAACTCTATGGACAGATGTACACTAATAGGATGAATGCCTCACTATTTCTGGTGTGATAAAACAACTCAGAAAAGTTATTTGCTGAGAGCGCTTAGACACGCGACTATTATGATGACTACACGTATCGTGAAAATTTTCGAAAGCTCAGATCTTTCATTTTATTCCAAACAAACTTCAGCTTTTCCCTAGGCACTGCCATTCTTGAATATTAAGTGATTTAGGCTTATTGTTCTTTCACAAATCGAATCATAAGAATGAATAAAAGAAATAAGAAAATGCTCAAATCGCCTCGGAAATCCAAAGTGTTTGTGATATTGATCCTAAGGATTAAAAAATAACTGAGAGTAAAAAATCTCAACAAGAAGCTGGATTTAATGGAATTCGAACCCAGCTGCAAAATAAAATGCCTAAATTGTGTAACTTTTTGGCAACAACAAAATATTTGACTGGTTTATGCATCCAACTTGTAACAGAAGATTGGTGTAACTTCTTTAAATATTGATATCAAAATGTAACAACAAAAGTAATCAGAAAAATGCTCTTAAATTGTTCTTTTCCTTTTAAGAAAAATAACTGCAGTTTTTAAAATTCTTGTATAACGTATCTACCATTTGGAGGAAGTCATAAGCCTATCATATAGCTTACTCTCTAATTGAAGCACTAATTGCCCAGTAATCTGTCTACCGTTATTCAAAACTGGGTTTACGTTGCAAAGATCAAGAAGGCATATTTCTCAGAAGTCGTACCCTAAGTGATATTTAGAGCCGTTTTCGACCTGAAAATTGAGCGATAGGCTTTGTTGAGTAATTCACCACAGCGATAGCCCTTCGGTAGGTTCCTTGCAAGCCCCAATTGTGAAGATCAAGGTCAACTCTCAGACATAAAGCTCGAAAAGAAGCAAAAGGCCAATGCGATTTCAACTTCTGAGGCGTACACCACCTCTGTTTGCAAAAAGAAAAAGTGAAGCGCTTCTTGTTAGTGAAAATTACTCAGTATATCGATTATTTGTCCAAATTATAAGATAAACAAAACAGTGTTATAAATACAACAATGCAGATTCCAAGGACGGTGGAGGTCATTTGACTTGATCGAAAGAATACTTTAATTTTTGCGCATATTCGTTGTTTGGTAGTAATTAGAGGCATGAATATTTTAGTTGGGCATCTTGATGCGATGAGTTTCCGGTACCCCTCGCTCGAGAGATCGCTATCTCGATGTTGGAAACAACACGTGCATGCTACAAGAGGAGAGGCAGGAACTATGGATGAGGAACTTCGTTATACAGTGAGCAAAGGGTTCCTTCACCCCAATCGAGTACTTAACGCGTAGCATACCAGAGTGTGCTCCGGAAGCCCTTCAGTCTGTCCCCGGAGGCTGTGATTCTTCACCTTCATCTGCGGTTCATACGGCAAGTCAGCAAACAACTATATATACACTTCCATACACTGAAATTGCTTCCTAATGTATACAACGCAAGCAAATTACAAAGTTGTTTGTTTCGTCTCTCATTTACTCTAGGCACAATTTTAAAAATATTTATGCGCGTAAAAAAATTGTAATCGAAAATGTTCAGGTACTAAAAATTAGCTGAATGAACACGTATAATCAATTTAATACAACACACACACACACACACACACACACACACACACACACACACACACACACACACACACACACACACAATTAATACAGAGGATTTTAAAGCGAAAAAGCCGGAACGATCAAAAATATTAACAAATGAAAACATCCTGCTAAAGTTATTACACTTCCAATATTTCGGATGTGGTATTAGTTTTAAATTTAACAAACTCACAAAGTCATTATAGGACAATTAATGCCAAGTCTTTGCGTTAAAAAACACAATAATTTGGGGGAGGGGAGGGGGACTAGAAAACCAAACATAAATGAAGTTGATGGAAAAAAAGCGCGTATTCAATCTGCGGAGATGTACTTGAGATGCGTAAGAGAATGTACTATAGCTAATAGAATAAGAAAGTCTAGATTTATGACTTGCATAAGTGCAAAAGTACAGTGAAGTTTCAGAAAATCAATAAAATCTCCCAGCGTTTAAGAGATGTGCCCGAATTAGATTTATATAATACACAAACTTTGGGTCATTATATTTATTATTGAATTCATTTCCAAAGTTCTATTTTGTTATAATGTCTACTTTTAATAAAGTTGTTCAATCTATGCACTTTTGAAACTCTTTTGTCTGTGTAAGAAGATTAGAAAGATTGTAATATCAAATGGATAGAGGAATCAACTCTTTGAAGATGCAAGGAATTATGAAAATATTTAATATAACATTAATGTGTATTTAACCATTTTTATGTTTTATGTAATAGGATTAAAAAGCTGCCACAATCATTCCTGACTCGTTCTCGTTAGGAATATGTTCTTTGCTATATTCATCACACAGAGTGTGAAAAAATATTGATTTCCCTGAAGAACTGAAGCAGGATATTTGGAAAATATATATTATGTATAGTCATGGCTTACAAGTAAACCGTAAGACAGACAAAAACGTACTATGCAAAATATATAGATGTCGTTAAAACACTACTTTTTTTTCTACGGCTTTAAGTATTTCCTGGGTATTTCATGTTATTGGTTTGAATTTTCAGACACATGTAAGTGTCGTTCCTTTATTTCGCACGTGTTTTAGAGCCAGGCCTCTTAAGTCCAGTTTGTATGCACTTCCAAGGAAATGTATAACGAAAACGTTTTTGCAAACCTCCTTATCACCCAACATAAAACACATATACAAAATACGTTTTTGCAAGAATGATTATTTAAATTAAAATTTGAATTATAATTATAATAATTCTGACGACGACCGCGCGCCTCAAAGAGGCTCAAGGAGAAACCACCTCATACCACTGCTTGTAAATACATGCTCGACGACAGAACAAACACAGTTATGAGCGCGGCAGAACAAAGCGTTTCCAGACTGTTCGAGAAACTTTCGACTGTCGGCTTATTTACAAGAAGTTCAAGGAAAGATGTATTTTTCAGAGAATTCGCCGGTAATTCGTCTGTACTATAAAAACACTAACTGCGAGCAGTTAGAGCAGTTTTTCAGAGTTGAGTATTGTGTTGAGTGTTAGCAGTTATTTTTAAAGCGTGTATTGGATGCACTGTCAGTTTTGTGTGTTGAGTGTATCGTTGAAGCCAGCTGTTTGTGAGACAGAGACAGTGGAGTGTATGTCAAGGTCACGATCGGACAGAATAGCTGTGAGTTAGAATTGTAATTTGTGTTAACTACAAAAAAGAGACTGTTTTTGTGGTTCAGTTTTAGAAGAGAAATCACATGATAGAAAAAGTAACTGGACTTTGTCATTTGCTATATTATTATTATTATTATTATTATTATTATTATTATTATTATTATTATTATTATTATTATTATTATTATTATTATTATTATTATTATTATTATTATTATTATTATTATTATTATTATTATTATTATTATCCTCATCATCATCATTTGTTTATATTCTTGCTGGCGTGATAAAGAAAATAATTGTTTCATTTGCAAAGTTCAGCAAACTACATCAATTTGTGAGAGGGATGCAAACAGAACAAATGATTAAAAATAAATTAAAAATCTTAACAACTTTAAGTTTAAAAGTTGCTTTAACAATACCTTTTGCTGCAACAAGCTTAAAGGCCCACTCTAATCATTTTCTGCATAGATGTTAGTAGTTAGAACACACTGCATGTCAAAAGGCCCACATATTTCCTACTAGAACTGAATGGAAACGTTTTTCAAAAACGCTCGGACACGTTAAATAAGATTTTATGACACTTTTTCACAGAAATAAGTAATTCTCAATATAATTACCGTCATTGGAAATACTTTTAAATGATACACTATATTTTTGTATACCATATCAAAAATGTATTATTGTGTATAACTGTACAAATTATCAGTGGTTTTTAGAACAAACGTTGCAATGCTAACCAAATACATAGTACAATTTCATGGCATTATTAATGCAGTTTATTTGTAAAATTAACAGAAAATAACAATACATTTATGTGTGGGAAAGTTGAAAATTGTTCAGTGGCTTTCACATTGCCGTAAATGGACATTATTTTAAAATATTAATTAATTGAATATTTACCTTTGTGACTTATTTATTTTAACGTTAGTGATGCCATTGTTCGGTTGACATACATAAATAAACGTTCTTCTTTAACCATTAATGAGGTTACCATAGTAACGTTTGTTGCACAAAACAAGAGCTAACTGGTACAATCATATCCAATTATAATATCCCTGAGTTTGTATGCAAAATATAGGGTGTCATTTAAATGTGTTTCAGATGATATCATAACTTACACAGCAATTATATAAGGAGTGGCTTGCTTCTATGAAAAATTGTGTTTTAAAACACGGTTTGACGTGTCCGAATGGCCTCCCTTTTTTTAATGCTCCACTTATATGCCACCTTTAACATCGAAGTTCCTATCGGCAACCTTTAACCTCTTGGAATAAGAGCACCGATTCGAACTTTAAGTTTCTAATACTTTGGTTTTTGTTTTAATTTATTACACTATACTCAAATACACATTCCACTCACATTCATACTTCCAGACTCTAGGAAGGATGGGGAATAATTTTAGTGAAAGAAACATTCCCATCCTCCCCGCCGCGACGCAAACCCGGGACCCCGTTTTTTTAACATTAGCTATGGCAGAAAATATACGGGGCCTTTGAAACGCACTTTATAACCTGCGTATATAAAATGAAAGCTCAATAATAATAATAATAATAATAATAATAATAATAATAATAATAATAATAATAATAATAATAATAATAATAATAATAATAATAATAATAATAATAATAATAATAATAATAATAATAATAATAATAATAATAATAATAATAATAATAATAATAATAATAATAATAATAATAATAATAATCTTGCAACTCTGTGAATATTTTTATTTCTTAAGTTTGTTACTAGATATGTTGTTATATCGCAGTTGGAAATGCAGAGAAAATATCAACATGAATGCAGCAAAAACACATTTTGAGGAAAGTTTATGAACTCATTGCAAAAATGACTAAGGGCTATGGCGGACCTTCAGCAGAGATATTTTCTTTGGAAACCCTCATAAATTACGGCTGAGCGACAGCACATCAGTTTTTATAGACCTTGAGGGAAGCGAACACACTCCACGTTAAATGCTAGGCACGTTTAATTAGTTTCCAGTGAGAGGTCAGCAAATGAGCTTTTCCCAAGAGAAACTGCTATTCCCTAGACCTTGCCGAAAGTTGGCGGTTGTTGGCGTGCCAGTAAATTTAGTTTCACCCCAATTACACCAATATAATACTGCCTCCAAACTCCAGTTTACTACTCCATCGTCAGATCCCTGTTTTATTGCAAACTCGTGGACACAACATAAGAGAACATTTGCGATGAAACCATAACATTTCAAAAGTTGGTGCATTTATATCCAGCCGGATGATGCAGCCTGATTCCATTTTATACTCGCGTTTTTCACCCCCATTTCATTTAACAGAAGGTGCTTTTAGAGCATGTGTGTGTGTGTGTATGTTTGTGTGTGTGTTTGTGTGTGTGTGAGTGTGTGTGTGTGTGTGTGTGCGCGCGCAATGCTATCTAGAACAATCAACTAATAAAATTGTTTAGTAACTGTATTATAATTGAATTCTTAATGCATATATTGTTTCACTCTGAAAGTATTGAGATATATAAATATCTATTTATGAGAAAAATAATACATAAAACAATCTGAAATAACTCACTCGCAGCACCATTCCTGAATGAAGAGAGAGAGAGAGAAAAAAAAAAAAAAAAAAAAAGAAAGAAAGAAAGAAAAAACTCGTGCTCAATTGACACAATTCTCACAGATAGACATTAATATACAAATATACAACACGATAATACTAAGCAATAATGGGCTAAATTGATGTTTGTGAGTGAAACACATAATTTTGTTTATTTAAAACTAGTGCAGTACTGCAAAGCTTAATACATGGTATAGCGATTTAATGTTATTTCTCCGATTTTAATATACAGACAGCATTTAACATTTACGTTTACTGTCCAACACCGTCATTCCAAACCATATTATATCTAAAGGCTGTTTTTGTAGAAAAGTTGTGTAAACAACGAAAGCGTTTAAAACTTCTATTCCAATAAATTTAGCTGTGGATATAAAACGATCTGATGCAAACAAATTAAAAATTAAACATACAACATATGAAGAATTAATTGAATGCATGGTCCACTGTGACGAATTTCAGCTGCTAGCCATGAATAGAGTTAGTGCCTCTAGCGAGTAAATTAATTTTAAAAAAAGCACTTTAAGAAGGTTAAAAATAGTACAGTACGTATTTATAAATTATTAAACTCTTGAAGCTAAAAGTATTGAGAATTGCAGGAAAATGTAAATTATATTATTGCTTGCTTAGGTTCAGAACGAGAAACAGCCAGAAAGCAAGTTCAGTTTGAAAAACATCGGAAAAATTTGCTGACGCTGTGTTTACACGAATTAACACCAATCTGGTTGCTGACGACTGAGTGGCCAAACGCACCTTTGCTATTTACAATTATTTAGGTTCGAATGTTCATTATGCGTCATTTGTTGCAAGTAAAATAAATGTTTAATACGCGTCAATACTATGAGATAATGTAACGCGAAACATATATTTGAATGATGAGATAACTGCTCAAACAGAAAATAAAGAAAAAAGAATTTAGAATTGATCTTCTTTTACCATCTCATGATTTTTTCATTCGGTTTTCCATTTTAGAATATGTATACTGAGTATTTATTCTGAAGCAAAGAAGCACATATCTTAAATTCAAATAAGCCTTTTCAAATAAAATATCAGGTGGTTAATAAACATGTGTTTATATAAAAACAAATGATGAGAGAGATTTGAGCATCGGTAGTCATTATGTACGTTTTTTATACATGCTTGACTGTTAGAACAGACGAGAAAATTAGGTTGGCCTCGCAGAAATGCCAGTGTAAATTATTGTTTGTGGAGTCCAGCGGAATTTAGATATGGAAAAAAATTTTAAATTATTGCTGCCAAGGTATTTCGATCTTTTGTCTGTTTCAATACCTGCTTTCGTACACAGGCATTTAGGTATTACTATTAATAATAATTTAAGAAATTGTGTATACACGTTTATAATAATAGGATTAAACAAATTACTTGAAAATGTATTCTTATTTATTAGATCCAATGTCCCGTTCCATTCGGTCTTAACATCTGAATAGCGGCATTTCTTTTCCTTTGTAGGAAAATAGAATCTTTAATAAACTAGATTATTATTAATCACCAATATCATCGTCATAGTGGCGTAGTCCCTCAGACTCGGGTATGTAACACACGAATATGTAACATTCGTTATAGTATGACCCAACGTAAACAGAATTGCCCTTCGGAGTTTTCATCTTTTACCATCGTCTCAAAGAAATGTTGGATGAAACTGACAGCATCATTCAAAAGAGAACCTGCTTTTCTGTCGCAACTTACGCCTGGAAAGCAGATAAACCTCGGTAACCAATTGTACAGAGTTGTTCTTCACCATTAAAGACAGGGGTTTCATCTCATATTAATGAACAAAGAAGACATCAAAAATGTCTCTTAATTCCTTATGCCATAATGGTACAGCACTTGAAATTAATTCATTCTGAGTATGAGGTGAATTTGCACGAAACACTGTTAAGGCTCTTTCAGAGAAGTGTCATATTCTTAATTCAGTTAAATATTAAATATAAATGCCTCTGTTTGAAGAGACTTCATCCATATTGTGGCCACGAGAAACAAGTCCTGTTTTCCTGGAAGACATACGCCCCGTACAAAACGAGAAAGTAAAGTTCTGTTCTTTTTCACTTCATTATTATGCTGTTCAAGCGAGAGGTCATACTGATTATTCAATAAAAATCCTATTCTTAGATTTATCCCGAACAGTTTTTGAGAGATTGCGCTTGGATCCTTATGTTTAGTGGTAGAAGAAACTCACTAGGGCATTCGTTGGAGTGTTATTGTTGGTTCTGTAACACTGGGTATACCTGCTTTGAAACGTCCTAAGCAAGTGCAACTAATCATCAAATCTGTCAGTAGAAGACTTACATCTGAGATGATTCATGCTCAGTGACAGATTTTGGCACCCCTGGTACCATCTAACTTCTTATAATCTCTATTAATCTTTGAAACTCCAAGGTGAAACTCAAAAAGATATGCTCAGCTTTAAATGTGACTCACTTTAGATTTAAATTTGTAATGGCCTCCTGTTAAAGAGATAACGAAACGTTCAGTGAACCTTCAAAAGACGCAGTCAAAAGCATCTGAAGAAAACGAGCGTGTCACAACATTGAGATATAAAAACATCCTGTCCTTTATGTGGTTACATCCTGGCCGAGACTGAAGCAAGCATTCTTTCTGTTGGAAGAGGAAGGTGCTTTTATTCAAACAGGTGGGATATCCAGTTTACAGCCAGAGGGAGCAGTAGCACCTGTTGTAAACCCCGGAGAAATGTGCTCCCCAAGACCGGAAGTTACTAATATATAAGGGCCGGCTGAGGCAATCTTATGCCCGCATATGAAACATCTGTTCCGGCTGCCGTAAACCGGCTCAAGGAATTTTTCATCCAGCATGTTTAAGTGCACCACCAAGCAGAGGAATGGAGACGTGTTCCTGCTCTTTCATCCCTTGTTTACATGTCCAAAACAATTTCCATTTCAGTAGTACGGGAGTCGTAAACCTTTCATCACAACAACGGCTGTGTCATAGAGGAAACATCTAAAGCCATGACCGGAAATCAAACCGCAGATCTCCGGTTAGCCATCCAGTGTTCTCATCACTGAACTGCCGTGTCAGTCAGAAAATTCTTCTCTCTCTCTCTCTCTCTGTTTATCTTAAATCCTTGAAACCTAACGCAATGTGAGTTTTGGTGTGTCCACATTGAGATAATCTATGTTTTTTCTTCATTTTTTACTTACCTATGGTAAGTAGAAGAAGCATTGCATTGCAACCAAAAAGTTCATACTGCGATGAAGTTTTAAAGGTCCCTGAACCTAAAAAAATGTATTTTTAGAAAAAAAGTATGTGAATGTGTGCGAGTGCGAGTGTGTGCGAGGTGTGTGTGTGTGTGTGTGTGTGTGTGTGTGTGTGTGTGTGTGTGTGTGTGTGTGTGTGTGTGTGTGTGTGTGTGTCACCGCTAAACTGTGTGAACAACATAACCAAAAGCGAAGTCGTTTAAATACCAAATTCAGCATATAAAGTTCAGTGTCTTCCGAGGGTGCGACACGCAGGTTTTCAAAAGATTCCCTCATACTAAACTATACTTTACAAGGGGAAAAAGTATTTTCTTGCTATTGTTTCAAAACTGTTAAGTCATTTTGGAATGAGTGGCTGAATAGGTGAAGTTTAAGGACCCGTCCACAGCTAGGTCACTTGCGCCCTAAGTCAGATTTAAAAGGCTAAAACACCCACAAACTAATGTAGTAAAAAAGGTGAAAGCTAAAACACAAGACTAAAATAGAAGAATAGCTAAAAACAGTAAAAAATGAACGTTAAAAGTTAAAACGTTAAAATCTGAATGCTAAAAGAGTAAGCATTAAAACGCCAAAAACAATACACACCAGAGCTCGTATTCTAAAACCGTAAAACCAAATACCCAGTAACAAAACACGTTACACTTGTTTAGACAGATGAGGTGCCATCTATTAAGCTTAACGCAGGAGTGTTACATGCATCCACATCGCGTAGCACTTATAGTTTACCAACTTCAAATAGATTTGCAGCACTGGGCGACCTGGAGAGTCAGGAGACAAATGAAACGCTTGATGCATATACACCTAAAGCTCAACCTATTTTTGTAACAGGTGTAAGGAATATCCAAGAATTTAAAAAAGTGATGGACTGTGTAATTTCTAAAGAGAAATACACATTAACTACAATGAGATCTGGACATCTTGTGAAATTGATGCCAGTGGACATAGATAGCTACAAATTCATTAGAGAATATTTCTTAAAAGAAAACATCAGTCACTACACTTATCAGCTGAAACACGAACGAGCGTATAGGGTAGTACTTAGAGGAATGCACTACACGGAGGACGTAAGCATGATTAAAGAAGAACTAGGCACACTAGGGCAACGCAGACAAGAATTAGAATTATTCTTAAAAACAGAAGATATAGATATCATGCTTATTTCTGAAACAAGGTTTACGAACAAAAATTATTTAAGAATAGCAGGTTATGCAATATACACCACAAACCATCCCTCAGGTAGAGCTCATGGCGGAACTGCCATTATAATAAGAAATTCAATTGTTCATCACGAAATGCCTAAAAACGATAAAGACTTCCTACAGGCTACAAGCATAAATGTAACCACACCAAAAGGTCCCTTAACTATATCGTCCATCTATTGTCCTCCTCGACATTCCATAAACAAAGTGGCATTTGAAGTGTTTTTTGAGACTCTAGGCAATAAATTCATAGCAGGCGGTGACTGGAATGCAAAGAATACATATTGGGGATCTCGTTTAACCTCCACCAGAGGCCGACAGCTCTATTTTGCAATAGCAAACAATAATTTACAGACCTTATCAACTGGAGAACCAACATACTGGCCGTCGGATAGAAACAAAATATCGGATCTTTTAGACTTCTTTATAACAAAGGGAATTTCACCAGATTATGTGACAATAGAGTCATGCTTCGACCTGTCTTCCGACCATTCTCTTATAGTAATGATGTTGAGCACCACTGTAGCTTTGAAACAACGACCATTCACTCTGAGTAACCGATACACTGACTGGGATCACTTCAAACAAATCATAGAGGATAACATAAACCTAAACGTTAGCCTTAAAACATCTGAAGAAATAGAAGAACACGTAGCCAACTTTACCACGCTAATTCATTCTGCTGTGTTGAAGGCTACTCCAGAATTGAACCATAATAATTCCTTAACTGTTAATAAATATCCACAGATTATTCGTGAAAAAATAAAGGAACGTCGACAACTAAGAAGAAACTGGCAAAATAGAAGGTATCCTAGCGATAAAAATTTATTTAACAGATCTTCACAAGAGCTAAAACGACTGATACAGGATTTTAAAAATCAGAATATCCAGGAATACTTGAGAAATTTAATTCCTACAGAAGCTACAGATTATTCGCTCTGGAAGGCCACAAAAAAGTTGAAACAACCAACGGAGCCGATACCCCCACTTCAAAAAAATGATGGCACTTGGGCAAGAAGTAGTCAAGAAAAGGTGGACCTATTTGCCGAACATCTTTCTTCAGTATTTCAACCCTTTCCTTCGTGCATCCAGAAAAAAGACGAAGATGAGATTAAGGAATATCTCTATACTCCATTTCAAATGGCACTTCCAATTCCGCCTATATTAAATAGAGAGACAAGAACAGTCATAAGCCAGTTAAATGTAAAAAAGACACCAGGATATGATCTCATCACTGGACGAATGCTTCAGGAGCTACCATTTAAAGCAGTCATATTCATAAATTGTATGTTTAATGCTATATTAAGGACTGGTTACTTCCCTGGAGCTTGGAAAATAGCACAGATTATAGTCATTCTAAAGCCAGGAAAACCTCCACATGAAGTTAAATCTTACCGACCAATTAGTTTGCTCCCAGTGTTTTCTAAATTATTTGAGAAGTTACTTCTCGTTAAACTGAAACCTCACTTGTCTTCACTGATTCCCAGCTTCCAGTTTGGGTTCAAACCCCAACACTCCACAATTGAACAAATACATCGAATAACTGAAGTGATTAACCACGCATTTGAACGACGACAGTACTGCTCAGGAGTATTTCTTGATGTTAGTCAGGCATTTGATAAAGTTTGGCATACTGGACTAAAGTTTAAGCTGAAGAAATCTTTGCCACATCCTTTTTATGTGTTATTAAAATCTTACATAGAAAACAGATATTTTCAAGTAAAATTCCAAGATAGCCTTACAGAGCTTCATCCTATTAAGTCAGGCATACCACAAGGTAGTGTACTAGGACCAATTCTATACATATTGTATACTGCTGACCTACCAACAAAAGAAAACACAACTATAGCAACTTTTGCAGATGATACAGCCATTCTGTCAGCTCATGAAGATCCTACTACTGCTTCCCAAATTGTACAAGACCATCTCTCTGACTTAGAAATGTGGCTTAAGAAGTGGAGAGTTAAAGTTAATGAATCTAAAAGTCACCACGTAACATTTACACTGCGTAAACGCTCATGTCCACCTGTTACTCTTAACAATCAGATTATTCCAGAAGCACAAGACGTGAAATATCTAGGGATGTACATTGACAGACGACTCACCTGGAAAAAAACACATATGCACCAAACGCAAACAGTTAAATTTAAAATATTCCAAAATGCACTGGCTTCTTGGACCTAAATCACAACTCTCAGTGACAAGCAAACTAATCATCTACAAAACTATACTGAAACCAATTTGGACATATGGAATTCAACTATGGGGTACAGCAAGCAACTCAAACATCGAAATACTAGAACGTTTTCAAACCAAAACTCTGCGAACAATTGGTAAGATCCCCTGGTACATCAGTAATAAGTACATCTACAATGATTTTAAACTCCCAACAATCAAACAGGAAATCGCAGCATACAGCCTGTCCTACCAAAAGCATCTCTACAGTCATCCCAATACACTGGCAATAAATCTACTTGACAACAGCAGCAGCACAACAAGCCGACTACAGAGAAACCAAGTCTTGAAATTGCAGTACAGATTTGCACCCAAATTATAAGCAAATTTATGGCCAATGGGCCATAGTTTGAAAAATTTTGTCACTTATTGTTCAACTATTGAACAGATTGTAATTTTGCAAGTGTAAAAAAAAAAAAAAAAAAAAAAAAAAAAAAAAAAAAAAAAAAAAAAAAAAAAAAAAAAAAACTTGTTTAGACAAATCAATTTCGGCGACGAACCGCAATTGATGGAGACCGGGTCGTCGCCAAGAATTCACTGCAGGGTAGAACCCAGGCCAAGGGATTGGCGCTCTCTCGTGGACAATCAACCAAAACGTGCGGCATGAAAGTCATTTTGGAGAAAATAAAAAAGAACCATAAAATTGCCATATAACGTATAGTTTGAGAGGGGTGAACTTCTTGAAAATTTTTGTGTGGCATCCTTGGAAGATACTGATATGTAACCAACTTTTCCATGTTGAATTATACTACTCACATACAGGCACGCACTTATACACCTCGAATTTCCCGAATCATTTTGTAAATGTGCTTTCCTTTTGATTTCAGAAGCCTTAAACCCCGAATTTCCGGTTAAATCTGGATATTGAATTTTTGGTAAGATACAATGCTTCCTCTACTTACTTCAGAAATAAGGAAACTAAAAATAACATTGGAATTATTCCGGAATATAATATTTAAGTATTGAATTCAAGAATAACGAGTGATTAATGCCCGAAAAAATATATATTTAAAATGCTAATGTTGTGCCAACAATAATAAGATACATATAAAATAGGACATTTGAAGTTAAAAGACTGCACAAAAGCTAGAAATTTATGTCGTGTCAACTTTCCCCACTTAATTTCCATTTAAAAGAGCAGGAACTTGTCTGTTTGCTGCATTTTTCTAATGCTTCTCTTGCATTCTCTTTTGAGTGCTTCATCCTCTGCCGACATTTTTTAAGAATAAATGTTTTGCGTTGCAGAATGAGTTATCTTGCCCTAGCTTCTCCTCGAAATTGCATGTTTAAGTGCCTCTTCAAACATTAAGTATTCTCACCGGATATACGGGAGTAATTTTATTTGCTGTGTAGAGATGTGTGTTGAATTTGGAGCTCTCTAGTAAAGCTAAGCAAATAAACAAGTGCAATTGCACTACAAGAGACTTTGTAAACGGGAAGCTTAAGGTAAATGCCACGCTACAACAAAGGAACTAAGATAATGTAATTTGATCTAGTATCTGCTCCATTGCATGTGTTCAAGGACTTCAGTATTCGCGGTTAAAATTGATCTGCCTCACCCAAAATATTCGACTCTCGTGGTCAGCAGTGCCCAGAGACTTCTGTAGAAACTCTCAAGTGTTGCTGCCATATTCTAGATTGAACAATATATAATTAATTTCACAGTCGTCCTTTACCTTCTCTACGTCCTACCTATACTAGGGGGTAGGGAAAATTAGTATCAAATATTTGATAAAAATAATGGTTTTCAAGTCCCCTGAATTAACAAAAATATGTGCAATAATACAAATCCCACATGCGGTTGCCCGGGATCGAACCCGGACCGCTGTGGTGAGAAGTGAATGATCTAACCACTCGGCTACGGAGCGGCAAGGCATTACCTACAAACAGAGTTCCTATTAAATTGTATCTATCAAGTTTCTTAAAAAATGGTTGCCTCTAATCAATTTATCATATTGGATGAGAATTAACCACCAATAAATAATCACAACGGTTCAAACAATATACCCTCTGCATTGACATGAATACGCTGTATTCTTTTCAATCTTCTTCGTTCTTCTTTTCTGGTATTAGGATGTTTTCCTAGCTTTCCTACATACTTATGTTTCAGATTTTTTTTTTTTTTTTTTTTTTTTGTCGATCTGGGTGGCTCAGTTTGTTAGACGTTGGCCTACTGATCCCATGTTACGGGTTCAAATCCGGCCCAGGCCGATGGTTTTTAAGTGTGCTTAAAAACGACAGCTCCAGGTCAGTAGATTTACTGGCATGTACAACTCCTGCGGGACAAAATTCCGGCACACCGGTGACGCTGATGTGATCCTGGCAATTGACAGCGTCTTTAAACAACAAAATAATTTAACATTTAATTTCAGGCCAATTTTGTGTTCTGCCCAGCTTTCCTGTAATGTAAAATTAGCTGCTAATGATATGAATACAACAGAGAGGGTCCTCTCAATATACTCTTAGCAAAATAATCTGCTGTTGTCCAGTCTGTAGACAGTTGGATGAGGAAGGCCGTTAAAACATGGACGGTACTATACATCTCTGTTTGTGTGCGAATTTATTACTGCCTTCCATAGAATCTTATTCGCAGGTCTTAACCATGTAGCCAGCAAACATATTTTAAGGCACCACATACATTTTGATTCTGCAACCTCAACTTCAAATTTGACCATATTTACAACTAATATAACACCCCAAATAAGTGATATCTTCTACTGTTCTATTATCTTATCCTTTACTATAATGTTTGCTCTTAAAGAATTACTTATTTAAAGAGGTTGTGTAGAGGTTTTTATTCCTGTACAAATGTTGAACTTCTATTGTTTATATGCCTTTTTAATGTTTCATTTGTGTGTGCATTTTGACTCCTAGGGTCATATCAAGGGCTTTGACTTGGGAAAGAG
Source organism: Tenodera sinensis (assembly GCA_030765045.1). Lineage (NCBI taxonomy): Eukaryota > Metazoa > Arthropoda > Insecta > Mantodea > Mantidae > Tenodera > Tenodera sinensis. Next base: position 53,999,172 of record CM060965.1, on the reverse strand, counting down.
CTCTTGATGTTTTACTGTAGTTTACCCTAACATTGCTTGTTTATACTTCTGGCATGAAACACGATCACATTCATATTTTCAGACCTGTGAAGATGGAAAATGACTCTAGTTAAAGAAAATATGCCCTTTTAAACAGAAATCGAGCCCATAACGCACACTATTCATCCTAAAGTAATCTGTTTACGATATGATTTTAGTTTATGCGCTACACTTTGCAATTGGTCTTCTGTGCTCCTTATAGTTAAAAGAGGTAATATATAAAGATCATTTCTGCTTTTGTAAACTCTAGAAGTGGCCAACTTTACTACTGAGAGATAAAAGCCAGTCAACAGAGCTACTTTTACTGCAACATACTTAAACGTGCTTTCCTATTAAAATGATAGTCGAAAACGAATTCAGCAAAAGCACTTTCTAACAAGTTTATGCAAAGGCTCGCTGCCAATCAATGTGCTCACTGTATCAGACGAGTTGAATTCAAGTGCCACTCAGTGACTTTTATCTTCCCTTTCGTTTACCTGTGATAGGGGTGGTGACTTGTAACATTCTGACATCAGAAATTTTTCATTTTGATTTGTACGTTCAGCCTTTTCTAGCGTTTGTAAATTTATTTTAGCATTTTATAACACTTTGAAGGGAAAAATTGTGATAACCAAGCAATATCTAATGAAATACATTAATGTATACCTAAATTCATATTGTAAAGGATTAATAGTGGGATAACGTGTATAAATTAAGTTTGAACTTTGAGCTAAAGTACGTTAAAGTAACACAGAGGGAAAAAAAAGGATGTAAAACCACAATGATACAAAGGTAATACACGAAATGAATTACGTCATTTGCTGAGTGAAATCATAGAACATGCCTTAGTATTATTTTGTTTTGCAGTTCGTATTCTCCTCTTACGTATACACACAACACATGAATAATAATAATAATAATAATAATAATAATAATAATAATAATAATAATAATAATAATAATAATAATAATAATAATAATAATAATAATAATAATAATAATAATAATAATAATAATAATAATAATAATAATAATAATAATAATAATAATAATAATAATAATAATAATAATAACAATAATTACATTATCATTGTCATCATATTTTAAACGAACTTAATGTACATATTTTAAATGTAATTATGGAATAGGAGTTCTTTATCTGTTTACCCTCATCTACATATGGCACCGCAGGCGATGACACTGATGATACATGGAATGATGGAGCACAGGTGAAATGAGATGTCGGGGGAAACCGGAGAACCTGGAGAAAACCTGCCCATGCGTCGCTTCGTCTATCACAAACCCCACATGCAGTGGGCTGGGATCGAACCCGGGCCGCTTTGGCAAGAGGCGAATGGTCTAAACATCCGGCCACGGCGCGGCGCTGCCTGTGGTCAGATGGCTGTCCAGCAGTAAACAAACTTGGGATCAGAGACAGTAACCAGGTTGGGTGATTCGGCCGATGCTGGTAAGAGAGTGAGGAAGATAATATGAAAGGAAAATTGATTGGGGAACAGTTGGAATGAATGACGGGGGAAACCGGAGAAACCGCAGAAAACCCACTAGACGCCGTTTTGCCCCACATAGGCTTCCTGAGATCGAACTCGGGTCACCTTGGTAAGAGGCAAACGGTTTAACCACTTGGTCATGGCACCGCTTCCATAATGGAATAAGCAAAACATTAATCGTACCAATTTAAATGAATAAAGAAAAATGTTCCCTTTTCTACTTTCTCTACTACGTATACTATTGTACTCCGCCCAAAACTTCGATGTCGAGATTTCACTGGAAATATATGTTTTGATGACCTTTGTATTAAAACAAAAAAGGATTTTAAAAAAAAGGGTCGTGCGTGCGTGCGCGCGCGCGTGTGTGTGTGTGAACAGCATAACTCAAAATGAAAAGTCGGTTAAAAACCAAATTTGGCGTTTAAGTTTAACATCTTTCAAGGATGCGACACGAAGACTTCGAAAAATTCCTCTGCTCAAAACTACCCTTTACATGGAAAATTTTTCGAAAATTTTGATTTTCTCGAAAATGGTTCTAACGATTGTTATTAAAATACATGTTAAGACATTTTATGGCAAATTAAACGTATATTTTGATTTTCTGGCTAATGTCTATGTAGTCCTGCTTACTCTGGATATTTCCATAACTTGTAAACGTAGGAGATAGACCAAATCGTACTATACCAAAAATGTAGATATTGTCAAAACACACTTTATTTATATATATATATATTTTTTTTTTTTTTTGTAGAGCGACCCATTTCAGAGATATTCCTTGTTATTTGTGAGAGTTTTGGAATACTTATACTTTCGTCAAATGGAAGATAGTTATACATTTTTTTATATCATAGTTTTACAAACAGGACAGTATCTCAAAGCTTTAAAAGATTCGACTATCGCTCAAAGCCTACTGTATTCCCATATTCCCCTTGCGCCTACATGGAAATAAGCCATAAGATTACTTCTGTAAATGTTTATCTCAACTAACACGAAGATAGAAGAATAAGAGTTTGTAAAAATGGTTAATGGTTGTTAAAATGTGGTTTACTCCTACAAGGCCTACAAGCCTACAAGCCTACAAGCCTTTACTGACATTTAACGCTCTACCGCATTTGCGAAAAATCACCATCCCTAATTATCGTACAGGAAGTATGACATCTGATCAGTTAGTATTGATATTTCACCGGAAATATAGGTTTTGAGGTTCGCTGAAGCCAAAAAAGAGAGCGCGCGCTTTTTTTATAACTAGGTAACCATAAAAGAGGGGAAAAAGCCAACTTTGCGGAAATTGTGGAGCATATTAAAATATATAATTTGTGGTCAAATAATTTCTCTTTATTCTTTCCCTTCTCAAGATCTCATTATTTGACTTTTGAATTCATTCCTCCGTGCTTTCTATAAACATTTAAACGTCGTTTCCGCCCTAGTTATGTGTAACTTAGTTACATTTACATTATTCTTTCTCCTGCTATCGTAAAAGTTCTGCAAACTATATAATTAATGTTCTTCCACACAATAGCCGTGTGTAGGACAGGATGGAAAAGGATGAGTGAGTTAGAGAATTTAATTCGTGTCGGCATGTTATCCATGATAGCTTAGTGGTTAGAGTAGCCGGACGATAACCGGTAGATCCGGGTTCAAATCCCCGTCATGGCATTGAATTTCTGTCTCACTCTACCCTTCACTTTTCTATCCACTTTCAACTTAACCGATTTAAACATTTATAAAAATTGCTTCATTATAGTACATTTCGTTGAAGATATAAAACGGTTACAGAAATGTTGTAGTAGAAGCACTTAAAAAGACAAAGTATTGGAAGTATTCTATGGTTGACACAAAGTTTAATGTTGCTGGCTCAATACAGCATCCAATCAGAGGCTTGCCACGCCTTGAGGTGTGTATAGTTACACAGCCTGAAATCATGCTGCAAAACCGTGACACAAATATAATTTGCGCCCGTAAAAATTGCGCACGACAGGAAACAGAAAGTAGTGGTCTGCTATCAGCTGCAATTAAATTTTGTGTCTGCCATAATAGCAATCGATATACCGAAAACTGCTGAAGCCACGGCAAACTATTTTGAAATAAACCGTTAGCGCTAAAAAGTTCGTTTATTGTTATCTATTTCCTGTGGTTTAAAAAATTGTAAAAAATCATTCCGAATGAAGGTTATTTCATAGGCTATTCACAGAAACTTCAAGCTATGCGTTTATGAGTCATGAACATATCTTAAACATACAGTATTCTGATCAAACTCGTTACAGCCAGTTTTGGAAAATAAAAAGACAACGAAAGCTATTCCATGTAAATATTAAAAAAAAAACACCCTTCCTGAAATTAAATTCCAAGAATAGTATTTATTGGAATTTTTGTTTTTGAATGATGCTCTTCACAGAAAAAAAATATTAAATTCTCATTGAAATTCTTGTTAGAGCTGATACACAGCGACTTTTGATGACTGTTAACCTGAAAAGTTAACCTTTTTACCTACTTTGTTTATTTTATATAGCATCTACAAATTTTGTTACGTAGGCGTATTTTTATATGTACTTCGTGTTAATCCAGTTTGGAGAAACAGACCAATTAAGTATTTCCTTGAAGATAAAACTGGGAGACATCGCTAGAAACAACTGAAAAGCGACATTTCAGCATTGAAAAGTCCAAAGCAAAAGTGGAAATGGCTGACACCACAAGAGATGCTACATATTTGAAATAAAGTGTGTAGTTTAAAGAATATACTTTAAAACATAACTGCTTGCCTCAATTATACATTTCTTCCAAATGCAGGGGACTTCAAAGGTCGTTTGCAAAAATTTCAAGTTATACATTGTCACTACGTTTCCATGGGAAATTCAAATCAGTTCGAGTTCCCATTCCGGATTGAACAATACATGGAAACACGGATTCAGATCGGACTGAATCCGCCAAGGATTGGATCAAAATTTTGTTGCATGGAAACACCTACCGGATTCAAATCGATTTGAATTTTGTTTTCTTAGCGAAAGTGGTGTAATACAACAAAAAGCCACTTTTATTTGTATAATCTCACAATATATTCTAAAAAACATTCAAAACCTAGTTAAAATACGCAGATAACATGCTCTTTACAGGTTTGCCAACAGAAACCAAGTTACAAATATAAAGGCTTGAATTATTTATGCTTGAGCCTTGCTTATCCAAATCGATCTCATTCCGGATCGAATTCAGCTTGGAAACCAGATCGTACTGATAATGGGATTGGACTCGAATCAATTTTCATTCCTCATGGAAACGTAGTATAGTTTACTATATAAATACCTTAAACACAGTATTTTAATCAAAACCGTCAAGTCACTTTTGAGAAAATGTAAACTTGTCAAAATTTTCCATGTGAACGGAGATATGGGTTTTGAAGTTTTTGAACCTAAACACAATTTTTTTTAATAAATCATATACTTATTTAGACAGAAACACATCACATACGCGCTCGTGAACCTGTTTCTAACAATGTATTTTTTTTTTTTTTTGTTCAGGGACCTCAAAACATGTATTCCCGCTGAAATATCGACATCAAATTTCTGGGTAGTGAAGCTAAAAAGGCCCACTCTGGGCCTGCTTTATTTGTTCCTTCATTTTAGTAATAAAAGCACGAACTTTAAACACTGAGAGATTTATTTTTCTTTCCAAAGCTCTGGCAAGAAACGCCTAACGCTGAACTTCCACAAAGATAGTGAAAGTAATCACCAGAATGAGCAAGAAATTCATTGGTGCTAAGCTTTATTGACTTTTTGGAGGGCGAGGAAAAGATCCAGGGAAGAAAGGCAAGGGGAAAGAAAAAAACTTTCCGCTCGGGCATCTTGACTTGGACAGCAACTCCCCACTCTTTCAACTTTTTTGCAGGTACCGCGAATAAAACGTTCCCAGGACGTAGCGTCAGGAATTCCGGCCTGTCTCTAAACTAAAGCGCGTCTCACTCTTAAAAGACAGTACACGTTAAATGGAGCGCAGTGTTGCAACATGTACTATATGTACGTATACCTCGAAGGTCGTCCGCTCGTCCGCTCAGCTGCGACATGTGATCGAAACAACTGAACAACTGAACTATTGTTTATTCTCTCCCTCTGACGTTTTTCACCCTGCTTCAAACGTGACATATCCTTTGTTGCCGGGACCATAAATAATATTAGGCGAAGGCGAAGTAGCATCAGCTAACGAGTATTAGCGCATTAAACAAAGCAAATATGATCATACTTTCAATAAGTAAATCTGTTAAATCTGTATACCTAAAACCACACGATATAATATTGTAACAAATAGACAGTAATTTTGAACTGCTGGTGTTCCATCGTACCAAGAGGCTCGACACTCCACATCGCGAAGGCACGTTCAAAGACAAAGACATTCTTCTGAGTCAATGACACTACCAAGTCATCTTATGAATTATACATATCCAAATAGTGAAATATGTATACTGCTATTTAAGGCTATCTACGTTATATCTACCTTAATATCTACGTTAAGTTTCAGCCGCATTTCATATATCTCCTTGGTATTTTTTGTACTTAGTACTTCTAAATGCGATTTTACAGATATAAAAATGTATTATCAAACACATATGGAGAAATAAAATGACAAAAAGCTTTAATAAATTATGCTGATTACCTTTAAACTTCCTCGTCCTCCAATAGTGACGCGATTCCTTCCATTTCATTTCCCATTGATCTTGATGGACCGGGTTGTGAATTAAAATCAGATGATGGTGACTCTGAAGGGGCAGTTCTTGTTGACGAAGACGAAGACGACGAAGATGACGATGATACATTAATCAGAATTATATTCAGCGTGGGTGGAATATTTGCAAACAATAAAGAATGAACAATTCGCCGCACTCCACTTTGCACTATTCCATCAAATTGTGTTAACCTAGCGTTTTTTTGTTTTCCCACCCTTTTTGCTTTCTTTTTCGATGGCGTTCTTAGAGGTCCTTTCATTACTTCCTTTTTAATCCTATACACTGCTGCTTCTGAACACCCGACAGCCTTAGCTGTTTCTTTTACTGCCTTACTAACACTCATTTTACTTGAAAAATAATCTAACACATTCTTAATTATTTGGCGTTCCTTACTTCTTAATTTACCAATATTTCGTCTCTTTCTAGCTTCCCCCTCCATAACTACAAATATTTACAAAAATATTAAACAAATAACGCAATAACAGCTCACAGTTACACACACGGCTTCTTTCGAACTAATGTTAGTGCTGCTCCTTATACTATCTTCTGTGTCAGGCCTGACGCTGAATAGATGAATGCCTTTTGTTTGCCCTACTGCATAAAAGAAAGAGGTTACTGCCTTTTGGTTTATTTTAAAAACTTTCTCCAACCTTCCTCAACATTTGTTCTCGCTGGTTCCCTGATGTAAACTCAATAACAAAAAAGTTTCACACTGCGTAACTTTTGCAGTGCACATATATAAACTTTTCCGAAAACATTTAATTTAAAAAATTATAACACTTAACTGGGTAAACATAGATAATTCAAAGTAGGCAGGTAGTAGCACTATAGTTTACTCTACCTAAGAAAAAAATATAGATGCATTCTAGCAGTTAGTTTGTTAGTTAGTGCGTGATGAGTGTAGAAACAGCAAATATCGGACTTCTATTGAAAAAAACGTTTTCTGAAGAAATTTGGACCTATAGAAATGTATAATGACTCTGAAAAGGATATAACCTGATAGAGAAAAAAATTCTGCATAGGATAATGTGTTCAAACCTGAAATTTATAACAAATGAATATTTATACCATGCTATTAGGAATCTGGCAACAGAGCTAGGGTAGAAAAGGACGCGGCTAATGGCAACTTGTATGCGCTAGATAGAGACAGAGATGTCCCATTTAACTCCATACTGTCTTTTAAGAGTGAGACGCTATATAGACACATATTTAAGAAGTTGCTTACTGCTGTCCACTAAAGAGTAAATCACTTTCTAAGTCTCTGTCTTAAAAATCTAATCTATATTAATATCTATTATAAAAAGAGAAAATTTGTAAGATGAGTGTATGCAAGAAAATTGCAAAATCATTATACCAATTTTGATGATTCTAATCGAACCATAAGGTTGTCTCATAAGTTCGTTCCTCGTTATACTTCAATCACTAAGAACGCCTGGGAGCAAACCTCACCTGCAGCGCAGCTACGACAGAGTAGTTGCCAAAGTTTCTGCTTTAGGGAGAAATTCCCAGCTTGAAATCAACTAAACCCCTTTTGGCATGCTCGATTCTTTACTGCATCTTCTCCGGAGACAGTACAAATTTTCTGCCGGCAATGTGAGGTGGTTTTGCCCTTAAGATGCTAAAACACATTTCGGAAATTTTTCTTTTTGCTTTCCATAGTGACACGCACACACGCAAACATGCACGCACGCGCACACACACTGACGTATCCAGTATCCAGAGTCTGATTACTGACCTATGATAACTTGAGTGTACATTCCCGGCTATCTTCGGTTTTTCGTAGTTTTCCATGATCAGCAGACCAATGTTAAGTTGGTTTCTCATCTATCACCATTTCCTATCCACTAGTCCCACCTGGTCTGGGGGTGAATACTTGCTTCTAGTTCCCGAGGTCGCGAGTTCACGCCCGGCAGAAGGCGATGGAATTTTTCGGACGTAAAATAATTAGCATGGCTAATGATAAAATAAAGAAGTAAATTTTATATGCCCAGGGCAATTCAATCTTTCAATCATTAAGCGTAAGGATCAAATACCACTTCCATCAAAGTTTCGTCCACACACTTTAATACACATACATTTACGTATAGACTACTATAAGAGTTGAGGAGCGCCCATAAATAAAAATTCAATTTTCGATTTCCATTCCATCATGTTCCTTTAATTTCGTTTTCTTCTCTTCTTTCGATTGTAATTCTAGGTTTTGTGGCACCTGGACATGCCGGATAAATGGCGCGGATGCTTTCTCAAAAGAAATAGCAGACGAACATGTGGACAGGATAGTGAAGACCTGGAAGCAGTCCCGTATGAAACTGAGAAAGAGGATATGAAATGCGGGCGAAATTGATGAAGGGAAAGATGATCATGGAGCAGTTGGTGGAATGAGTGGCGGGGGAAACCGGAGAAGCCGGAAGAAACTCGCCCAGACTCTGCTTCGTCCACCACGATTACCATGTACGAGTCCCTGGAATCGAACCTGGGTCGCCTTGGTGATAGGTGATGAGTTTAACCACTCAGCCACGGCACCACCCTTCTGGTGAAATCTCGGTATCTAAAATCCCTTAATAACTTTTCATGCAACCCAACCTTTAAAAATAATTTAATCCCAAATAAAAAAAATAAAAAATTAATTACAGGAAATTTTAAGATTCGTTATCTTATTTATGTTTTTATCGATCTTATCTTTAATGGAACCACACAATTTTTGGTTGCAATACAGTACTCCCTCTATTTAATTTTATATAAATGATTTTAGAGCTGCAATGAAAATAAGCAACAATAGGTGGAACACAATCGTGTGATTGTATGATATATATTTACTTATGTGCCTTATTGCAATATTTACGTTACCTATACGAAACTATATTTCTGTCTTTTATAAAATAACAACGCATGGATTCGTTTGAATCCTAATTACAATAAAATGGCTTTTATTACAAATCAGTAAATACTGATTTTTTGTGGTCAGACAAGGGGCACCAAAATGAGGGACAGCAAATGTAAAAAAACTGCAGGACAAACAAAAACTATGGTACATTATTCAATATAGCTTCAAAAACAACAAAAAAATAAAATTCCATTTTCCCGGGAGCAGGAATGCATACGCACAATGAAACATCTGTGCTCTGAGCCGTGCATAATATTGCTTGTGCACGCCTGGCTGCGTTAAAATCAATATGCACTTTGTGTACAAATCCGGATTCTAGTAATAACTAATAAATTAACACACGCGGAAAGAAACAATACCCCATTTAACAATAATGCTGCACCGGCAGAGAATGGCAAATAATTAAATGTTTTAATTAGGTCACGTGACTGCGTCATGTCTGGTTCACTAAAATGTTAAAGCTAATTCAGGGCATGAGACAGATCTATGCGGCCTATTTCTCTGACAATGTAATGGTTCGTTTGTCCGCTTCTCCGGATGGTCGTTGATCCTGCGAAACAGATTTTAATTAAATGTCAGCAAAGGGTAATTCTGAAGATACAACCCAGAACTTACTGGACCACAGCGGTAAACAAGTGAAACTCGTGTAGCTAGTGAGGTTGGCCGCAGGCGTTTTGCTTTTGTTTTTCTCATCTTGCCTCGCGTGCTAATCAAAACAATCGTAACGCCTTTCGCGGCGTCTGTGTTTGTTTACGAGAGCTTTTTCTATACAGCTAACAATGAAGTGCTGCTGAGATGAAAAAGGTGCTAACCACCGTTTTACTAAAAGGTGTAAAATAACTGCACCGAAAAAGGTGTCGCAATATTCATGCTAAATAGATGCGTGCTTGAGAGAAAATTAAAAGAAAATGACATTTTTATGCCTTCTTTTTTCATTCATATTTGTTATATCAGCGGCTTTTCCTTAAAAACAACTGCTCATTCACAGGCAGCGAAACTTGGACACCGATGTAACCACAGGTTGTCTGGGTCACCAGTGTAAAGGGAGCGAGCGGCAAGCCAAACAAACCGATATAAATGCACTGCAACACTCGACATACTACCCGCACTGTTCACATTTCGAAATGTACCAAAACTAAAGGCTTTTGGATATTTTGGATATTTTACTCTTCCAGATAAACAGAAATTATATGTATAATTAATTGGTAAATAATAAATACACACTTTTTCACTTAAAATTATATAGAAGTGTGTACTTTCAAATCAAACTACTGATAACAGGCACTTGCTGAGAAACGTTAATCAAAAGATGTGAAACATGTTTTAAAGTTGGAAGCCTGTAAGTGTAAGTGATTACATAAGCACCCAGAAAGTTCCTAAACCACCACAGTCCTGCAGATTCCAGTTTTCATTGTCACCGCTGAGTTGAGATGAAACGTAGAATAGCCGAGGAAGGATGAAAGTAATTCAGAACTCACACAGATCCACAAAAACACAGAGTGAAACATCAAAATAATAAACTGGATACAAATGACTTACTCCTGGAATCATAACTTTCATTAAAAACGGCCCAGATTGCATAATTCAGAAAATGATCGTATCAACTTATTGGTTGAAAGTAGATCAATGAATATAGAATATTCTTGTAAAAGTTTCACTCTGATATATTAGTTTCCGAGGTAACGGGTAATGCATTTAGCATATTTAGATACCAGAGACCTCTTCCCTTAACTACTCAATAAAGTTGTAATGAGCTAATGTAAGAACAGTTAGCAGGACAAGTATCAAAAAGGGACCACTGGGTTAAAAAGCCTAAGTAACACACACAATACAAGTGCAGTCAGAATTCATAGTTTCTTAGTAGTTAGGTTAAAGCGTTTGCGTCATTGAGGCTATGGTTTTTAATGAGGTTTATTGAATAACCTTTTGATGATGAGCCTGTTACTAACCACTTTATTGATTTTAACAAAGTAAACCAAAAGATAGCAACATAGAAAATAAAACTAAGATGTTAAACAAAGCAAAGAACATCAACTTCACTCGAATGTTTCTGGGATTCTCCTCTAGGAACCGCCACAAGGTATTTAATTCAAATATTATTATGTGTCCTTTTGAATAACTCCTATAACACTCGAGCTGATTGTTTTAGAGCACTACAACAAATATTCATTCCATTAAAAAGGAAGTGGAATTATTGCCACCCAACACTTGTAAGGTTTTATTTGGCTTCACCTGGTCTTAAAACGTATACCTTTCTGCTGGAAAGCTCTTGTTTTCCTTAAATAAAATAAACAAAATCAAACGAAACCTAAATAAAACAAGGTGGTCAAGTGGCTGACAACACTGCGGTCAAGTGTAACGGGTTCAATTCCTGGCTGGGATTGGCGGATTTTATAATAATTTTCTACCATGCACAAGCTCGTGAGCGCCAGTCCCTTGGTCTGGTTCTTACACTGTGCTCAGTTTATGCAACGACACAGTTTATACTGCGGTTTGTTGCCAATATTGATTTTTGTAAGCAAGTGTAAGGTTATTTTATCTCAGAGGTTTTAGCATTTTAGAATGTTTTACTTCTTGGTTTTTGAACGTTTTAATTCTTCCGTTTTAACTGTTCTAACTTATAGCAATTTTAAGTTTCACTTTTTAGCTTTTTAAATGGGAAGTTTTAATAGTTGAGTTAGCTGTTTTTATCAATTTTAACTTTAAGTTTTTAGCTTTTAAAGGATATTTTATCATTTCAACTTTCGTGATTTCATCCTTGAACTCAGGGCCCTAATTAACAAGTTGCTGATGGGTCCTTAAACACAACACACTCACCCACTCACTCCTCACTCACAGATCTTAAAGTGTAAATATCTGAATGAATGTGACTGTGCTTCATATAAAAATAAATAAAACAGGATTAAGCTTAGGCATTGAAGACCACTTTTCCTTTATTGATTCGAATCCCGTGAAACAAAACAATTAAATAAGATCGCTGTATTCAAGTAACTGACTGTTAATATTAGATAACGAAGGTTCTTACTGCCGGAGTGCATTGTACGAGAACAAGATGAGACTTCAGCAACGACACTGAAGATGTCCATCGCAGCTACGGACGAAACATATGCAAAGATTTGTTCCATTTAACCACAGCATTTGAGCTCGAATTCATCTTCTTACAGTGACCACTCTCCAAGAAATGTAATTCTACATTGCTCATTGCTCTGCTAAAAGCTGTAACGCTATTACCTACTACTCCAGAATCAACCTAATATATCAGCGCTCAGATAACACAATTGAATTACAAACTAACTTCTGCATCAAACAAATTCAGTTTGGTTACCTACGAGATATGATCCTGAGGCAGAAAATCGAATTATAGAGGAGAGCATCAGTTGTGGGCAACCATGAACAAAGAAACCATTATACTAAAACCTTCACGCATGTTTTCCAATACAAATATTGTCTTAAATCAGACGCAAATATTTATTTGGGTATACTGTAAGCCACAACACTACCTTCTGCCAACCCTAGTTTTTCTATGTTTAAAGCAGAAATAGTATTTTAAGGTAATTTTTAAGAAACCTGTTCGAGGTACTACTGAGTGTATAATATGTGATGTAACTAACCGCAAAGCTTAGCCTGATATACAGCCCCTTCATTTGGACGCGTGGCTGGCCTAGCACCGAGAAGCACGTGTTTGCCGGCGGAGTGGATATTTTCAGCTCGTTAAATTCTGGCGCATAGTTTTCTCGTGCAAGTTACCTTCGCCATAGCAGATGGCCATACATTTTAGGCAAATGTATGTTGTCATTAATGACCATGTTAATAAACTCTGCTTTGTTCGTAAAAACATCCAGCCCAACTGCAGAAATTAAGTTGACTCTCATTACTCGCGGAACAATGTCCTGAGTTATCTTCTAGGGATTGATTTTAAAAGTTTAGTGACATTCCAAGGTTTCCGAAATGTCTGATTCCTCAGCAAACTTTCAGAGACTTTAAGATCGTTTTAATTTTTCTCTGTAAAGCACAGAAACAGCATCAACTGATTAGCCGGCGAGAAAGTAAAGTTGAGAAGGGACAAAACCGGTTAGAAACAGCGCAGTGCGGCACAAGTAATTCCCCGTAATACGGTCACGCATGTGTACCTGTGTAGTAGTGGACTGCTATAGCTTCTCTCGTAATTAAAACCAAAATAAGAAACGTGAGGTTATTCTCTTTTATTATTTCAATTGTTTATTCTATTCATAAAGTACTCCAACTAAGACCTTTTTGGTATTATAATACCTACTATTTATTGGCCATTTATGTGATTTATTTTAAAAAGCTGCACAGAAGAAAAATTTAAAGCAAAAATCTTGGCATTTTTCTGCAACACAGAGAACTGCAAAATGCGGTCAGTGTTAAACTTTTGTAACACACAAAAAAGATTTATTAAGCCTAAACTGAGGCTGTACTGCATTTAAATACATCAATAAATGTGGTCCCAGTTATTCAAGTTTTATTGTTCCAGCACGCCATTTACATAGAAGAGTTCCATGAAACAAAATGGATATACTCGCAAAAACGTGCAATAGAATTTCAATACGCATTCCTAAACCAATTCTGACAAATGCATTGTATCGCTCCAAATAAAACTATTATTTTGTTGTTTTCTATTGCCTGTGCAGTTTCCATTTGATAGAGGTAATCAACTCGTTTCTAGGTTTTCTATTTATATCACTAGTGTCGCTTTGTCCGTCAGTAAAAAAAGTCTGGATACGCTGCAGTAAAGTTGAACTCTATACCTAAGAATAACTTCAACCTACAGCTTTACCTCTGTTACAATGCGGTCTGCAGCCTCACCATAAAACGACCGCACTGTACTTACCTATGATAAATAACTTCACTCAAAAATTCAATACCGGAAACATTTTTTGCACCCCCTGAATAAATAAGGTATGTTTTGGAAACGGCCCGTGTGCGTCTCTGCGTGTGCTCGTGCGTGTACGAGTGTGTGAACGATCAGCATAACTCAAACACGAAGTCTATTAAATACCAAACTTGGTATTTCAGTTCAGCATCTTCTAAGGATGCTCACGAAGATTTTCAAGAAAACTGCCCCAACCTAAAACACCTTCACATGTTCGTTATTTTTGATGTTCTCAAAACTGGCTCTAAACATTTGATTAGAACACCAAATGTTTAAGGCATCTGCATCAAAAGTGAAATGCACATCTTGCATTTTTAGAATTCCCACTGAAGTGTTCTTCAGTGCGTTTTGTATAAATAGAAAAACGTAACAGATAGACAAAATCTTGCTACGAAATATGTAAATCTCGTTAAAACACGCAACGTAATTATTCTTTTCATTTTTTTTTTTTTTTTTTTTTTTTTTTTTTTTTTTTTTGGAAACGTAACCTTTTTGTGATTTTTTCCCCTGTTGCTCTGAATGTTCAAATACACTATTCTCAACTGGGAAGTAATGTTTTTTCTCGTGGAAATGCAAAGAGCATGGAACTTTAAGTCATCACATAGCGACTCTTTAAAAATCTGACTATCGCTTTGCCTAGTATATCCTACAACCAAATGCTCGCCTCTGTGGTGTGGGGTAGCGTATGTTTCATATTCTAGAGGTCCGGGGTTTGAATCTCGGTTAGGGAAAGTTAATCGGATAAGATTATTTCCGGAGTTTTCCTTATCCTGAAAGATGAATGTCGGATAACTTACTTTGGCTAGGGTTTTTCCGTGGTTTTCCCTTGTCAATTTGGCAAATACTGGGGTGCTTAATTTTAGTAAAATAGCCGGTCCTTAATTTTAATAAAATGGCCGTCCCCATATCTGCACTCGCCAGTGTTCTAGCTTTGGCAATTCTATATTATGTGTGTGTGAGAGAGAGAGAGAGAGAGAGAGAGACTATATATGTATGTGTGTGTGTGGGTGTGTGGGTGTGGGGGTGTGGGGGTGTGGGGGGGTGTGGGTGTGTGGGTGTGTGGGGGTGTGGGGGTGTGGGTGTGGGTGTGGGTGTGGGTGTGTGTGTGTGTGTGTGTGTGTGTGTGTGTGTGTGTGTGTGTGTGTGTGTGTGTGTGTGTGTGTGTGTAAAAATGAGATTTTGTAAGATTGTTTTGTAGAGAAAGTCTTGTGAATACAACGTGAAATTTTTCTGGTAACTTTCAGTTAACATACGTCAGCTATAAATATGAAAATTATTTTAAAAATAAATTACCTATGGTCCAACAAATACGTGATACAATAAACAGAAGCCTTAGGACAAAAAACCAGGAAAGAAACACGAATTAAGTTTTATAAATTAATGGCCGTGCCCACTTTTCTTTAGGGATCTGAAACATGGACGTTGACAAAAGTTGACACAAACAAGACACAGGCTGCCGAAATGAGATTTTTAAGAGCAGTAAAAGAATGTACACTTTTAGATACAATTTCAAATGAAAAAATAAGGGAAGAACTAGAAATAAATCCTTTGGCAGACAAAATTAGCACTTACAGGAATGAATGGAGAGAGCATGTTAATAGAATGGCTAGAGAAAGGGTCCCAAGGAAAGTGTTCAACTGTAGGCTAAATGGAAAAAGACATCCGGGAAGACCAAGATGGTCAGACATGTTTTGAAGCCGGAACACGAAGCATTGCCTAACCTATGGGTGAAGAACTATGAAAGATATCAATCCATTTTCATCTTATTTTAGGTTCTTGTATCTAATCATTAATATACTATAGGTTTTTCATAGGTATTTTAAGCAATTTATAGGTATTAAACTTCCGAACCCTAAATGAGCAGCTGTTTCTAACGGCGCTGCCCATTATGTTTATGTATATCGTTAGATATTACAGGTGGTATGCAAATGGAATCAGGAAAAATAGCTCGAGAAACTTTCACTCATTTTGAGAGGTAGAACTGGAACTTAAAAATTCAATGCCACAGCTGGGATAGATAGATAATACTTTTCACTCTTTTGTTTTCAATGTGCTTTCTAAATGTTTTGGATAGAAACTAACAAGTATGTAAAAGAAAGCGACTTGCCTTTGTATATCCGGGTACTCTATCATAGCCAGGCCGGAATTTCAGTAGTACGTTTTCCTTTTTCTTATCTCTTATCTTTATTCGCAAAACCTAGCCTATGTAAACAATGTGGCAAGCGGAAAAAAGACTTCGTACTGGTGCACCTTGCTCTCTTTGCTTCGCGAGCATCTTACACGAGCTCAATGCAAATTTCACAAACCTCAGTAACTGACATGACTAAGTGTGCATTGGTGTTGCGTCATTTTAGTTTGTTTACTTCGTTTACTTCATCATCACCATCATCATCATCATCAACAACAACAACAACAACACCAAGATAGGCCAGGCAGGCCTGTTTCGGCTCAGAGCTCATCTCTCCGGTGAGGTTTAGGACTTCCAACACTACGGTTCCCTTCAGGTTTATATCCTGCAACTATTTTAGTTATTCTTTTATTTGATATTCGTGTTATGTGATCTGTCCAATTTTGTTTGTATATAGATATTTTACTATTTAAGTTACATATTTTTAGTTGTTTTCTGATTGTCATCCGATCGGGTACATCCAGCAATGCTTCTTAAAAACTTCATTTCTACTGTTTCCACCATATACATATACATTTGTCTGGGAATAACCCCTGAAGTCCTCTGAAGTCTGAATTAACTTTTGCATAATTGATAAACCTTAAGAGAGATATGTAAATCTCGTCAAAACACAGAATTTATGTCAAAAGGCTTTTTTTGAATCATTTCTGAGATATTTCTTGTTATTTGTTTGAATCTTCCTGTAATAATACTTTTCTTATGTGGTAAACCGTTATTCTTTTTTTTATGTCCTGGGCATGCAAAGAGAATAGAATCTCAAAGCCGTCACACAGCATTAACATTTGACTATCGCTTAAGCCTAACGTATTCCCCTATTCCCATTGTATCACAAGGAAATATGTATTTAACTAATTTCTACAAACGTTTATCTCAATTAAATGAAGGAGATAAAGGGGAGTTTTTAAGAATAGTATGTATAAGAGTGAGTAAAGAAAGTCGTGCGAGTGTACACAACAGAATTGTCACCTCAGATATCTATGACTTATTCAGGGCAATGCAATAATTATACATGCCACAATTTCGTCTATGGTAACAGAACTGTTTGTGAAGAAAATAATTGATCTACTTGCTCTCCATAACCTCATCCATATTTCGTCTACCATGGAAAACACTGAAAGACAAATTTATGTTGGTACACAAAGGACGGTTTAGAACAAAATGTTTAGGCCTTTTCTCCAATATTTCGGTAGCTTAAATTCACCTGCATTATCCAGAAAGAACAAACAATATTACGATATTACAGTTTCTGCGTTCTGGTGGTTTCAAATGTTTTCGTCTTATCTGCTTTAACATTTTTGAAAATTGCACTGATTTTTCAATCTTTCATATGTGAAGTTTATAGAATTATTTTACACTCGCTTGGTAGAGCAAAGTTTTGGTAACAGTTATGGTGAAGATGGTTATTGATATGTTGGAGAAAAACATATCAAATTCCGGAATGTTGCTGATCAATTTGTATACCTTCGCTGATTTGTCTCTGCCAATTTAAAACATATGCGGGAGATACTGTCCGCTGTTATATATAATTTTGGTACATTAATGGATTAAGTAGTTGGCTTCAAATAGAAATAGGTGTAATTTTCAGAAAATTACAAAACTAATAAACTGAAAAATATAAAAATAGCAAAACAATTTAAATATAAAGTCTCTCGTTTCGCTTGGCATTTTGGCCATTAGGATATTTTAAGGTGGAGAACTCGCTCTATAGCAAAACTGAAAGTAAATTAGTAACACAAAATTTATATTAAAATGGGGATACCCTATTGATTTAAACGCAGCCGTATGTAAACGTGCATGGTTCCCAAAGGCGGTGCTACACAATGATTTATAGCACTGTTTCACATAGTATGTTTTACATGCCCAAATAAAGTAAATAGGAGAGGGCAGAGGAGAGGGAGAAAAGAGGGGAGGGGAGAGGAGAGGGAAGGGAGAGGGGAGAGGAGGGGGAGAGGAGAGGGAGGGGAGAGGAAAGAGAAGAGGGGATAGGAAAGGGAGATAAGAGGGAGGGTAGAGGAGGAGGGGTCAACGTGCAAAGGGATGAGGAGAGCAGAGGGAAGAGATGGGAAGGGGAGAGGAGAGAGTAGAGCAGAAAGAGCAGAGAAGAGAAGAAATGGGAAAGGACAGGAAGAGAAAAGAGAGGAGAGATGATGGGGAGAGAGGAAATGCCGGGGAGGCGGAGGAATATAGAGTGAGAGGGAGAGCAGGGAGAAGCGGAGGGCGGGAGAGGTGAAGGGTAGGAAAGGCGTTGGGAGGGAGAGGGGGAGGAAGGCAGAGGGGGAGGAAGCAAGTGGATGTTGGAGGGAGAGAGGGAGGGAAATAGTGGAGCGAAAAGATAAATTTTTATTGAAACAATTTTTTAGTAACGATGTACTTTTAAGTTCCGCCTTATTTTTGAAATAGCTTCTCTGTTGCTACACCTTACAAACAATTTCTTGTGCAGCACTTAATTTGTAATTTAGTCGCATTATCCGAATAATGACACAGATAATATGCCCTGACTCTAAAGCAAACCGACAAAATTGATAAGAAGTGAGAAGCGAAAGAAAGAAACTTACTTGACAAAAGCAGAAGGCGTTGCTATGTCACTCTGTTATGAAATTTTAAAAATGTATTATAAACATGGAAACAAATACGAGTATCTGATGAAAGTTTGCCACTAACTAATTTTGCAATATCGCCTGCTTCTTCCGCTCCAAAGTGTAAGAGTATTATTCGGCATAAAAGAGTAATTCGGATGGAGTTGGAATAATTATATAAAGGCCATTAAATCCTGTAGCTACAAAAAAGTGGTAGAAGTTATCTCAGCTCAGTATATACGTATTAAAATATGTATCACACAGTACTGAGTGCAGGTGATTTACACTTCCTCTTTTTAATTAGGGATATTTGCTTCCGTTCTTGATGATATTACCGGAAGTCATGGATAAAATTTCGATCACATTTTCAAGGAAAAATATTTTTGTTTTGTTTAAAACACGATATAATTATTAGCACCTTAGATCTCCAAGTTGGTCAAATGTTAGGGCCTTATGACTCCTGACAATTCCTTTATTTCAGTCACATTTAAATGGATTTTAATTTTTAAAACAATTTTTCTGAAGATTCTACAATTCATGTACCAGAAGCCCGAAACATTTTTGCTTCCTTGACGTCCTTTAACCGGATTTAGATGGTTGAAATGATGTTCAAATTAGACCAGAGTCCCTAGAGCTTAAGAATAATTCACCTGTTTTGAAAACTGAAAAGCTACGAGCCTTATTTTAAATAAAGTATACCACATGGACGAGCTCATCCGGAATCGGGGTAAGCAAATAGCTCTTCGTGCGTTAAAAGAGTTGCAGAACGCACCGGGGTAAATCAGGACATTGGCGTGAGTGAACGTCCTTCTGCCTCTTAGCAAAGTCGAGAAATGAGAGGTAATTGTCAGGTTGAACTATTGTGTGTAGTCCGTCATAATAGACTATAAATAACCGAAAATATTATTATTATTATTATTATTATTATTATTATTATTATTATTATTATTATTATTATTATTATTATTATTATTA
The DNA here is from genome assembly GCA_030765045.1 of Tenodera sinensis. Taxonomy (NCBI): domain Eukaryota; kingdom Metazoa; phylum Arthropoda; class Insecta; order Mantodea; family Mantidae; genus Tenodera; species Tenodera sinensis. The sequence goes on along the minus strand of CM060965.1, from coordinate 53,979,418 downwards.
TTATTATTATTATTATTATTATTATTATTATTATTATTATAAATAACCGAAAGGGTTCTTATAATGTTTTGCACTTTACTTACATGTATTACATTAATATTTTTGTTATTGTTATATACCTATGGTTTATTATTATGATTTTTTTTCATCGGTTTATTATTATAATTTTATTTTCAGCTCTAGATGACTACAGCGTAGCATCTGTAATTCATATGTGGGAGTTCCTGGGTTCCAATCCCCTGAGTCAATCAGTCTCACTGAGCTTTTTGCCATAGTTTCCAGTTACTGGACAAAAGTTATCTGATATTTCACTACTATTATGCAAATCTTTACACAAAATGAAAAACGTACTAGAGATATAATAAACAGTGTGTAAAGACAACTAAGGCCATCTGTCCGACGAATCTATTAACTACGTTTCCACTCACGGAATTCGTTGTGATTTCACAAGCATTCTCCGAATCCGTATTTCTATTAAATCAACACTAATAAAATGCAGGCATTGAAATGTCAAGGGAACGGTGTAGTCAGTTTCTGTTTTACCATTTGAGCTATGGCAACATTGTAAACATTTCGTCGTAATTTATATTATGCCCCTGAGCATTCCCAATCATCAATATTTTAACTTCCACGAATTCAACAATTGGTTTTTCACATAAGCCCGGTTATAGTGCTTATTTTTGTGGTAAAAATGTAAATGCAATTATCGGCTGGAATAGCAAATAGCGCATGGACAAATGAATAACTCCAATATAGTTTTCCAATGATTATATTTATTTATATCTACAAATACATTTGACTTCGAATTTGTGTTGCTCTTTGTACAATTTTAATGTATATGGTCAACATAGGCAGCTAACTGTGCAAATTAGGTTATCTGAAATACACTGACTAACGCATACCAAAGAATCGAAAGTAAAACCGTCAGAATACAACCTAACGACGTTATAAAGGTTTAGAAAAAATATCCTCCATATCAGCGATGTCCAACCTTGTCTCCTTGGAGACGCTTACCTAATTAGCTGCTATTCCACACCTCCTCTTTCAGTCGGAGGATGAATCAGCTACCAGACTCAGTCAGTCTGTCAGTCAGTATGCAGTAATGTACGCAAATGGGCGATTCTATGACACTTTCTGAGTCATACTTTGAATTTTCTGGGAATCTCCTTGGAAGATCTCTTCATTCCGGAAGAGTTTTGCATAACTGGTAAACAGTAAGAGATAGACAAAAACATAATAAATGTGGATCTCGTCAAAACACACAATTTATGTCAAATACTTCGTTTTTCTTTTGAGTGACCTTTTCCGAGATATTCTTTATTATTTGTTTGAATTTGCCAATACTTTTGCACTATCACTTAAAGCCTACCGTATTCCCTTATTCCCCTTGCACCTACAAGAAAATTAGCAACAAAATGAATGTCGGACAACTATTATTATCTTATTATCATTATATACTCGTATAATATAATTTTACATATTTGTTATTTGGTTGTAGTTGTAGTTTAGTGAGAGTGATGCTGGTACGTAAGACAGTTACATTTGTGCTTTTTTGTAAATTTGTTTAATTTTACTTTATTTTTATTGTAAAATTTTTATTTTTATAAATTTATGTCGAGATTTCACCGGAAAAGAGAATCCTGAGACCCCTGAATCCAGAAAAAGCATTTTTAGAAAAAAGCTCTGTGTGTGTGTGTGTGTGTGTGTGTGTGTGTGTGTGTGTGTGTGTGTGTGTGTGTGTGTGACACTGGACAGCATAATTCAAAAACGAAAAGTCGGTTAAAAACCAAAATTGGTATTTAAGTGTCTTTTAAGGATGCGACATGAAGATTTTGAAGAAAATAACCCCACCTTAAACTATCCTTTATTTGGACAATTTTTCGAAAATTTTGATTTTCTTGAAAATGGTTCTAATAATTTTGATTAAAATCACATACGTTTAAGATATTTTTATGCTAAATGCAATGTATATTTTGAATTTTCTGGCTATAGCCTATGTAGTCCTGTTTACTCTTAATGACTTTGAATAACTCGTAAACCGTAAGAGATAGACAAAATCTTACTATACAAAAATGTAGATATCGCTAGGAGACATAATTTATGTCCGAATAAATTTTTTTGTAGAGTGAACCATTTCGGAAATATTCCTTGTTATTTGTGTCAGTTTCGAAAAACTTAAAACTTTCGTGAAATGGAACATCGTTGTTCATTTGTTTTATATGTTAAGCGTGCAAAGAGAACGGGATCTCAAAAGTTTAGACGGTTTTTATCGCTCAAATCCTACTGTGTTCTAATATTCCCCTTACACCTACAAGGAAATAAGCAATAAGATAATTTGTACAAATGTTTATCTCAACTAACACGAAGAAGATATAGGAATAAGAGTTTGTAAGAATGGTCAGTACAAGAGTAGAGAGAGTCATATGCGTGCAACACATCAGATTTTTTCAGTAGTATTTGTAGTTTTGTGTCAGTATATACGATATTTTCTTATTTTATAAATTGCTAGGTATATACATGGTGTAAAAATTTTATTTTTATTTCTATTGTTATAAATGTATCCTTAAAGTATGTTGTATGTATGAATGTGTAGAATGAGCAAGTGTTAAAAATCTCGCATATTAGCCTTGGTTTAAGTAATTAGATGCCTGAGTTATACAAAATTTTGAATTTCATTTTTCCCCTCTGTTTGTTAACTATACCTATGGCAGCCTCTAACGAGAGGTCCGAATTTCATGCTTGAGTGGAAGAATTATTCCTTATGCTCCACAACATCTGTATATATGAATGTATATTATTTAATGCAGATGTGTAAAACAGCAATAAAATAATGCCTGGTTAAGGATTAACGAGTGATTATTACTGTTCGATTAGTAACTGTCCCATGGTTGTCAGAGACTGCATATAAATGAGGAGGCTTTAAAAAGATAGTGTCGCCGTGGTGGCCCGAGTTCGAACCCAGGCGACTGTATGTGGGACTTCTACTGGGCGGATTTTCTCCGGATTCTGCATTTCCCCAGTCACTCATTCCACCATCTACTCCATCATCACTTTTCTCTCAACAATTTCACTTCATTTCGTACCTTCCTCACTCTCGAGGTGCAAACCACGTTCCACCCTTAACTAATGCACCCTACTCATGACGTCCATTATCCATAGAGGTGGGGGCGTTGCGGTCGGGCCATAGGTGTTGGACTTATATGGGTATGTTGTGCCACCAAGTTTAATTTTAGTTTAAAAGCTGGTTTTGAAATTTTACTTTGTCGTAAATCAAATAGAGAAAGTAACTTTCTTTTAGCATAGGGCGCGAACAGGTTTACATTAAATTATCCCCTAAATGCCGCACGGTGTACTGCTGAAAGTAGTTAATTAGTGTACAATTTGGACACTTGATGTTATACCAAAAGAATTCCAATATCGGTTGCAGAACCCGCTACTGGAATCTGTTCTTCATTACGACGGTTTCCATAGCGACCGTGCCCTAGTGGGAAGAATTTCCTAGCAAAAGAGCATTTTATTATTTCGCTTCCTGGGGAACGTTTTTAAAACCTTCTAATGAGTATCATTCAGAAACATAAAACAATATGGGGCGTTTCAACCACAAGTGCGCAGTTGATGGTCCTTCCGATTAAACGGGAAGCGGAAGCAAATCAATAACGTAATTATTTCGAGAACCTATGGTATGCCCAGCACACCACACGTCATCTCAACGCACTGCATGCTTCAAAAGTTATTTATGTAAGGTGCGAAGTAAGTTTAAATATCTACATAGTATGTATTATAATAATAGGCACATTTTCTGTTTTTACTTTAAGTTTTTGCGTACTATAGTTATTGTTTCGATCTATAATCCGCCCCCCCCCCCTTTTGGGGTGACTTACGCAGCTATAATTCACATGTACATATCCAATTGGACAACATAATATGACATCATTTTAAAACCAAACCTGAGGGACCCTTGGGTCTATAATTTTGAGGATAAGTGTGCAAAAAGCCAAAAGTTTAATGTACTTATCTCTTACTGTTGCTCTCTCGCATGTTCACAGCTGCAGGCGTCTGCTGATGCGCGTGCACATACGACGACTGCGCGGTACCGGTTACGTCATTCATTCTCCGCGCCCAACTAATCTATATCGCATGTGACTATACCCGGCTCATTATGTGCCAAATTTTAATAAACATGATTGCTTTCCAAACTACTGTATATTTTACATAGATTTTATATAAAACATCAGTAACAGCTGAAACTTCTCTTGCAACATAAATATACACATGAACACTGTTTTCTCATTTTTAAGCTTAAAAATAGGTATTAGGGTTTATATCATGCATGTACCTACCTTAAACATTATTTTTTTTTATAATCGGAGCCTTTTTAAACAAATGTAGGTACATTTTCCTTTTTTTTTTTTTTTTTTTTTTTTTTATGAAATCAGTAGAATTAAACAAAAAATAATTTTCCCAAATTTGGCTAAAATTGATGCAAAATGACTTAAGGCTCGCAAAATGGATATACGACAAAAAAGGCATAAAAGTCCTTTCACACACAGTGTTACCATTTAAAATGGTGAAATATTAACAATGTCGTTATCTCACGTAACCTGTATTGGCCAAAAGTACACGAACACGTAAAAATATTGAAGTTGATGATTTTATCACTTTTAGTGAACGGTTCAGATTAAACGGCTGAAAACCGAGCGGGCAGGGGGTAGCGTCTATAGCCCGCATTCGGGAGGCCGCCGGTTCGATCACTGTGACCGAACTTCCTGACCCATGGGATTTTTCGGAGGTTATTCCGGGTCACCAGGCGAATGTTGAGAAGGATTTCCATGTCCTCCGAATTTCCTGGCCTACCATTTCATTACATTAATAATTTCATTTCATCCTTCATCCCGTTAGGTTTCTTTCAGGGTTGGAAGCGTCGGTGAGTGTCGAGGTAGCAGCAAAAAACAAATGCGCTCTGAAAATCTCGTCCCTCGGACTGGAAGGTGAGCCTACTAGCTTGCGGGGAGACGGTTTTCGAGACTCACGCACCTCCCCCCCCCCCCGCTGGGAGTACGAACCCGAAGGAGTGCGAGAGGAACTGGGCTGACCCAGCCTCCGCCGGGGTGATTCTAACTGGGAAAATATAGGAACCTTGACCTCTGCTTTGTCGTGGTGTTGTTCCAGCAGCCCTTCGGATCCATTCGCCTCATCCATCCTCCTGGGGGTTGCCCCCGTGAGGGGTGTAGGCACAAATGATAGCTTTTCGGTTGAGGTGCTAAGTCCCCCTCTGCAAGTTGTTATCGAGTCAAACGGCTCATTTGCAGAAATGGCTGTTCCATAATAATAACGCTTTTCAAATTGCCTATTTTATTTTGCTGTACCTTGGAGAACATAACCCAAAGTTTTAATGCACAAACATGAAACACACTACCTAAGATGCAGGAAAAAAAGAGCAGAAATAAGATTAGCCACTTACCGTGGTTTCGTAGAGTTTCTGCAATTCGTCGTACAGCCACATCTCAACTGCTAATCTCTTGCGAATTAAACTCATCTGATGACTGCCATATTTTGCTGTGAGGAACTTCTCTCTTCGCTCTTTCACTTCACCCTTCTCAGAAAAGTTCACATGTAAACCGGATTTTGCTGGACTTCGTTCACTCCGAACGTCTGTCATTATACCATTTGGAGCTCCTCCATTCGTGGACGGGTACGTTGCAGATACACCACACTCCATTGGGAAAGGTTGTTTGTTCTGTAACCACAAGGAAGAAAAAATTCAAAGAATTATCCACAAAGAGTATCTTATGTACACAAAACGAATTTAGTAAAAGGCACCGTTTGGGATCATCTCTTAGTTTCTTATCGTATTACGGAATCTCGCAAGGGTGAGGCGTAACTAATGACCAATGAACTGCTGATAGTTGCAATACGCGGCCAGAGATGTGGCGCAGTAATGAGGACAAGGAAAGTGGAGGGGGAGGGCTTAGATACGCCTGGCCTTGTAGAAAAGCCACGTTTTGATTTTCTTTACATTTATCTCAAAATTCTTAATGGAAGATATTGCAGATGTTGCTTAAAATAACCAGCATTTATTGCGTTAAACGATTCTGTGTTAGAAGGAAAGCTTTAACCTTGTCCTCAGAATCACAGAAACGTGTAACGTTTTGCAGTAAACATAATGGAATATTATACTGACAAATATAAAAATATTTAATCGTTTTACATATTCTCCCTGCATTTACACTTGAATTGAAATTCGTATCGAAATAGCTTTAAACATGTGTTATTACGTTATATTATAATAGGGTTTCTGCTTTCGAATGACAGGTTTTATTCTAATACCTATACAACAAACCGCCTTTCTTGGGTGGCATTAATATTTAATTACATTTTCATTACATTTCTGAAATTTTTCGGACTGTGTTACCAGCTTGCCATAGACCAATAATCTGACTACCTATGCGTATTTTCCGATGTATTCGTCATGGTGTGAGTTAAGCAACAGTTGAGTAACGATTTAGAGAGCCGTCAGAAATAATCAATACTCCCTTTCATGCCGATGTGTCATTGTTTATAACTATGCCCATCTAGTAGTATGAATACTGCTGTCATTGGGGAGGGTTAAAGAGAGGGAAAGATGGGGAAGCTACAAAGGCCTCGTTAAATAATCATAAGAGCTTTGCATTTTACTTTCTGTACAACAATAAGCTTTTCTCTACTCCCTACATCTTACATAACCGAGCGAGATGATTCAATAGTAATGTGCAAGGCTCGTAGTATGGAGGCCCTCTGTTCGATTCCCTCTGGCCACTGACCTTAGTCATGCAAGTCATCCAGTTGCAACTAGAATAATGTTTGGGTGAAGTTTCCATCATTCCCTTGTCACATTTCAGGGTCGGAGGATCAGGCAACTGGACGGCGTGACAAATCGAGTTTATATTAAGCTCTTGCGGAGGAGGGGGCGCTGTATATTCTCTTGGATGATATACTTTCTTCAAGTTGGGGAAATAAAAACTGCAAAAAGAAATGTTTCGCTAGTCTTTATTGTGGAAAGATATTTGACAAATTGTGTATGTTGACTACTCTGTGTATTCTTTATGGTTTCCTAGCAACTTAAATTGAGTAAGAATAAAAGTACGAAGCCTACAATGTCTTGGTCATGTATAGGACATGGAAAAAAGCAATTGCTTAAAAGAATGATGGATGCAGGGATATATCAGAAAGGAAAGGAAAGCCCAAGATAAAGTGGTTCGATAGTGCTTTGCAGGGCTTAAAAATCACGAAGGTGACAAGATGGATTGAGAAAGCAAGGAATATGATAGAATGGAGTCTGATTGTGAAGCTCACTTAGGACTGTAGCGCCGATATTATGATGTTTAAGAAATGGACCTTCATACAGAGAACGAAAAGTTGCGGAGTTTGGGCTATAGCAAGTGAGAGGGGGTCAGTCTGTCGCATGATCACAACACAGAGGAGGCCAGGTACAGCCGACACACGAACGTTGTAGATAACGTGGTTGCATAACTTACACTCAAATACTCTCACCATTTACCGTAAAATATTCAGTCCCAGATTATTGTACAAGTTCAGAAATACGTGCATATTTCGATTTTGGTGCTGGAGGCATTCTACTGTGTGGAGCTAATGAACATATTCGAGAGGCACTATACACTGTAGGCAGTGTACTGGGACAATGACGTCACGCTCTGCCCGTGTGACAGGTAACTTGCGACCGCCACATTTCGCGATAGCTGTATAAAGGTTCGAAGCCTAATGATGACCATGATGACCACGATGAAAGAGGACTAGGAAGCCGACGCGGGTGATCGAGATATCGTTAAAGCATAGACTTGTAAACTAGACGTCTACTGCGAAAGGCTGCCAAGACCATCTCCCAGATAGATTTTTGTCTCCCAGATTTTACCAGTCTTCCAATGGCAAATGGAAGGTGGAAGGGGCCTTTCCTCTCCCAAATTGTTTTTCATTACATATGTATGCAGTGCACACCGCCTGTGGTGCCGTGTATACTATGAACGGACGTTAAACACTCTTAACATAAGAATTCATCTGGCAACACTTTAGTGGCCACGCATGTCGATGTAGGTGACAAGGGTCAGTTTTAATTTCTTATCTACGGCAAGCAGCGGAAATGTACATATTTCAGGCAAAAGCTCCATATTGAGATTACACATAAAATAATGTTTTGATATTCGCTGACTCTAGAACGGACATTAGAAAAAATATTGCGCGCGCGTACGCATAGGCTATTGACATTTTATTAGTTAGGCAAACATCTTGAACATATGCTCCTCATGGAAAATAAAACCATTTCCAGACAACAAAAGAACAGGGTCTATATAAAACGTAGTTTGAGTCGAGGGAGTTTCTTCAAAAGCTTCTCCTAGCACAGTTGAAGAGTGTCTAATTCAAATATGATAGTTGGTGTTTGTATGACTGCTTGTTTTTCAGTCACTTTTCACATAAAGATGGATTTGGGCTCACTAGATCACAAAACATGTATTTCTGGTAAAATTTCCATACAGAACCTTTGTTGGAGTACCCTGCTTCCTCACCTACGCTGTGGAGAAAGTAAAAATGTATCAAAAGTGTCGAGAAAACTACTGCAAGCGGCCTTGAAACGAAATTCATACTTTTAAATATACCCAGGCGGCGTGACAATTTTAACGAATGTGCGAGCTGTCACTTTCTCCTTTGTTCGTCTTTATGCTGCTATCTGTTCTCTACTTGTCATTCATGATACACTTTTTGTGTAAAACCCCTCTCATTTACTGCAGCCCATGTGCTGAATGCCTTTACTGGCGGTCATTGGCCGACCCTGTGTTGTCCTTTATCTGGAAATGAATAAACGTCCATAGTAAGGTTATTCAAACCGCACGGTGCCCCCTGGGGACGCGCCGAAGTTTTAGAGCAGGCGTTAGAACTTCCCAGTACCTTATAGTAAAGTTAAAATTTGTTAATAGAAGTATTGATATCTTTTATTCAAAATAATAGGTGTATTGAATACACAACTAGATTAATAATTAACTGAAAAGGTACTGAGCTTTGATCAATTGAGATTCAGAAAAAATACACAAACATTAAAAATTCTGAAACAATAAATAAGATTCCTCATGTATGATACGTAATTTTTCTTACAGATCTCGTCATTATTGAATTATCTCATACATCATCGCAAATCACATTCGTTTTCCTACGAACCGTGTAATCTCCCTTTCTCTGAACTAAGATGAATGCACTGTTATCTTCTTACTAAGGACCGACCTCCAAATTGTACCAGCTGTGACAGTCCTCTTAATCATTCAGCACATCCTCCCAGACTGTCCACAATATATCAGATGCACGCGCCAGCTAATCGTCACACGTGCGTCAATCTTACTTCTGTTAGGTTCTAGTCTGTTCTAGTTCAGTTCACTCGTGAATAACAGTAGCAGCGTTTAGAAGTGTTGTCAAAATGAACCAATTGCAGTATGCAGTACAACAAAGATTGTTAATGTACGATACGTAAGTGCTTACATCATCTTGTAGGGAAGTTGAAAGACACTTTGAAACTAAATTTTCTGGCGCGTGTGTTCCGCGTAGAGACACCGTTCGTTTGCTTGTAAATAAACTCAGGGAGAAGGTGATCAATTTGTGATAGGAAAAGAAAGATAAAACGGTGTGTGCTTACGGAACAGAAATTAGACTAAATCAGAGAAGGTTAGAACGGTCACCTCGAAAATCTCTTAGGCGTCTTGCACAACACAAAATTAAAACAAAACATCAGGAGAAAAATTAACCTATGTGTAAGCTGAAGTAATGAATGCTACTGAAAATTTCCTTAGAAGCTACCTTAGATATATAGATGCAGATGAACGGCATTTCCAGCATCTCCTGTGATGGGGTATGTTTTTTGTTTATTCTGATAATTGGTAATGTGATTTGGGATTTAATTTGACGTCCATACATGTATAATCGGGAGACGGGCTGTACGACTGCCAGCCAAGTCGTGCAGTACGTGTCCGAGAGACGGGCCTTGTGCCTGCCGGCCAAGTTTTGTGGTAAACGAACTGTAGTACCTCTTCTTTAGGCACTTTGCCACATGTCTACTGCCATGGTCCCTTTATCTCAATCTTTGACTGGCCAAGATAGACATGTTTATGCTTGACTGCCTAATGGAAGAAAACGCCCACCGACACTACCTCTCGACACTGTGAGGGTGGCGACTGTTTGTGGTGGATTTATTAGTGCAGCCCTGGGGAGCTGGTAAACAGAGGCTGTGACGTGTTCCCATTCCACCTGAGTTGTTATCAAGACTCTTGCTCAGCATGTAAAACACAATATCTGCAAAGCTAATCAATTTGAAAGGCGAATGGTCGAATATCAGAGTGTCTTGCAGTCTTTCTTCCTTACAAACCCTTTTAGACATCAGTAGAGCGCTGACACCTCTTTCTCAACATTAATTTATAAAAGTGACGCTTAATTGTAGAAAGAGAGACGCAGCATCGAATAAAGAATATTATTTAAACGGACCGTGTATAGTTTTAACTTAGAATTGCTCACATGTGTGTGAAACTACAAGCTGCAAAATCTCTCTATTTGGGGTATACATCGGATGGGAAGTTGCAAGCCGTGTTTCCCTGCCGTTTTAATGTAATTAGTGTAATATAATGTAATTAGTTCTAAGTGTTACTGCAATGGTGCTCGTGTAGCACAATTGTTTAGAAAGCAAATATTCAGCCCTTTTACCATTTTAAAAGCAGAAATCATCAACTTCAAATTCTACCCGAAATTTGTGCTTAGTATTCTCATGTACCATCCTCAATAATAGGATCGAAATGTTGCATGGAAACACCCACCGGATTCAAATCGATTTAAATCCGCCAAGCTACTGTACTCGTAACATGCTGCACGCCCGTTTGTTTTCTTAGCGAAAGCGGTGTATGTAATAAAACACAAAGTACCACTTTTATTATTTCTATAATCTGGCAATATATTTTCCTAAAAAAACATTCACTGACCTCAAAACGTACTTAAAATCCGCAGAGAACATACACCAAGCGGCCAACATAAAAGCTTGAATTATTTCAGCTTGAATCCTGCGAATCCAAATCGAACTCATTTCGGATCGAATTCAACATGGAAAACCGGATTGTACTGAGAATGGGATTGGACTCAAATTGATTTCAATTTCTCATGAAAATGTAGTCAATGTATAACAAAAGTCGTAAGGATAACATTTGATCAAGTTTTGTTATTTACAAAATTTGGATAGGATAAATGTTTAAGAAGTAAATTTTATCGTTTCTATTGTGTACGTAAAAGTTACCACGGATATAATGTCGGTCTGGGTATCTCAGTTTGTTAGGCGCTGGTCTGCTGATCCCCAGGTAGCGGGATCAAACCTGACCCATACCGCAATGGTTTTAAAATGTCAGTAAAAGAACTGTGGGACAAAATTACGGCACACCGGTGGCACTGATATGATCCTGACAATTGACAGCGTCGTGAACTAACAAAAAAGTAAAATAAAATAAAACGAACAATAAAAAAACACAGGATGCTGTACTGCTTAACCGTTTACTTATATTTCTTGTTAATCTTTATAAGTTTTCATTATACACTTACACATTTCGGTGTAAATATAAGGCGAATAGTGCAGCTGAAGTGAGTCAAACTTTAAATTGCATATGCCCCCCTCAAAAATAAAAAAAATAAAAAAAATAAATAAATAAATAAATAAAAAAAATAAAAAATAAAAAAAACTAATAGCGGCCCACCACATGAAAAAAACATGTAACATTTTGAAAATGTAAACGACTGCATAACAATATCGCATATCGGAAATGGTTAACGCCATACACATTTAATTTCACGTGCAGGCATAAATGCAGTTATTTTGATAGCTCGTATCTTTACATGTATTATTGTGTTAGTGTTCTTTTTTTCTCTTCGTGTAGCAGTTTTCCCTCAAACCAATTTCAAAGTTTACTCCTGAGGCTTTCGCGAGATGAACAACGCCTGGCGTATTGCTATCCGTTTTGTTTCTCACCTCAATGCCAGAGGTATTGTGGGGTCACTGGCCTTGTAAAAAGCATTGGAACGCGGTTCCGATACACCATTCGTTATCACCACTCTGCATCATGCCTTGTGCCACGCCTACTTAGGGGCAATAACCAATCTGAAAACATACTACTCTTAATAAATTTGGGAATAAAGCAAGTTTTGATGTAATATTGTTCACTACAATCATAATATCTGCAACGCCTTGTGCATTGTAGGCTCTGCATTTTTATGTAGGAGTAGCATGATTTCACCCCTCTTACTATTTAACTATTATACAAAGGACATTCAGGATGAAGAGGACTTCATAAGCTATTACCAGAAAATTCGAGATATATAGTTTGTTATGCAAATGTCTAAAACGCTGACTTTTTTTTTTATCAAATTCGTTAACGTACCATTTAAGAAAATTAAAATAAGGAAAAATGTTCCACGTATCTACAACAGGCTGGGCAACTGGTGCTCAAGACGTTGCACTATTTAATAAATACGAGTACGTTTAGCAGGTAAAAAAATCAAGGTCACTCAAAATATCCCGCGAGTCGTCCAGGCCTGATCTACAGGTAGTTTGGAGTGCGGGGTATTTTCTTTAAACTCTTCGTTTTGCAATTTGTATTACATTATTCAAAACATCACAAGAATTGCAACTCGATTTGGGAAGAGACGGGTGTTCAGATGAACAGTAAAACATTGTGAGAACGGGAGTATAAAACGGGAGGAGACAAGAGTAACGATAGCAAACACGTACGGAAAGTGAGAAAGAGGAGGGGAATGACGAAGTGAGAGGGAGGAAAAGGAGAGAGGGACAAAGAGAGAAGGAATGAGAGAAAATGGGAGAGAGAGGGTGCGAGTGAGAGGGAGGGTGGGAGTGAGAGGGTGGGACTGAGAGGGTGCGAGTGAGAGGGTGGGAGTGAGAGGGTGTGAGTGAGAGGGTGTGAGTGAGAGGATGGGAGGGAGAGGGTGGGAGGGAGGGAGAGGAAGCGAGAGAGGGATGGAGAGGGAAGGAGAGAGAGGGAGGGAGAGTGAGAGAGAGTGTGAGAGAGGGAACGAGAGAGGGAGAGGGAGGGAGCCAGGCAGAGGGAGGGAGAGTGCGAGAGAGGGAGAGGTAGGGAGTGAGAGAGGGAGACAGAGGGAGGGAGAGAGGAGCGAAAGGGAGGGAGCTAGAGAGCAGTAGGAAGAGAGGGAGAGGAAGGGGGAGAGCAAGGGAGAGGGAGCGAAAGAAAACGAGAGAGGGAGGGAGAAGAAGGGAGAGAAAGCGAGAGGGAGCAAGAGGAAGAGAGAGGAGGGAGATGAAGGGCGAGGAGGGAGGGGAAGGGAAAGAGAGATGAAGAGGAAGAGGGAGAGAGAGTGGAGGAGAGGGAGGGTTAGAGAAAGTAGGGGAAGGTGGAGAGAGACGTTTAGAGACGGAGAGAGAGGAATAGAAGGGAGGGTGGAAAGGGCGTGAAGGGAGGGTGGAAAGGGAGTGAAGGGAGAGAGAAAGAGGAGGGCAAGGGAGAGAGAAGGAGAGAGAGAGAGGGAGATAGGGACGGATGAAGGAAGAAAGGGAGGAAGAGGGACTAATTGTAGGATCGAAAAGAATATTTCCTCTGCCTTAAATACATTAAGTGGCACAAAAAGTAAAAACAAAAGTGAAGACTGCCAGCATTTTCCGGGGGCATTTCGTAGTGTAAACAATTACGTCAATAAATGCTGCATCAGAAATTTTTCTATTATGATGAAGCCAATGTTTTCATTTCCCACAGTCAAAAAGAGAAATCCATGTGCACTAGAATTGCCGATTACTTTGTTTCATTTCCTAGCTTTTCTAATTTTAAAATAATGGCATTTTGTCTATTTCGAATGGATATGCTACTCGAAACCAAAACCTAGCCTTTAATTTTTATACCGTGAGTGGTGCGAGATTGATCTTGGGGGGTGGGGGGGGGGAGGAGGGTGAAATTAATCAATCTTGATCTTCCAAATTGCACAAGCATTCAAGGAATTTGATTGTGTATGTTGCTGTTGTGGTTTGAATTGCGATTGTTTTCCGCTATTTTGTTTATATGTGCCTTATGTGCAAATAAGAAGATGAACAGTGGTCAAACTCACCCCCACTGTTCAGTAACTTGCACACATAACCCGAATTCTTTACATGAGGAATTGGGCTTGCGAATTGAGAACTCAGTAAGCACACACCACAGCTCTAAAAGATGGATGAAATCGGTAAATCCTGATACCACATACTTTCATTACAATTAACAATTTTTGTATTTCAAGTTAGATGTGTCACTGAAGAAACACACCATCACTTCCTAAAAGTTTTAAAACACATTATTGCTTTAAATTTAACCCCCTATTTTATTCGTACTACAACCTTTTTAACTGAAGTGGGGGAAATAAAAATCTTTGACTTCCCAACCCCCTCTTCATTAGGATAAATAGGAGCATCCCTCTGTTGACTTGCATATCGGAATGGGGCTGTGTGACATCGTCAAATGTAGCTGGGTGCACAAACCACTACAAGAAAATAGATCTATATATTTTATTCCTCCAAGTAGTGCGGGAAATAATCATAAACAGGAAGCCGGGAACCTGAATTGTCTCAGCAGGAGTTACCTTAGCACAGAAAAGCAGTTTATTTCCCCACACCCCCCTTCATTTGTAAGTCAAGAACCGCATGTTGAAGCTGGAATTTGTAAAGGAGTTACAACATTTACATAAAATTCGCCCCGGCAAGTTTTTAAAACGTAAACAAACAACAGTTACTGCAAAATTTATTGCTTGAGAAAGTCCTGGTGTTTCACTGCGAGGTTGTTTTGATTAATAACCTGTAGTTTAAATCATGTCCAAAGTTGTAGGCAGGCACATGCATCATCATCCTTATCTCTCCAGGGATAAAGATAGAGGGAAATGATAAATAACTCTGCTTGTTACAATAATTCGGCTACTTACATGTATATCGTGAAGTAAACACAACAAGAGCAATCTATGCTCCGGAAACAAATCAACTGATGCCCAACTTTCACACTAAATTTTTATCACTTGCACATCACTATCAATACATAATAAATGTCAAAAACACGGATCCAAACACACTTCGCACCTACACGGACACCGCTCACCCTGCAACTGAATATTTCAATAATCTGCCGCACCAAGTATACTGCGCTAGTGAGATGAGTTTGCGACGTCCGCCCACAGATGACACTAGCTTACAACTACCTCAAGTACGTCAGATGGCGTCAGGTTTGTTGTTGCCACATTCAGCTGTTTTGCGGCAGAAATAATTTATAGCTTTCATTGTAGATGTTAACTGCAATATATGTGTTTTTGATTCTTTCTTAGTACTGTAGCTGAACTATTAAGTTCACGAGTATAAAACAAAAGAGAATACAAATAAAAAAGCAACATCGAGTTTTTGTGTGGTTGAGAATATTTCAAACTAAACTAACATATACAATTTAACATCCTTCAGGCCAAATTTCGCACAGACATTTTGGAACTATTTTAACTTCCTTGTTTACTGACACATCTTCAATTAAATCAATTGAGTTTAAATTATAATTATTTACACATTAGAATATGTAGGTAATTAACCAATACTTTGAAATACATTATCCTCACATTCAACATTTACATTAAAATTCGCATAATGGATTTTTTAAAACTTACAACAAATCTCATGAATAATGAAAAAATTGCAACACGTTTTTCCCAATATTTTTATAACAATAATTCTGTTTAAAACCCATGAAAAATCATTTTAAAGTTTAAAGATGCAGCCACAAATTAAGGCGATGTTCCTTTTTGTATAGAAATACAGTTTATCCATTAAAATGTGTAATTATACTTTCTTTCGTTGGCTATGCAGTTATCAAAACCAAAATTTAGCTGTGCATGATATTTATCGATATAGGACAAAAGTTTTATAAATTTACATACCCGTTTCAATAATACAATAGAATCCCAAAATAAGGTGGTTCTTGGGGGACATGCTTTAGTTTCACGTTATAACGATTCCGCGGTATATCGAAATGTGAGCTCAGAAACGACAAAAATCGATCCCGCTGAGGTGGTGGGAAACATTCGTACAATAATAAATTGCAGCACATTGCAAAGTATGTAATATACGATAAAGTACACCACCTTTAAATGCAATTATAGACCAGTTATGCTAGGGATGTATTCTGGTCCTGCAGCGGATCTTGGTTTATACAGTACACACAATTGCACTGTCACCGTTTTACACTAACCTAATTTTGCATTGTCTTATAGAAACCAGTAAGTTTTGTTTGGCGGCATAATTCACGCTTTTACCTCTGCGTGTTGTTTGATTGTAGCAAAATGGAAATGAATACTGTTCTTCCATACACAGAATCTTCTTGTTTATGGTGTTTATCATTTCAGTGACATTCAGAATGTCTACTTCCGAGTGCGTCTCATTACTTCGGGAAATTCTTAGCAATGTAGTGGCCAAGGTCAACGCTAGGAATACAGGTCCACGCGGCCAAGGGTTGAAGAAAATTTTAAACTAAACTTTCAAAATTCTATAACAGCTAAAAAATATGATATATTTTCAGCGGACATAAATCCGAATCCGCAGTATTTCGGACCGCGCTATTTCGGGCTTCTACTGTATGTGTATGAGTTATATTTCTCCTTCCCTCTCCCTTTCTCTCTCTCTCTTTCTCTACTAGCCTGAAGAAGAACTTAAAGTCCGATATATAGATATTTGTTGTGACGTACATTTTTATTTTTAACATTCCACCGTAATCTGTTGCTGCACCTTAAGATTTAAATTTCAGCTCATATGCAGCTAAAACATTTCGAATGTTCGTGTACTGCGTACTCAGTAGGAAACCATGGCAATGATGATGATGATGATGATGATGATGATGATGATGATGATGATAACAACAACAACAACAACAACAATAATAATAATAATAATAATAATAATAATAATAATAATAATAATAATAATAATAATAATAATAATAATAATAATAATAATAATAATAATAATAATAATAATAATAATAATAATAATAATAATAATAATAATAATAATAATAATAATAATAATAATAATAATAATAATAATAATAATAATAATAATAATAATAATAATAATAATAATAATAATAATAATAATAATAATAAGAGAAGGAGAAGGAGAAGCAGAAGCAGAAGCAGAAGAAGAAGAAAAAGAAGAAGAAAAAAGAAGAAGAAGAAGAAGAAGAAGAAGAAGAAGAAGAAGAAGAAGAAGAAGAAGAAGAAGAAGAAGAAGAAGAAGAAGAAGAAGAAGAAGAAGAAGAATTACATGCTCACATGCACGTGCGTTGAAAACTTGCAATCTCAGCCTGTATAGGGATAAGCGACTAAAATAATCGGACGATTTTTGAAGCACAGAGCGTCTGCGCTTTAATGGCACAACTTTTTCCTCCCCCATTCTCTTTGCAGCAGTAAATGAAAACTGACATACAGAGAATACATCAAGAAAACAACACAAAACAAAATAATGTATCCTAATGAAAACTACAAAACTTTTGTTGCATTACAGGGATACACAAAAATTTAAAGACACGTTGGTAACTTTATGTTTAATTTTTAATCCCGTGTATCACGTTTTATCTCATGTTTGACAAAATTCTGGACAAGAAAGGAGAAAATCATTCTCACAAAGGCCAGGATGTTCACAATAGACTTTCTATCGTATTCTTCCAGTTCGGAAGTTGAGAAAAGGGGCTTGCTGAACTAGTGACGTCATTCATTTCGGTAAAGGCCAATAAATCTGAACATTCGACACAAGGATAAGTATTTGTAAGAATAGTACACAAATAGAGAAAGTCATATGAGTTTGACACAATACTTTTTATAATTTGAAAGTAAATAAGTAAATAATTTATTACTTTATAATATAGCAGCGTCAAAAAATAAAAATAGCTTACAAATTAAAATTGATATCATAAAATTCATCAATTTTACATACAGAATTTGTTTTCAATGCGCTTTGCATTGAGCTCAATTGGGTACTTCGAGACAAACTTCGAATGATAGATGGCAATTTATTATAAAATTTGTGAACCATAATTAAAAAATTATAAATTGCCTTATATATACATTTACTTATACATATGTTATATATATTTCTCGGTAAGTAATCAAGACGAAATAAACATTCCATTCCATTATTCTTAATATTCCTATCACATAATAGGCAGTATAATTAGCACGTTGATTGTAATGTAAGTATGCCCAAATCCAAGAAGTGGTTTATGTGTGTTCTCGAACGAACACCACACATACCCCGAGAGCACTTTTCTGGAATATAAATATTTTGTTGCCCCACAAAAAATATCACAATTCAGATGACTATAAACGTGTTCATAAATACCATAATAAAATTAGTGAATCTTTAGACGTTGTTTTGCTAAGACTGCGAGCATGAATAGAGCTTTGACAATTGCATTCGCAATATAATCTATGTGAGTGGTCAATTCTAGAACAGCTTCATGATATATGTCAAGAAATTCGGTTGAATTGCAAGAGTCGTAATTTAAAAAATTATATGGAAATCGTATTATGGACCGTTTTGTTAACATTGATACGCTGCACCATTCATTTATTTTAGATGATAATTGAAAAAGAATGAAAGCATATTTTATGTGCCTAAAACTCAATTTTTAAGGTCCTAAAGTTCCAAAATTTAATAATGTGAAAGCATTGTCTGCCTAATTACCGGATGTATTTCTCACAATGTTGTGTCAAATATTTCTGGTTATAAAGCTCCAACTACTGTATGAACGTTTTATACTAACGAACTTAATCCGAATCTAATCTTAGCAACTAGTAGTAGTGGACATACAAGATTGATACGTAGGAATTTTCAAAATGGAGGAAATAATTGATGCGAGCAGTAAAACCAATAACACAAAATAACAACATGAAGCATTTTCAAAATAAGAAAATTTGGCATTTTCCATATTCTTAGATGCATTTTAAGGTTTATATGCAAAATGGTCTACAAAGAGTTTTAATATAATTAACGTAATATAGGAATAATATTTTATAAGAATATTTTGTGGAAGGCAAAAATAGACGATATAAATTAGAGAAAGTAATATGAATGCAATGTTTTCATTATAAAATGCTGGTTCTGTCTTTTTTAAGTAATCGTGATTGACATAAAATGAATAGGAGTGTGTCTTTTTTGTGGAGCTTGTGTTTTTGTAGAAAAAATTAGCCATAAAAGTTGCTTCGAAGTGGCACTTCAGGACTAAATGTTTGACATTTTCTCATTTGGTTGTTTTACTTATGTGTTATTTAGTTTAGTTATTTTCCCCCATATATTTGCTCGTTTTCATCATCTATATGGCTAACGGCTACATAGCTTTTCACGTATCAACGCCAGGTAGCGCCTGATGTTTCCTTACCTGCAGCGTGAAGGTGTAGGATAAGTTGCCGCATAGCAAGGGGAAATGACAGAGAAACGACTTCCATGAAACTCTCGAGGGTTAAGCTGGAGATGAAAGCACTGGCTTGGCTTTGTACGTGAGGTAGATCTGCGAGCAGATAGTAAGGGTTACACTGTTATTTATTATCAACAACAACCTGCACCAAACATTCCTCTAACATAGATCAACGATAAAACACCGTTATAGATAGAGCGGAAATATTCCCTGGCCTTGTTTATTTCATCTCGGGTGAAGATTCAAGATCATACCTTTATACAGCTTCAGGCGTTTACAGCAGTCAAGAGTCTGTGCTGTATTTTCAACCCAACTGTTTCTAAATCAAAATATTGCTGCTCAGAGGACGAAAATCCAATTAACATAGCATTGCTGACTCAAACATAACACGTAAACAAGCTCTTATATGCAAACAAAGTAGGTTTGTACCAGGGAATATTCCATTGAGAAAGGAACTAGCGAAATTACAGGGAATTAGTAAGTAAAACAACAAAGTTAATTATTAAATCATTAGCACAACATTGCCCATGGTTTGACAATTTATACCTACAACCTTTATACTGTTACACTTGCCCAATAGCCTTTCTTCTTTGGAGACACTTAAGAAAAGGACTACTTAACACGTTTAAACAAACAATTAAAACTCTTAGAGTAGTATAAAGAGCAAAAATTAAACAAAATAAATTTAAAAAACCGCTAAAATACTATGCAAAAGCATGTTGAACAACCACAAATACTAGAGTAAATAAAGGCATGTAACTATAGTTCGTTGTATTTCTATTTCAATCATTTAGAAAATTGTATGAATTATTTTTAGAAGAGGAAGCAGAGAAAAAATGTGATTGTGTTTCGTAAAAGAAAAGTGGTCAGAGAGTAAATGAGTAGGGTTTAAGCACCCTTCGTCAGCTATAGGTCATTAGGACGCGGGCAGAGAAAACTATGTGATTGTAATACGTTGCATCTTGTTTAAAATTTAGAAAATTGTATGAATTGTTTGTGGAAGAGAGATTAGAGAAAAAGTGTGATTATGTTTGAGAAGGGAAAACAACCGAATATATTACGTTGCATTTATTTTTCAATCATAGAAAATTAAATTAACTGTATATTATAGGGCGAATAGAGAAGGAATGCAAAGGTGTTATTTAAAAGAAAATTGGGTAGAGAATACTATGTGAATGTAATATGTTGCACAATAAAATGGATAGCATAAAAAACTGTTCCATAAAAAAAAAACACTTAATGCACCAATTTTCATAGTGATCCGTCAAGCGGCACTGTATTTTATCAATTTCAAATACAGCTACATTCACTTGTGATTGTTGAATTAATCACGTTCTACTTATTGATATATATCTCAGAAAACATTCCGTTTGAGCTATGTAATCAGCACATTATTTGTAATAAAATCCACTACTTCCATTTCCAGTTCTCAAAACCTTGTTGAGTTGTGCAATTGATCATTTAATTTGAATATTCCCTTTACAAAGATTATAATAAATTGCTAGTTTTAATGGCTACGAGTGCCAAAATGTGTAAAAATAAAATACCCTCTTTTGTCATCAATTATTTAAATATCAACGTTTCCAAATTATTTGCAACAATGAATAAATGGACTTTTAGAAAAACCAGTTAGGAAGCGTTCTTGTTGAGTACATTACTTATTTACAACCTTACGTCAGCTCAAAATTCTCTCGGGATAAGTTCACTCGCAGCTTCTCTTCGACTCCACTGGAGCTCTCGTTATATTAAAAATAGAATATTGCTGGGAATATATATATGCTTTCTGTGAGTCATGTCAACTTTGCTAAATTTTACCATTTCCTTTACTTACTTTTGTGTTACTGCAAGAAAGGAATAGTTATGGGAACACTTTGAAGAATGCTATTAAGGAAGTCTTAGGGAAAACTTAGCCTGAGAGAGTTTAGAAAGCTAGAAACACTTAAGAAATATTTACCCGAAAGTAATAAAATTGAGAACTAAAAGTGAAACTGAATTAAATTCCTGTTTTATTTTTGCTCTTTGGCTTTACATATTATATATAGATTATACAATACAGGAGAACACCTCGCGATAGAATATTTATTGCGGATTGTTGATTGAAGGAGAAAGGGATGAAGTGAAGGAACCACAAGGTGCTATACGCCACAGGCAGAGAGGTCACAGAGACGCTCGGAAGTTCCTAACAGTTCCAGGTTTGCAGAGCTTTAGCTGTCCAGAAAAGGGATTAAGGACCCCTTTAGTAACCACAAGGAATTCCTTTTCCTTTGAGCAAGCATCCGCACCATTTGCTAGGCACCACCACACGCCGCGAAACCTTCAGACATGGAATGAAAGGAATATGATGGGGAAAAAAGTCGCGGTAGATGAGAAACCGGAATCTGCGATCGAAGCAAATTGAACCCAGGACCCTCCAAATACGAGCCTGTCACGTTACCGCGGAGCCATTTCGCTTGGCCACTGTGCATACTCTATTAATAAACTCACAGTTTATTCATCATAAACGCAGCTACATACCATTAAAAATGATGAATAATTTTTACAGTTCTAAACAAATATTTTATGGGTTTAATTTAATCTGAAGTCAATATAACCTACGGAAATGTTCGAGCTTTCATTTTTATTTAGTTATTTATTTATAAATTTATTTTACAGAATATTTCCCAAATACCATGATCTTAGACATCTCCTGAAATATGTATTACTGCGTTTAATAGTACTGAAAATAAGTAGAACTATGGGGAATAAATTATTATGGGATAAATTATTATGGGATGTTAAGAAACATGTTATTTAGCTATCATGTGTCAGCTAAATTTCTCAGCACGTGTCAATATATACTGTAATTAAACCAACAACTCCGCACATGTCCGGCCAAACACATAATCAGTTTCCTGTGAAATATGGAAATTTTCTGGTCGACCAATCTCTAATCGCATTTCGAGTCTAATGACCAACCTCGTATGTAATCCCAGCATCCTCTACACTGTCACCTAATGAATTGCCCGTTCGCTGCTAGTAGGTCATAGTGTATATACAACAAGTAGGTACCATCTGGTGCTTTTATTGTTGCTTGTTAACGTTTTTGCGAGGCTCATTTAAACAATTAATGTAAGTAGTCTTGTTAAGACCTCTTGCAATTTATTCTTAGTTTGTATACAACAAATCTGATGTGGTATATTTGCACATAAAAACATTTTCTATTTGTGTTGAGACAAATGACAAGTTCAGTTACACTTTCTGTCACTTTATTTCTCTAAACTGAACCAAAAGATACAGTTTTCCATTTTATCGTTAAAAATTCGCCGTAACCTTACAATTCACAGCTGTTCGGTCCGATGGTAACTTTGACACAGTGCTACTCTCTCCTCTGCCTAACAAACAACTGACTTGGATGATACAAACACTAAAAAGTGCTTCCCACAACAAACAACTCCGACACGACGTTTAAATGCTTAAAGCTGTCTCTCACGTTACACAATCAAATTCTCTTAACACAACAAACACTTAAGAACTAACTGCTAAAGCGCAACACTATACTCAACTATGAAGAACTACTCTAGCACTGGCTCGCTCACTTGCTTTTATAGTCCAGGCAAATTACCGGTGAATTCTTTGAAAAATACACCTTTTCTTGAACTTCTCGTGAATAACCCGGCAGTAGAAAGTTTCTCAAACACTCCGGAAATGCTGTGTTCTGCCGCGCTCATAGCCGTGTATGTTCTGAACTACTCCATTGTCGTCGGCCGTATATTTATAAGCAGTGGTGTGAGGTAGCTTGACCTTGAGCGTCTTTCATGTGTACTGTCGTCATCACAATATTTATCTTCTTTACCGAAATTTCTAAAAGTACAGAATAGAGCATTTTATTTTATATGTATTTCCCTAAGACTACATACAAGAGAGTGGTAACGTCTCAGGCTCATATTTGGGAAGTTACGGATTCGATTTCCGTTGGGTTGGTCTAGGTTTCTTTTTCGCGACTTTCCCTGGTTGGTATGTAAATACTGGGGTGGTTTATGAAATTCTGCGAATTTTCGTGTCCTGTCAAGTGAGTTCCTTATCATGGTTTAGGGTCTTAGGACGAGGCGAGTGGATGGCGGAGGAAGCATCTGGCGGTGGGGCTTGTTTTGTGGAACTCTACGATGTGAGATGGACCCTTAATGAGAAAAGGAAGACCCAAACGCTGTTTTGCCCACCTCAGACGCTACATACGGTCACCTAGGATCGAACCAGGGTCGCCATGATGAGAGGCGGGCGGTTTAACCACTAGGCCACTGTGCTGAGATTTCTCTCGTATGGCCCTACCAACAAAGTGCTGTCTAAATGGGATAAAGACTGCTGATTGCTATGTTAGGAATTGAAAATCGGGATTGAATATAAGGGTAGCGCATATTTTTTAAAACTGTACCACAGCTTGTAATTTTTCCACATTCTAAAACCATCAGTAAAATTTCTTTACAAAATAATTATTCAGAGAATCTGAGAGAAATTTGATAATTAATACGACAAGCAATCCACCTCAAATAACACAACTTTAAAAGATGATTGCCAGTTATTTAACCCTTTCGGCTGAAAACAATCAAAATTGAAATTTAGGAGCTTTGGAAGCCGATTCTCTTATGTTTAGAGAAACAAATGGTAACGGTTCGCAAGATATACGAGAGTAATTTTGTCTGAAATAATTAATACTACTATTTAGTTAAATAGTTAGCTAAATAGTAGATACTAAAGCGCCAGGAGAATAAAGCCCTTTAAAAGTTATACATGTTATAATCTAATTGGACACACCTACAAATGGCGCTCCGACTTCAAGGCTCGAAAGGAAAATGATAAGTAGCTGAGAATAAGAAGCAAACAAGAGAAGAGTTTAAACATTAATTTTAAACTGCTGCAAATGGTGTCTCAACTCGTGGAAAGATTAAATAAATGACGGACAATTCATTAATTTAAAACTGCTACAATTGGCAAACGCCGGGAGGTTCCCTAAGCTTAGCCCTGGAAGTTTCCTTTCCAAGTTTTCTTTGCCAATTATTTCATTTAATTTTATTTCATGTACGTCATAGGTGTCCATCTTCATTGTTGGCAAATCTTTTAGCACTTCAAGTTTGGAAACATAACATAATCAGTGGGGGCTAAATCTGGCGAATAGGGTGCATTAGGAAGCAATTCGAACTTTAACTGATTTTGGCCATTCAGTGTGAATTGGCACAACACTGTCTTGATGGAATAAAACTTTATTTTTCGCTAAATGAAACTGCTTGATTTCATCACCCAAACACTGCCAGAAATTCGTCTAATGCTCGCCATTAATTGTTTTTTCCATTTTGGAGATAACAAAAAGTATCCCATGTGCATCCAGTCTTCACCTTCTTTGTAGCCGATTCTCCTCCTTCAGTTCACTGTTTTGTCTGTTCCTTCGTCTCAGGTGTGAAGTTCGTCCATGGTTATGTATCGATGGAAAACGCACCTTTATTGTGGTGAAACAACGCCAAACACTCGACTGAAACATCCTCATGATGTTTTTGTTCCATTGTGAGCAAACGGGGCACCCATCTTGCGCACAGCTTTCTCATGTCCAAATTTTCTCTCAGTATGTGACATACAACGCTTTTTGAAGTATTTACCTGTAATGCCTGCTACCTTGCGCACTTTCAGTCGATGGTCATCCAATAAACACTTTCTTTTTTTTTTTTTTTTTTTTTTTTTTTTTTTTTTTTTAATTTATTTATTGTTGAGAACTGCGATATTCCTTTGGCAGCTCCTATGGCCTCGCTTAAACTGTGCCATCCAACATTTACTGTTCTAAACGAAGGAGCAGACTCCTACAGAGTAGAATCTAGCTCAAATTTAATAGAAATTAGTTGAATTAAGAGCTTTTCAATGAAAAGTATGTATCGCACAACGATAAGCAAAATAAACAAATTAAACAAAATAAAATGTTCTGTAGGTTTTATTTACTACATATTACTGTTATTGGTTTGATTTTTGAAGTGCTTACACTTTTCTTAACTGGGAGAGCGCTGTTAGTTTTCTTTTCTAGTGGTCACGCAAAAAGTACGGAATTCTAAAGCTACCACATAGGGACATACTCTATAGAAGTCTGTCTGTTTATTTACTGAATCCTACAACGAAATGTGTAAATGTAAATTGAAAGTTTGTCTGTATTAACAAAAAGTGGATAGATAATTAAGATTTTGCAAGAATAGTTCATTGAACAGTAGAGAAAGTCATGTGACCTCTGCTACGTATAGTAAGTGGGGGAAGTATAATGGACTCAAAAATTCAATATCGAAGTTTCACCGGAAATATATTTTGAGGCCCCCTGAATGTAAAAAAAAATCTGATGTGTTGCACTCACATGACTTTCTCTACTTTTGTACTAACCATTCTTACAAACTCTTATTCCTATATCTTCTTCGTGTTAGTTAAAATAAACATTTGTACAAATTATCTTATTGCTTATTTCCTTGTAGGTCCAAGGGGAATATTGGAATACAGTAGGCTTTGTGCGATAGTCAAATCTTTTAAAGCTTTGAGATTCCGTTCTCTTTGCACACGTAACATATAAAAAAATGAACAACGATGACCCATTTCACTAAAGTTCCAAGTTTTCCGAAACTCACACACATAACAAGGTATATCTCCGAAATGGTTCACCCTACAAGAAAATTTATTGAAACATAAATTGTGTATTTTAGCAAGATCTACATTTTTTGTAGAGTATGATTTGGTCTATCTCTAACGGTTTACCAGTTATGCAAAATTCGTCCAGGGTAAATACGACTACAGGGGCTATAACCAGAAAATTCAAGATATACATTTCATTTGTCATCAAAATATCTTAATGAAAATCGTTAGAGCCATTTTCAAGAAAATCAAAATTTTCGAAAATTTTTCCATGTAAAGGGTAGTTTAGGGTGGGGCTATTTTCTTCAAAATCTTCGTGTCGTATCCTTAAAAGACATTAAACTTAAATACCAACTTTGGTTTTTAACCGACTTTTCGTTTTTGAGTTATGCTGTCCACAGACTGACAGACTGACAGACTGACACACAGACACACACACGGACCTTTTTCTAAAAATGCTTTTTTTGGATTCAGGGGGCCTCAAAACATGTGTTTCCGGTGAAATCTCGACATCGAATTTTTGGGTGGAATACAATACTTCCCCTACTTACCAGTAGAGAAAGTAAAAATGTGTATGTTTGTGTCTCTGTCTATCTGTCTGTGAACAACACAACTCAAAAACGAAAAGTTGTTGAAAACAGAAGTTGGTATTTACGTTTAATATCCTTCAACGATGCGACACAATGATTTTGAAGAAAACTCCCCCACCCTAAACTACGCTTTTATATGGAATATTTTTCGAAAATTTTGATTTTCTCGAAAATGGTTCTAACGATTTTGATTAAAATATCATATGTTTGAGATATTTTATGGCAAATGAAATATATATTTTGAATTCTCTGGGTATAGTCCATGTAGACCTGTTTATTCTTGATGACTTTGGCATAATAGATTAACTGTAAGAGATAAGATCAAATCTTACTGTACAGCAAATGCAGATCTCGTTAAAACACACAATTGATGTCCAAATGCCTTTTTTTTTGTGGAGTGAAACATGTCGGAGATGTTCCTTGTTATTTGTGTGTGAGTTCTGCAGTACTTTTCTCAAATGGAAAGTTGTTTTTCATTTTTTTATATGTTACGTGTGCAAAGAGAACGGAATTTCAAAGTTTTAAAAGATTTGACTATCCCTCAAAGCCTACTGTATTCCCAATTCCCCTTACACTGATAAGAAAATCAGCGGTAAGATAATTTCTATAAACCAAACATGAAGAACATGAAGGAAGACTAGTTAGTATAAGAGTAGGGCAAGTTATGTGAGTGCAACACATTACATTTTTCTAAAAGTTATTTTACGTGTATGTGCTTCTATGAAATCTTGTTGTCAAATCCTTTGATGGAATATGAAACATGTTTCAGCATTTTATGGGGGTTCTTTAACTTAGGTGCCCTTCAGAGCTTCAAAACTCACGTTCAAAAAGAAAATAGACGAAGAGCATGCACAAAGCTAATCACACAGAGGCTGCAGACGTAGCATCAACTATTTTGCTAAACGGTTTAGTCTAAGTTTTTGTTTTTCTGTCGATGTGCGCAGTATAAACTAGGTCGGACTGGGCAACCCCGTAGTAGCGTCGCATCGATCCACCCGCAGCCATATTTGTTTAAACAGCTGACGCGCACCTCCGTAGTGTTCTCGCCATTATCTCGATAAAGTTTCAACAAATTCTCGTTTTACATATCCCAATTTCCTTCACATAAAATGTCGCGTGAATGTATGAGTCTCGTGTGTGTGGCATTATTTATATTAAGCCATGGCTATGCCTTGGAAAGTGCCAGCGTAAGTGAAGCAGACGTACAGGATCAACAACATAAAGTAGTTTCAAAGAGGTATGACTTGGATTTCCAAACCTGTGTTGAAAACTTTGATATACTTAAAGACAATATTATTAGAACACAAGACTCCAGAGCAATGGGCGCTAAGTATATCAATGAAGTAGATGTGACCTCCAGGGAAGACTGTTTGAGGCTGTGCTGCGAAACCAGCACATGTGACGTTTTCGTATTTGAGGAAAAGGTGAGTCTAATTAAAAAAAATATAAACTTGCTTGATATACATAACAATTTTATATCTCAAAACTTCTGTATTGCTTAGAAGTAAGAGGTAAATATATAACTAGGCACAAATGACGTATTCCTTCACAATAATCTTAATTCTATCCCTGTTTTGAAACACATAACCTCAACCGTGTCACAAATACACATTTCTCTGAAATGTTATTTACTTTCTGTAATAATGCAATTATGCTAATAATAAAAATATTTTACATTATTTACATTAATGCTACATAAACAGCTATCAAATAATAATGTTTATAAACTTTTAACGCCACCAGGAGAGTATCCATATTGAAAATTCGTAAGACTCGAATATAAACATGAAAATACACTGTATTTTGAAGTAACAGCGTATTATGATGATTATTATTGTTATTATTATTGTTGTAGTTGTTATATGGCATTTTAATCAAAATCATTAGAGCCATTTTCAATAAAATCAAAATTTTCGAAACATTTTTCATATAAAGGGTAATTTAGGGTGGAGCAATTTTCTTCAAAATCTTCATGTCGCATCCTTGAAAGACATTAAACTTAAATACTAATTTTGGTTTTAAACCGACCTTTCATTTTTGAGTTATGCTGTCCACAGACACACGCGCGCGCTCGCGCGCACTCTTCCCAAAATGCTTTTTTTATTCAGGAGGCCTCAAAACATGTATTTCCGGTGAAATCTCGACATCGAATTTTTGGGTGGAATACAGTGCTTCTTCTACTTAGTAGTAGAGAAAATATAAATTCTAGAAACCAAATTATGTTAATAAACATAAAAAGGAAACCATACAAGTCCATGTTATGGAGTTCTTGTTCTAATCTTTTTACATATTTTTCAATTTGTTTTACTACATAGTTTTCAAAATTGCACAAATGTTTCATCTTTTATGTTGCAATATTTCAAAATTGTTTTGCACTTAGAATATTTTTATATAATAAACTAACTTGCCATAATTGGTTTAAATTGGAGATGAAGTGCACTTATGATATGGTAAAAACTGAAGCGTTAATGAGCAAGTTATTGACTTCTAACTGAAATTGTTTTCCTCGTCGATATTTTAGGTGTTGAAAACAAAGCAGCTTTAATAACAAGTGAACTATATTTTGCGATATTCCAGATTAATGTTAAATATGATCGTATATGATTTACACTTTGCGAAAATGTGTGCTATCATCCGGTCTTTATTGGACATTTTAGGAAATAATCCTAAAAATAGTACATCTTTAGTAGATTCTCATATAAATTCTTCTTAATTAATTGGTATTGATTGCAAAAAAAATTTGAAGAGAGTCCACAAATCAACTTTCAACTCTAAGGTGCAGAAACGCAATAAGTCGATGACGCCCCGGGAATAAAATGTATATGTTAACTCAGTAAACAATGACGCAGCATTTCTGAAGATAGTTGTTTAGCAATTTAGTTTTTCTTATATTATTTACAATAACACCAACACAACTGATATTTTCTTGTTTCATTATACATTTCATTTGTTATTTGCACTCCCAACAGCATAAAGAATATCCAAATAATGGTAACATAATGTGCCATAAACCATTTTAAAGTTCAAGAGTTGGTTCTGCATATACTTTCCGTAAAGAAATTTAATGCAGCTTCCAAATCCAGAGGTTGCGCTTTTGATTTTCGGCTGGAGGGTGCAATTTTTGTTCAGCCAGTATAATTTCCCATCCTTCCTAAAGTCTGGGAGTATGAGTGACAATGTAGCTGTGTGTGTCAATGTTTATAAACAAAACCCAATTTAAACAAGTTACACTTGTCCAAAGTTACACTATTAGTAAACAAGAGAACACCGTTGTCGATTAGCAACTGCTTTAAAAAAAAAAAAAAAAGCGGAAGCGCCTTAGAAGTTGTAGAGGAATATAAATGGGGATAAAAAATATTTTATTGTTTAACGACACTGTCAATTGCTAGGATCACATCAGCGTCACCAGTGTGCCGGAGCTTTGTTCCGCAGGAGTTCCTTTACATGCCAGTAAATCTACTGACATGGAACTGTCGTTTTTAAGCACACTTAAAAATCATCGGTCTGAGCCGGATTTGAACCCGCGACCTTGGGATCAGCGTCTACTGAGTCACCCAGACTGACATATGAATGGAGCAAAAAAGAAATAAGTAAACAAATAATAATGGTAAAAATAAAAATATAATAAAGTTCTGTTATGTTGCACTCATATGATTTTCTCTACTCTTGTATCAACAGCGCAAAAAAAAAAAAAAAAAAAAAAAAAAAAAAAAAAAAAAAAAAAAAAAAATCTCACCGTATCTCATGTACACAACACATTTATCGTTTACGAAGCCATGGCCATTTCATTGTTTTCCTTAGACCACGGTGTAAGGTTGTGCCCCATCCTTCTGGTAAATAGTTACGCCAATAACCATAGCAAAAGTTACAAAATGACGTAGAAGCAAAGTACATATTTACGCTCTCGATCGCAATTACTAAAAGAGAAGGAAGAGAATGAGTGCATTGGTAGCCATACCTTATCGGCAAGTGCAGGACACGCATTTGAAGGGGATGAAAACAGGGGAAAACTTGATGAGCGTCCAGGTTAGTGGTGAAGCTCACGCCTCAAATAAATCCCAAAAGACGATACAAAATCCGCCGAAGATTTTCTTTGGCGCTCTGTGTATAAACTATTCTCAAAAACTCTTATTCGTCTATCCACTTCATGTTAATCCAAATAAATATTTTCAGAAGTTATCTTGTTGCTAAGGGGAATATGGGAATACAGTAGGCTTTGAGTGATAGTCAAATCATTTAAACCTGGTCTTTATGGAGGAAGTGATAAAGAGATTTCGATCGACATTGAGCGGAATCTTGACTATGATGGGTTAAAAATCAACATTCCTTTAAACGTAAGTGATCATTGTCTTCCATGAGTGAAGCTTCTTCTGTTGCAATTATTCTTGATTGACTCATTGCCTACTCTTGCGTTAAAATCACCTTATAGAACAACAAAATCGTTTTTATTCACAATATTACGTTTATGAAGTTGTATAGTGTGTGTGTTTCAACTATCTTCCCCTGTTTTGGAACCTGCGTATCAAAAGAAATTTAGTCCTCATCTTCTAATTCTCCATTCTAGTTGGAGTATTGTCATTACATCTAAATGTACGAATATGAATCAATACCTCTTTATGACTTTTTCTTCAATTCCAGTAGCTATCTTTTGTAATACGCGGTGTTCTACTATGCAACTATTATGAACTCCTAAGTACTGAGCAATTCAATAGACTACTTTGAGATGCAAATCTTAATTGTGGTAATAATGCTAGCAGGAATACACTTTTGTCTGGAGAATTGCGTCAAATTTCACAGAATTTAAAAATCTTATTTTTTTCTGAACAAAAACATGTCTTATTAGAAATTTTATCTCAAAATTATTTAAAGTAGCTTAAAGATTGCATAAACATATTACTATATTGCATTAAAATACAAGATATATGTAATATTTTGATTTTTTTTTTTTCTTTTCCTTTTTTGCTCATTTGCATATTCAGAAATTTTAAACACAATATCTCCCAAATGATTTTTCCGATCCACTATAAATTTTGTATGCTATTTATTATTGCTAATAGTAAAAGCAAGAAAATGCAATTTAACATAAAACATTTTCAAAACAGTCCCGAGAGACTTTGTCGGGGAGTAGTTATTCAACTGGTAACTAAGGTTTCTATCTCCCAGTAAGAAGTATCATCTATAAAGATAAATGTAATGCATTGTTAATTATTGTGTTTCAGAGCCCTGGAAGCTGTTATTTGTTTCACTGCGGTTCTCCTGATGACTTCAAATGTCAATTTACGAAACATCATAACTACACCAGCGCAGTGTTAGCAATCAACAGACATCTGACGGAGCTGGAAAACCAAATAAAGTTAACAAAACACGAACACGAGCTAACACGACTAAGGTAAGTGTTTACAGTCCTTCCCTAACACCCTCCTCGTATGGAGGGCTTACGCCCTGAGGACTTACAAGTCAATGTCTGGGGCCAGGTGTCCTTTCGAGGAGTAGATGACTATATCACAGAGAGGATGGGTGATCAGCTAGTAGTAGTAGTTGTAGTGTTTAACGCCCGCTTTTACTACTACGGCACCGCAGGCGGTGACACTGATGACACATGGAATGAAGATGGTACACCGGTGGAATGAGATGGACCACATGCGGGTCCCTGGGATCGAACCCGGGCCGCCTAGGTGACAGGCGAGCGCGCTAACCGCTCGGCCACGGCGCCGCCGGTGATCAGCTAGGGTGATCATCGACGGACGTATGGCATTATCGTCGCCTGACCTGCTAGGGTATACCGTTGTGGAAACCCATGAGCTAGTAGCTGTCTGGCGAACCCTGATGTCGAGGTGAGGTCTCTAGCATACGTTAGGGACCCCCTCACGCTGCCTCGGGCTACTCGCTCCGTTTCCAAAGCGCCCACAGAGCGCTCTC